>JAJEJO010003001.1:0-76935 GCA_020662805.1 Glaucomys volans
GGTTATTTGGTTTTATTTATTTAGTGGGTTTTTAAAAATATTTTATTCTGGATATTCATCTGTCAAAAAAGTAGCTATCATAGATTTTCTCCCATTCTCTAGACTCTCTATTCACACTCTTAATTGGTTTCTTTGCTGTGCAGAAACTTAAAATTTGAAGCCATCCCTATTAATTGATTCTTGGTTTTACTTTTTGAGCTTTAAAAGTCTTATTAAGAAAGTTAGTGCTTATACCTATATATTGAGTTTTGCCCCTATGTTTTCTTCTAGAGTTTCACTGTTTCTGGTTTAATTCATAAATCTCTGATCCACTTTGAGTTGATGTTTGTGCAGTGTGAGAAACGGGGTCTAGTTTCATTCTTTTACATATAGATATCCAGTTTTCCAGCTCCATTTGTTAAAAAGCTTTTTCTCCAATGCATATTTTTGGCACCTTGTCAAGGATCAGATGATGACTGTATCTACATGGATTTGTTTCTGTGTCTTCTATTCATTACATTGGTCTTCATGTGTATTTTTATACTAGTACCATGCTACTTTTGTTACTATAGTTCTGTCATTTAATTTAAGATTAGGTATTATAATGCCACCAGCATCATTCTTATTGTTCAGTATTGCTTTGGCTTTTCTGGGAATTTTATTCTTCCATATGAATTTTAGGACTTTTTTTTTCTAGTTTCATGAAGAATGTCATTGAATTTTGATGGGGATCACATTGAACCTGTATGTCACTTTTGGTAATATAGTCATTTTGTCTGTATTATTTCTATATATCCAAAAACATGGGAGGTCTTTCCATCTTCTGAAGACTTCTTCTGAAGTCACTGAGTTACTTTCTTCAGTGTTCTATAATTTTCATTGTAGAGGTCTTTCACCTACTTGATTAGATTTATTCCCATGTCTTGTTTTGAGGCTCTGGTGAATGGAATTGTTTTTATAATTTTTTTTCTCAGCACACTCATTATTGGAGTATAGGAAAGCTATTGATCTTGTATCCTGCTACTTTGTTGACTTTATCAGCTCTAGTAATCTTCTGGTGGAGTTTTTGGGTCATCTAAGTATAGTATCATGTCATCAACAAATAGTTAAATTTTGGTTTCTTCTATTCCTATATGTATCTCTTTAATTTCCTTCTCTTCCCTGATTGCTCTGGCTAGACTTTCAAGAACTATATTGAATAGGAGGGGTGAGGGTGGGCCACTGATTGCAGAGGAAATGCTTTTAGTTTTTCCATTCTGTGTGATCTTGGCTTTGGGTTTGTCATATATATAATCTTTATGACATTGAGGTAAGTTCCTGCTCTCCCTAGTTTCTTCAGTGTTTATTTTCATCATGAATGCAGCCTCTTCTTTTTAAAGGAAACTTTGTAAGGGGTAGGATGGGAAGGTAGATGGGGATGACAATAGCGTGGTGATCCCAAGATGGTTTATGGTGGTCTGGCTATTCTCAACATTCTTGATGGTTGACTCCATTATCTAATCAATAGATAACACTGGAATGTACCTTATCTTATAGGTTTCTTAAAATATATCTCCCTTTGTTTAATCTATTCTAAAAGCAATACAGTGCACAAATATGTGAAAATTGAAAATTAAAGTTATGATCTCCTTTTCCTTCCCTTTGTCTCCTTTCTCCTCTCTTTCATATCTCTTCTCTCTTACCTCAGTTCTCACCCCCAATTCTTTTTTTTTATTAGTACTGGGGATCAAACTCAGGGGTCCTCTGCCACTGAGCTACATCCCCAATCTGCCCAGAATAGTAAGTTATTAATTTGTGTTGTTTTTAAGACAATAAGTTGTGGTAATTTCTTACAGAAATAATAGAAAACTAACACAGACCTCTTCTTAGAATATGTGTAAATGCATAAATAAAAGCATAACATTACAGTGAAAAAAAGCTAAACTGAAATTTAGTTATCAAAATGTTTTTAAAGTTCAATATATTTACCCCTTTATTAATTCACTAAATAATTTCCTATCAGGCATGATAATTACCATAATTTTGAAATAGTGATAGTCATAAACATTTTGCGATATCTGTCACAGATGTGACATGATATACAATCACTTGTAATATGTAATTATGATGATTACAGTTACTGTTAATTTTATTGTAGTTTGTTTTTTACATTCATGGTTAAAGGAAATGCCAAATTTTCATCAGAGGTTAGTAAAAATAAATATGTAATTTTCCCATTCAAATTCATAGACCGCCAAATTTTCTCCAGAGAGCCAGTAGGGATCAGACCCAGAATGAAACCTGATGATTTAAGGAGGAGCTTGGCTCTGGTTGAGGCAAACTTTTCAGAGCAAGCATTTTGGACTTTGGGCAGCATCCTGGAAGGCCTGAACACAGGAACAGAGAGTCCAAGAGAGCATCACCACCCAGGGACAGAACCAAGGGGATGGGAGTAACAGAGCTTTATCCTCAATCCTGGGCCACAACTGTGGAGGTGTGAGAAGCCCAGCCTGGGGACAGAGAGGGATGCAGCAGGTGTGATCACTCCTACACAGGCTCTTACTGGAAAATTCTTGGCATATCTTAGCAGCCCCCACAGAAGGGACAGAATCTCTGTGAGAAGCTTGTCCTTCCCCTGCTTTTCACCTGACCAACTCCATCTGCAGACCTCAGCTCCTCATCTCCCTTTCTTTGCCTCATTATTCATCTGCCAGGCACAGGTGCTCCTCCTCCATGTGCCTCCAGATCACGAGTCATCCTCCATGGAGGCCTTATTTCTGCTTCTGAATAATTTATTTTTCATTTCTTCAATTAGACCATGAGCTTCTTTGAGGGAATGCCTGTGTCTTTTTCATTGTTTATTTCTAGCTTGTGGCTAACTGTATCTAATATATGTTTTGTGGCATAAATAAAAGAAACAGAACTCCTTAAAAAGGGAAATAGAAACAAGTGGAATTAAAAAAACACTCTAGAACTAAAACTGAAATTTGAAAATAAATTTATAGAAATGTTTCTATTTTGGGATGTCTTCCAAATATATTTCATCATGAACTGTCCTAAAGCCAAGAATCTGCTATTCAACACCATCCAGACCCAGCCTGGGGGAAGCAGGGTCGGACAGAGAAATCACATGAACACATCCAATGGGTCCCAGCCACAATGAGCACGCTTCTCTAGTGGCCTACAACAATCTGCACTCCTCCTCTTGAGGTGCCTGTGAGCTCTCAAACTTCCAGAATGAATAAGGCACTAGAGGTCTGAAGCAGGGTAGGCTGGATTTCTTAACTTATTACTGGACTGTGAAACCTTGACCATTGTACTTTGATGTTTTGTATCCTAAACTGCACAGAGGGATAGCCTTGTTTTATCAAAAACTTATAAAGTTGAAAATAGGTATTAAAATTAGAAGGACAGCATGTGGTCTTCCAAACAAGATCCTTAAATGACTCAGCAATACTCTTAAGTTCCATGGCTACTTAAGTTTCATGTAAATATAGCTGCCTCAAAGATATACCTGCCTGCATTTCTTTGCCTGATGACTTTAATTGCTTATTTTTCCCCAATAAAATTGGATGCTGCACAGGATTGTCAGTGTTGTTAGAAAAGTTAAAAAACAAAAAACAAAACAAAAAACCCTGGATTTAACCCTGGCTTTAATCTTCCCCCAAGAGCTTGTTAAAAATTCAGGTGCCTGGGACTCCAGACTCACACTGTTTGAATAGGAGATGTCACGGAAGAGCTCTGGTGATCTGTATATTTAATAAACACTGGGGTGATTCTCACCATCAAGGAACTGCTGGATCTAACATCTACAATCTCTAATGGATGTGTTCACCTTTCTAAAGAAAAGCACCAGAGATCTTTGCTTTCAAAATAACAGGGCACCTATGGGTCAAGTAGTGGACTTTGCTTCCCGTGGTTAACATTTGGGCAGTGCAAACAGCATTTTGTTTTGTTCTGTTTTTTGCAACAATCTCTTCAGTAAGTGGTAATTTATTTTTCTGGCAGTCAACACTGGGGATTAGTTTGTTTTCTATCTCATGGAATTGGACTAAAAACAAGTTTAAAGTTCTCTTCCATGAAAACCAGTTTACCGGATATCTATCCTTTCAGCAAACCATTGAAATTGAATTTTAATATTGTTCTTTCATCTTCCAAGCAGTTTGACTGCAAGATTTTTGTAGGAATAAAAATTTGAAACCCAAAGTGGATGAAGGAGTCAATTTCACAGTGTCTAGTAGATAAGAACTGGCATGCTAACCCACATTTGCAGTGTTTCTTCCTATTTGCTGAGGTTAAACTAGAAAAAAGTACTATTCCCCATGCCTTTCTTTGACAACTTTTATGTGATTGCCATTTATTTATCTAGTGCTGAATCTGAACGCAAAGAATAGACTTCATGTGCTGGAAATTGAAAAAGAAAAACCACACTGGGAGCCATAGGAGCTTCCATTTATGGGTAATGACCATCCATTTTTTTTCTGCTGAAGACGGTTTTGTTGTTGTTATTATTGGTACTAGGGATTCAACCCAGGGGCATTTAACCACTGAGCCACATCCCCAGCCCTTTTTTATATTTTTTTAGAGACAGGGCCTTGCTAAGTTGCTGAGGCTGGTTATGAACTCTCCATCCTCCTGTCTCAGCCTCTCAAGCCCTTAGGACTACAGGCATGCACTCCTGCACATGACTGCTGAAGACATTTTTAAAACAGAAAACAAGAAAAATATGTAAGATTAATTGTTTTTAGGCATGTCTCATGTGCACGAGACATGATTGCATGTCTACATATCTGTGCATGTGTGCATGTGTGTGGACAACCCAACCCTGAATCTGAGATTAGCATCCTCCATATTACAACAGGAGGCCTGAAGTGTGCTCTGTTTACCCTGAAAAGTGAGCACCTAAGGATGCAGCACAATGCCTGGCAAATTGCTGTCTGTTCTTTTCCTTGATATTAGTCTGACCGGTGTGCTGAGGCCCCAAGGAAGTGTTGTTATAGGTATTGAAGTCAGTGATGCCTGTTGGGTTGATGGATGGAAATGCACCTCAAATGTCTGTCAACCCTGCCTGTCAGAAGCCTGCCAAATGAAAGATATGCCAGGCTGACTCACCAAACAGCTCCTCATCACCCAGTGGGAATGGCTGCTGGAGGAAGTGAAGGAAACAGAATCGGTGGGAGGAGGGAATAGCACTGGTTTTACATGGAAAGAAACTGTTTGACTTGTTAGTTCTGATTTATGTGAATAAAGTGGTTTTTGTTAGTGTCATCTTAATTACTTTAGTGCAAAGAAAAAAAAGGTGGCAACAATTAATTTTCATTGTCAATTATTTTTTCTTCTTTCTAGGAATTTTCCTCTCTCATAAAGCATATTAAAACCATCTGTTTCCCCCTAAATATGAATTCTGTTAGGTCTATTCATTTCTGTTCCTTCAAAAGATACACTAACATTGCCAATATTGACTGTGTGGGTGTGGGGCCAGGGAGGGTCAATTTGGTGGTTTCTCCTTTTCACACAGGTAAGTTTGTATCGCTTGACATGACTTGTTTTGCTTTGTGGTCTCCAAACTCTAGTGGCCATTCTTATTTAGGACCAGATGCGATGCAGATATCAGAGCCCAAATTTGTATTACTCTGCATGTTAGATGGAAAAGAACTATTCTCAAGGTGAAGATGGGGAATTTGGACAAGTCAAAATTTCAAAGAAGATCTGGGTTCTATCCTCATTTGGCACTACCTTAGAAAGCACATCATTTATCCACTCAGTTTAGATTTATTTTCTTAATGCAAAGAGTTGTGCATGCTCCCTCTTTTTGGAAAGAGAAAAGGGCAGGAACAAAGGAACACATTCCACATTCTTTTTCTGATTTTATACTTTTCTGACTTCTCCTTTTTGCTTATTTCACACACTCTGACAAAGGACCAGGATTCTTACCTCCTTTATCCATTTACTCAACAGTTTTAATTACTATCTGAGTAGGTTAAGAAAGTGTGTGTATATGTGCAGCTGGGGTATTGGCTCAGTTCACCCTGGTCAGTTTGAAGGCCATCTTCTGGAGCAAGGTCTGTCTAAAGTTAGGAGGAGGAATTTTCTTGGGCAGTGATATAAAAAGTGACTTGAAACTCACTTCCCCAAGCTCCCGTCTCAGTCCCTCCATCCTATAGTTTTGGTCTTTTGCATCTTCATGGGCCTGAGTCAATGAATGCAGAGCGTGGAGGAGTTGCTGTGGTAGCCATCCCAAGGCAGTCTCAATGTGTCCCATCCACATGCCCCAGTAAAACTAGCAGTTTCCTGTGCAGAGTAAGACTAAAAAATGTTTATTAAGTCAATGAAAAGAGGAATTAACTTCTTGGGGTTGCTCTGTTGCCTTTTTTTTTTTTTTTTTTTTTTGCAGTGCTGGGGATTGAACCCAGGGCCTTGTACTTGTGAGGCAGGCACTCTACCAACTGAGCTATATCCCCAGCCTGCTCTGCTGCTTTTTGACTAGTGAAGATAAGCCAGGAGAACACATGCTCCAACAGTAAATGCAAACCTTAACTTTTTAATGTCCTAGAAAACAAGCCAGGAGATCTGAGATGAAGCCCTCTGGTAAAGCCCCCGAGTGCATCGGGTGGCTGATCATGAGATGAGGTTTAGAAAGAAGTTCAGTGGTCCAGATCCCTAACAAGGAGGCCCCGTGGGGGATGAACCTAGGGCTTTTTGCCTCACTGAATTTTTGAACAGCAGGATTAGGGGTGAAGTAGGCAGCTGTCAAAGGAAAGAAAAGTCTAAGTCCTCTTAGAATTTGGCTGATCTGAATCTTACTGAGGTAGATCTTCAGAACTTGTTGTGGTACAGAAGAGATTTTTACTGAATGGTAAAGAAGGGCATCACTATGCGTCGGCCTGGAGTATTGAGTGGGCTTGCCCTGAGGAATGGATTTGTGCCCTCGCAAGGAGATTGCAATGCCAGGACTGTATGGAGGCATCGACCCCAGAAGCAGAGGGATTCCATTTGTAATCTGACCTTGGATGCTGTAGCTGGGATCTGTACTGACCTGCTCTGTTCTTGCTTACAGCATCATCTTCGGACTTCATCTCTATAGTAGCTCCTTGCTCACTCATAAACTTCTAGGATGTCACTTCTGTGGTTCCTTTAATATGCAAGTGGTATGACAATTAACAACTCCTTGATATTTGAAGTTAGCAATATGGAAGTGTTATCTACTATCATTCAAGTCAGAAGAGATGTCTGAGGATCTGTTATGTGTGACAATAAATGTAATAGAGGAGTTCATCTTTGAAGGATGTATTTGCTTATCAACTTCCTGGAGAAACTCTGGGTAAAGTATAACTCCTTCCACTGAGCAAATTGTTGCAAGCATACACTACCTTTCTTGTACCTCTGTTGTCTGAAGAAGGTTTCAAACCTTTTCTCACTGAGCCAATCTCTATAAATTTGCACATTGAAAACATGCCCTAAAAGCATCTGACTTCCTCAAAACCTTTCCAGAAAGGCCCTTTCTAAGGTCTTCAGATTTGGTTGACCTAGTAGGTGCTTGTTTGCAGCCAGAACAAGGGATACATGTGATTTCTGTTTCTTATTTGCACATTATCATGTCTTTAATTTAAGCTGGCCTTGTATCTGTCCCAGGTGTGCAGGGAAGTTCCTAATGTAGCCGTGATGTTGAGAAGCATGTTCTATGTCTCAACATCACAACTGATGGTAGACAATGTTAACAGAGTCTGAGAGGCAAGTTGGGGGGTCAGAGTTAACTTGGTAGAGAGGAAATGAGACGTGAAGGTATGAAGGGTGACTGAAGAAAACGCAAGGAGTTACCTGAATAGGCTACAGTCCATTTTAAAGTTCCTGTTAAATGTAATAGAGAACAGCCGGGGCTCAAAGCCCCAGTGACATCATCTAACAGATATTTGGCCATTTCCTGCTTTGAGCTCAGAGTCCAGTTCCTAAAGGACATATGTCCTGCAGACCTCAAGTTACAGTCAGAGAGGAATTATATCTTTAAAAAAATAAAGTCTCCAAAAATATAATGAAATAAAATCCAATACTGAAGGCAGGAAGAAAGACCAATCTCTTAATGCTTAGCTGAAGTAGCTCCCACAGCACATGGGACAATTTGTTCATTTCTGTTATTGAAGACAGACTGGAGAAATGAGAAACAGTTGGATTTGGGAAGTTAATTATTGGATCGTTTTTTGTCAAATCCCATAATACTTTAAATGTAGGAATGGATGGTCATCATCTGGGAACTAGGGCTGAGAGGCAGCGGGGGAGAGATGAGGAAAAGCGAAATGTTCTTGAGTCTGTACTTTATTAAGTTTTCATGGACAAAAGAGAACCTTGTGCTATAAGCATTCAGGGTTACTGAGTGAAAGACGGATTTTACAGTCTCATGTACACGAGGGGCATAATCTGACCCAGGTGTAACCCAATCCATGAATAAAACGGTACTTTCTAACAGGATTGAATTGTATTCATCTGGAATTTTGCTCCTTGTTCCAATTGTGGGATTTAATTAATTTTTACCCAGAGGTCAGTCACTTCAAAGCAAACGCCATAGAAGGGCAAAGAATTATCTCAGTGTGGTTTCCAGCTAGATGTAGTCAGTTTTCATTTTATTACTATTATTAATGGTTTAAAGAACATAGTTGAGTGATTTCATTGTATTTGTGCCTTGAGGCTTTTCTAGAGCAATTAGGAAAATACATTATAGAATAAACCAAAAGATTATTAGAGTGACTTTTAAAAATATGAATCCAATTTTTAAAGGAGGTTGTAACACCCACATTTACTCACATTTTATCCCTTTATACAATTATCCATGCTTCTTTTTTTTAGGATAAAATTGATATGAATGTGTCCCTATCTGGTTACTCCACCCCTTCTCCCCTTACTCCCCTGCCTTTTCTTTCTTGTCTGTGAAGCAGCTCTGTCCTCTTGGAAGCACTCTTGGGAGAACTGAGGAACGAGGCTGGGTGATCTAGACGATAACACCCAAAACTCTCTTTTGTGTAATTTTCTTCCAACAAACCCAAGTTTCTCCCTAACAAGCAATGCCTTCTGAACCTCATACAGTGGGTTTGTCCTCACTACAGTGGCAGAGGCTTAAACTAAAGGTTTCTTACCCGTTTCTGCCCCTTTTCCCTGAGGTGTTGAGCATGGGCTATGATGTTGCTAACTGCCACTGAGCAAGAGGGGACCCGGTGAGTAACAGCTGCCTGTGAATACCAGCGGACCTAACGTACCATAGTCCTAGGGGATGGAGGGTAGATTTGAAGTGCTTTGCCTACAGAAGTTGGCTGTTCGCCTGTTTTGGACCAAACGTACTGAAGTCTTAAGTATGAAACTTGGGGGAAAAAGGAAATTAAAGAGAAAGCCTACCTTTCAATTGCTGCAAAAATATTTTCTTTCCTCTGTTCTAATTCACCTTGTTTCTCGTCTCTCTTACATAAATGTCATAGGTATATATCAACCATATATTTATCACCATTTCTTCTTTATATCTAGATTAAATTTTGGATGTAGAATTGGATGTCGATTGGATGAAAATTTGGATGTAGAATAAATTTTTATGGTTTGTCATAAAAATATTAACATCATTGGCCTGGGTAAGTTGCTGGAGTAGAAAGAGCACTGGACTGTGGTCAGACCACTAGTGTTCAAGCTCCAGCTTAGCTAGTAACTACTGCAAAGGGCTTTACCACACAGTGCCTCAGTTTTTTCCACTGCAAAATGAGCCCAATATGATGCTTGAAGTCTCTCACAAGAATTTGGTAAGGTTGAACTGAGATAAACACCATGCAAAACTTAAAATAGGAAATATGTATTATAGAAACAATAGTGTATATTAAAAGAGCAGTATAATAACTTGACCTTGGATTTGGCTTTTATTTGTTTTCTTTCTTCCACTATACCAAGCAAATGATAGTAACTAATATTTGTGTTCCAAGCACTATGCCTAGTGACTTGCCTGCATTATTTATTTATATAATTATTGGATATTTATATAATTATTGGATACTTTATTTATAAAATTATTGGATACTTATTGGATATAAATATTGGATTATATTTATATAATTATTAGATAGAGTATATAGTATCTCCATATTATAGTAGAGGCAACAAAATCAAAGAGAGGTTAAAATAAGTTGCCCAATGTCACATGGCTGGCAATGGGGACCTGTGGAGTTGGATTTTGTCTACCTTCAACCCTGCCCCCACAAAGATATGTCCAAATCCTAATTTCTGGCACTAGTGAATGTGACCTTTGGGAAAGGGTCTTTGCATGTAATTAAATGGAAGATCTTGAAGTGGGATCATACTGGATTAGGGTGTGCCATAAATCCACCGTGTGTCCCTATGAGACAGTAATGGACACACAGGAACACAGAAGAAAGAGGACTATGTAGAAATGGAGTAATGCTGCCACTAGCTTAAAGTTCTCTGGGATCACCAGCAGCTAAAAGACTCAAGGAAAGTCTCTGCCACTTCCTTTTAGGGCTGGCCACCTCCAGAACAAGAAGAAAATACATTTGTGTTGTTTCAGGCCAGGTTTTGGTAATTTGTTAGGGTAGCTGCGGGAAACCAATACAGGGCCTGGGATTCAAACACAGAGAGTTCTGTAAAATATCCTATCCACACTGATTTACATACTCTAAATATAATCTTCTGGCAGCTGTGGAAGGCTCTGGCGCAGGCTGCTTCTGCTCTTGGACTCATGAGTTTTGCATGGTGCAGCCCAGCTGAATGGCTTAGGAACCACACTGGTTCATATCCCTCACTCACCTTTCTCTAAGGTCCAAGAAGTATCAAAAAGTCTTGAAAATGAGGAAATGAGCACCACAAGTATCCACCTAGGAAAGTACCTGAACAGCTGCTAGGCCCATCTCTTTAAGATCAGTAAATATTTGAGGCTATTGAGCCAGTTTGCTGTTTCCATCTCTGACTTCTCTCCAAAGCTCTGATCCCACAGTTCCAGGTGTTTATTGTAACTCTCCCCTTGGATAGCCCCCTTGTCCATCCAACTCAAATGCCCCTGTTGGACCCTTTCTTTTCTACCCTCCAACCTGGACCTTCTCTGAATTACTTGTTTCTGTTCAGGGCACTGCCATTCTCCCTGGAATGAAGGCTCACAACTTTGTCAGGTTCTTTGACTCTGACACCCGCCTGCTCCTATTATATGTGTTTCCAATCAGTTACCAGGGATCTTAATTATACTCTAATGTCCTTCACATCTAGACCATCCTTTCCATTTCTACTATCCAGTTTGGCCTCTAGTGCTTCCTGGCTGGATTTTTGAAGCAATTCCCTAATGAGTCCTATGCTTGGACTCTTCCACATCCATTGTGATGGGTCAGACATTGCCATTCTATTTATTAATTATTTCAAACATCCCTCCTTTATGTTTCATTAACACCACATGAAAGCTTGGGATTGACTCTGCTGGTGAAGAAAATGAATGAAGCCCCATTTGATCAGACCTTCATCCAGGTCTTCCCAGATTGAATTGCTTTCTCAAGATTGTTACTGGCATCTGACATTGATGATCTGAAACCACAGAAAACCTGTGTTGACATCCTTTTCCCTTAAAAGTGTTTCTCATTTGTGAAACAAACTATTTCCCATTATCCTGGTATTTATACTAAGATCTCATCTCACCCCAATTAGAATGGGTATTATCAAGAACACAAGGTGTTGGTGAGGATGTGGGGAAAAAGGGCACACTCATATATTGCAAATTGGTCCAGCCACTCTGGAAAACAGTATGGAGATTCCTCAGAAAACTTGGAATGAACCCACCATTTGACCCAGTTTTCCCACTCCTTCTTGTTTCTTAAATATTCTACACTCTGCTCCAGGCTTCAAATTCTTGGATAGATAACTAACGAAGGAAGTGTAGTAATTGGGTCCTACAGATTCAACCCACGATTCAATTATGTCTTCTGAAGGAGGGTACTCACCCACAGATGCCTCCTTCCAGAAAGGAGAGTTTATTCTGATGCCACATCTTGGCTCCATTTGTTGTCATTCTTTCTCAGTGTCCCTTCTGCCAAGCTTGGGTTCCTGACATCCAAGTAATTCCAGAGACCTTTTCAGAATCACTAAAAGATTTACTGTTTCGCTTGACACTGTTGTCTGCTGAAATTTTACCAGTAAGTTCAAATAACAGTGGGAAGATATAGCAGAGAAAAAGTTTTCGTTATCAGAGGCCTTAGTGATGTGTACTCATTATCAAGCTTTGGAGGGGCTGGAAACTCAAATCGGTTGGGTCTTGGTGAAGCCAAACGTGAAATGATTCTTTCACACATTGTTAACTCCAGGGGGCTGTCAATGTCTTGCACCAAGTGCTGTTTTCCTTCAAAACAGTAAAGCTGAGGCTTGCTCACAATTGGCTTTCAGGCCTTCCTCTTTGGTGTGGGAGTTTGACCTATGCAATCCATAGAGGCCTGGACTGCTTGATTGGGCACAGTCTTTTCACTGGTTAAAGCTTTCAGTGTTGGGCAGGTTGGACCAGTTCCCATGGTCCTTCAGCTGACTCTGCACTGCAGTAATTAGCTGCTTTATTCACGACCTCCCACTGCCTTGTCCCCTTCCCTGCCCCTCTCAGGAGGGAGACTGCAAGGCTTGTATTGCTGGTACTACAAGGTGGTACTGGCACCTGCAGGCAGTAGGTGCCTTATCAGTTCTGAGCATTTTCTACTAATCAAAAACAAGTAAATCAATTGCTGCACCAAAACTGAAGGAGACAGGATAAATCGATGCTTCTGTGTAATAATAAAGGCAGTCCCCAGGTCTTAAGGGTGTTGCAAATTGAGCTTCCACCCTATTTTCTTTTCATTTTTGAAGCAGGTGTGCTACAATCTGTATTAACCTTGTTCTGCTCCCTCCTGAGGTTGGCACTTAGCTAGCTCTGAATGAGCTGTTCTGGAGACATTGCTCCTTCATGATCTGTATTTTTTAGTCCTGAACAGACTAGTTCTGAAGGGACTTTTTCATCCCTTCCTGGGTATCTCTCTTCTTCGTCTTGATAATTATCACATATTTTCCATTTTGACTAATAATGTTTCCAACTAGTCTGCACCAAAACCAGAAACATCAGAGTTATCACCTATTCCTTTTGTCTTTAACCTGTCCCACCCCATTTGGGGCCAGTCTTAAAGATTTTTCTCTTAACACATCTCCATGTTGGGCCCACTTTTTCATGCCCATGCTGGGTCCAGGCCTTTAGCACCTTTCCCTAGACTAGTGGAGTCACTTCCTGGTGACATCCTTGTCTCCAGTCTCCCAGCTCCACTCTGCCTGATCTTCTCTGCCCCAAAGCAATTCACCTGGAACATCCCAACTCAAAATTGCTTCAAACCCTTCTTGGAACATGGCAAAATACAAAAAACAAAATATTCAACACAAACAACCCAAGAACAAAGTCTACTTGTTCTTCAGAATTAAGTTCAAAAGACTCATTGGCAGAGCCCTGATTCATAGATGGTTGGGTGGGTGGCTTGTTCCTAGTGCCCCCCAGGACTCTGATCGATTCTGGCTGCTTCTCAGATGGGCTAAGTTTGTCCTCTATGGGAGGGCAGAGAACATGAACTGCTCATCCTCTGATCCCCCTTTCCAAAGAGTCGGAATGTAGAGGTCCTGCTGTGTCCAGGCCCATTTCCACAGGACTCTGCTGCCCCCACACTGCCCTTCTCAGTCTCAACTCTGTGCCTGGAAGACAAAAGCTTTTCTGTTGGAGCCACGGATTCCTCACCTGGCTCAGAGCCATGCACTTTTAGGGACATCTTTGTCTTTCCTATAAGTTACCATGATTCCTGACTACAATACCTTTATTTTCTCCAGAATCCAGACTATGTCTGGTATAAACATAGGTTCTTGTTCTGTCTACTGTAGGGATTTACAAACTTTCTGGGTGAGGTGGTTGAACATGTGGGTTTATGGGGCTTTCCCCCAATGATTGTGGTTGATACCCTGGTAAATGTGGATATGTTTCCATGTTCACATTGGGGTGGAGAAAAACAGCCTTTGCCTTGCCAGAGAAAACAAACCATTAGCTTTTCTCTAATTGACACCCTCCACCCACCCCCAACTAATCTGATGGCATATCCTATCCAAGCTGTTGATTTGTTTGCATAACTCAAACAAACATCCTTAACCAAATTGATAAAATTTACCTTGGTTTTGTGTGAGCATGGTCATGAAGTAAATATACCTGAGCTCCTTAACATTTAAGAAAAAAGAAATAAAATCAGAAAAATCATGGTTCAAGAAGAGCAGCAATACTTTTCTGTGGTAGGTACAAACATTGCCAGGATTAGTCTGCCAGTCAGCACAGCTCACAGGTCTTATTATGGAGGAAAAACCTAAATAAGCCCTCTAGCCCCATTGGCTCTCAATTGACTTGAGAATCACTAATTTTGGAGGTCACACAGGTGGGCAATACATTCCTAGTCCTCCACTGGTTTTGCTGTAGATCACACCTCTGATGTGAGGGTTCTATGAGAACAGCTGCCTAGGCTGCTCTTCAGGGCCCTGAAGGCCCCTTGTGCTGGAAACAGTGACTCTCTACTTGGGCCTTCAGATGTCTGCTGGGTGACTGGAATGGGATGAAAGGCTTGGCACATCTGCCTTCATATTGTGTCTTCTTTGTTGTCTTAACCTTTGGGTCAGATTATACTCAGCACTGCATGTAGACATGTGGATCATCTGAGATATGTTTTGCCCAGAGCTATAACATACAATTTACTTGACCTTGACTTGACTCGTTTCCCCCTCACCCACTTACCCCCAGTCTTTTAAAAGGAGCCTACCAGCCATCATAACCAGAAACACCAGATCAAGAAATGAATGACAAGAGGAGGCACCAGAGTTCCTGGAAGATCCCCACTATTCCTGGAAAAGACATGGATATCCCTTCCCTCCACTGCCTTTCCCTCTGCCTCATTATTCCTATCTTATGTCTGTAACCCTTCAGCCCCCTGAAGTTGAGAAGCTGAGTTGTGAGCAAAGCCCCTCTTCCCCATTCTTTGTCCACTGAATAAAGCATTTTTTCTTCCAACCACTTTCCTATTGGACCTTGGCTTTTCTGTGAGATGAGCCTCTGATTCTGGATTCAGTAACAGTCTCGGGGGATTGTATTTAACATATTGAAGCTCAGCTAAAATCTAGAGCAAAACTTATCAGATGGATCACAGGAGCTACTGGCAGTGCTTATAAAAAGTACAGAGTCCCAGACCCTCCCTTAGGGATCTTAATTCAATAGGTCAGCGGTGTCTATATATAAAATGTAAGAATTTGTATGTTTAATAAATTATCATAGTGGTTCTTATGTTCAGGAAAGCCTGGGGAATAGCACTGCAGAGAAAAAAAAAGAAATCAAATCACTCTGTGGTAGAAAGAATAAGAAAACCTCAAGGCCTCAGAGGGATAGTGTAGACACTCGTTAATAGGGTACCAAGTCCTTAGAGGCTCTAATTACTGGGTGATAGCTCCTCACTCTTCACTAATTTCAATACAATATTGTCTGAAACTTAAATCTTCTTAGGGTTAAATCAATTGTTCAGGATGATTTTTTGGACTTTCAAAATTTTTCCCTTCTTGGAATTCTCTCTAAGGTGGTATCTGGGTAGTGGGGGAATGGGTCCCATAACCTCAGTGCAGGGGGGAAGAGGACCTGACCTGGTGCTGGACCTTCAGTGAGGCCTGGCTGTCACCTGCAAGGGTTAGCTGGGCTCATTTTGCTATTGGTTCTCTGTGGCTAACTGCCTCGTGATTTTCTTTCTTAACCTGTCTTGATCCAGAGAGCTCTCCGTCAACAATTTTGTTCTTGGGTTCCCCTGAACCTCACTGTTTGGTGTCTCTCCACATCTGCCACATGCCTGTTACAGGGTTATCTGGACTGTGCCCTACCTGGCTTTATCATGTAAGACCCTATAGTCTACAACCTACCGTCCATGCCACACAGAAACTGCAGGAAATTTATCAATGAAACAAAACACTTGATCCTGCTTGTATGCTCTTTACTCTCTTAACCTTGCTGGGCCCAACCCTCTGGGGAGCAGTCAGGCAGGGACCCATCTAACTCTGCACAAATTCCCAGCGTGGGAATCACTGTCTTCCTCCCATAGCCCTGTACCCTGCTCATCCCCCCATGATACCGCATGGATTTCCTTTGAATTTCTGCTCCTGTTCCCAGGCCTTTTCTTACACAAATCCATGATTTTATCCTCCTAACAGCTTCTTGATTAAATGGGGCAAAGTTAATAGCAGATGCTTTCTCTTTGACAATACTAGCTACTCTGGCTTATTGTCTAGCTGCAAATGCCTAACTAGAATATCTAGTTGCACGGTTTGAATGCTTTGAGACCATGGGTGCAGGTGAATAGTATTTCTGGAGTCATCCTCTGCCTTTGGTTTCCACTGTTCCTTACAATCTCCCTGGTGCCAAAACACAGGCATCTTCACAGACCTTATAGTTTTCTTCAGCTGCCTGGAGTACCCCCACTGGGGAGGTACCTTATTTTGAGCTCCTTTTGATCTCTTCTATTTTATTTTATTTTATTATTTTATTTTATTTTATTTTATTTATTTTATTTTATTCTTTTGTAGTGCTGGGGATTAAACCCAGGGCCTTGTGCTTGCAAGGCAAGCACTCTACCAACTGAGCTGTATCCCCAGCCCATTGATCTCTTCTCTTAAGTAATACTTTTTCATATATCTTTTCTTAGCCCCAAATAGGTTCATCTTATAGACTAGCTGTTTTAGGAATCTTTTGGTTATAAATGACAGAAACTCCTTTCAAATGTGCTTCGGCAATAAGACAGGAAGTATAGCTCATGCAGCCTGCTCCCACCCATGGTGCCTTATGGATCTCCCCATGCTTCTCTGTTTAGTTCACTCGGGGTCTGACATTGCCCCTATGGTCACCCCATGGGCTCCAGACTTACATGCCCTAGCATAACCTTGCAACCTCAGGAGGGATTCTCACTCCTGGTAGCTACAAAGGGGTTTTCCTGCAAGGAAAACCAAGGTGTTGTTACCAGACATAGGGCTGAACACCCAGAAGACTCAAAATAACAGATGTCACCAAACTGACTGACACATAAAACAATAGGACCAGTGCTGTACCTTTTCCAGAGTGTTCTGCCCTTTCACTCCATGGAAGTGCATGGGTTTCTACAGGCAGTTTCTGCCCATCCGAGATGAGTAGCAGAAATAGTTTGAGGTCCATGAGCCCAGGTTCCCCACGTGTACAATGGAAATGTTTAGTAGCTAAGCATGGAAGGGATTTGAACCTACTGAGTTTAAAAAGGAACAAGGTTTTCCTTCTCAGAAACTGCTGTGGTTTGGAGTATCTCCTCCAACATTCAGGCCTGGCTAATGTAGCTTGCTCTTCTGCTGGATGAGGACATAGTATTCCTCCTCTTTGGAGGCTGCTGACCTCACCAAACATTTAAACTGGCCAGTGCCTTGATCCTAGGCTTCTCAGCCTTCAAAACCATGAGAAATAAGTTTCTGATGTTTATAAGTTACCACATCACAGGGGTTCCCTTGTAATGGCACAAACTGGACTAAGAAGTCATTGTTATTCATTGTTATGCAGAGAGTCTTATTGTATCTTCATGTTTAGCTAGTAGCAGATCCTCAGCTCATGGTTAAAACTCCTGTTTGGTGAGTGAATGGATTAATAAATGAGAAAATCTTCATTGTATTGTTTGAGATGTGCTGTAATAAATTTATCACGTCCTCTAGTGTTTCATTTACTTGTGAGGTTTTGTGTTGATGCCTTCTGTCCCATGATGAACATCTTTATGATTATGTATTCACAATTCTCTCCATGTAATCTAATGTTCCGGAGAAGTCGAACCATTAAAACAGTGCATCATGGAGAGAGATGCAATTGAAGGCAAACATCAAAGGTAACAAGACTCCCAGGTTAGTAAGAATATTATTTAATTGGCCACAAGTGCTATGTTTTCATTATTAATATAATTTCTAATTTTATGCCTGCAAGATATTGATTTAACCGCTTTGTGCAAAACATCAAACTCAAATTTATGTTCGCTGCAAACTACTTCCTCTTTCAAACTGAATCTGCTCTCCTAGATTTCAAAATTGATACTGGATTAAGGAGTAATCGCTCTTAATCATTGGATTGCCCAAAAATATCTTGTGGGAAGGTGACTATCAGTTATTTACTGCTGCACAATAATCCACTTTAAAATGTAGACACTAAAATCAGCACTTATTTTGTTCATGGATCTGTTATTGGGTTTACTAAGGTCAACTCATCTACAACACATGGAGGTCAGCAGCCCCTTGATTTGGGGCTGATGAATCCACTTTAATACCTGGTGAGTCGGTGCTAACATCAGCTGGAAGTCAGTGAGGCTGTGAGCTAAGGACTTTGTGCCTTTGCCTGATGGGTCCCTCATAAGCTCCTGGGCCTCCCTTAGTCCATGATTGTTGGGTTTCAAGTTTGAACATCCCAGGAGAGTGGAAGCAAAAGCCCAATGTCTTAAGTGGCATCCTATCTCTTTCTTTGACTTTGATTAGTCAAACAGTCATTAAAGCCCAGATATATGGGGAGGGGGCAGCAACTTCTCAATAGGGGTGTCAACAAATGTGGGGTCTATGTTTTAAAAATGCCTGTGATCTCAATCGTAAATTTTGCCCATGTAAGTGAAGTTCACTGACACATTGAATTGAAATAATATCAATTTTGTGAGACCATCAAAAGTAAATTATTTTACTAAACTTCTCCTTTTGATTCAAGTAGTCTGACTCCAATTCTTCAATTAGGCTATCCCTGAGCTGTGTGAATTCCCCTGGGCACCTGTGTTGACTCAGCCTTGCAGACCCAGATGGCTCTGATCACAGGACTCAGCTGGAATGTGGTTCATGGCCACAAAACCCTTCACGGCCACTAAAGAAGTAAGAGCTGTGCTTGTTAAAAGGCTGTCAGTCAAGAGATGCCTGCTCCTCTTGTGTGAGAATTAACCTCTAACTTGAAACCCTTCAATTCTTGCCAAAAAATTGTCCAAAACAATTTGAATGTGAACTCTTAATGGTGCCTCTTTGCTTGAGTTATTTGGGGGTGTGGTTGATTAAGTACCAAGTGAACACTAAAGTGTCTTCCTGGGAAAACAGTGGGGCTATTCAGTGCCTGCCTAGGAAACACAACTCTTTTTGTAAGGTCAAGTCTCCTCCTGGGACAAGCCTTCAGAGACCATACAATTGGTGTCTCCTCTGCCAGGGAAGCATGCCAAAGTTGGGAGTACCACACAGACTTGAGAATGGGGCTGGGGAAGGGGAGAACAGGGGTGCGTTTCTTTGTAAGAACAGGAAGAGTTGAACATGGCCTGCTGGTATAGCATGTATTTATGTACCACCCAGTGCTGGAGAATGGATTTGGGAAAGCCTTTCCAGGGACCTAGGACATATCAGGAAGGAAAGCACTGTTCGTTTTACTCTTCTTGTGGTTCCTTCACTGATAGAATGACTTCTGGAGCTTCCTAACAGAAGGCAGTGCTGGTCACTGTTCTGTGTTGACACCTGACATCCAGTCACTGGAAATTCTAGAATCGTATTTGGGGGTAGAAGCAGGGACAAAGAACAGTGTGGGTATTATCACTGGCCTTTGTCTACCCCGAGAAACCGAGATTTATATGACCTGGGAGGGGGGTAAAATTTTGCAACTCACGTTTTCAAGGGGGAACCTTTTGTTTGTGAAATATGCTTACGTTTGCTCTGAACATTGAATAGGAAGACTTTTTAATCACAAGTAAACACTCTTAAGACTGTGTGAAATGCCACTCTGCCTCCAAATTTGGCCAAGATCAGATGATGCCAATTTCAATTTCCAACCTTACCTTTTCTCATGGGCTGACACTCCCCTGGGATGTTCTATTCTTTGAGCACAAATTATGCCAACATTAGTGGAAAAACCTGTTTGCTACTTTGTGCGATGGTGGCAGAATGTCAGACCCTCTGAAAAGGTAGAGCACTACTGTGTTATAGTTCCCTTTCAAGTAACACCCACAAACAGTTTTTCAAGGGAACTGGAAAAGAAATCCAGGTTGAGACTATTGTTAATTAGTTTGGAATTAGTGATTCTCAAAGACTTATGGTTCTTGGAGTCATACCAAATTTATTCTTAATAAGAAGCAAATATTCTTACTGTCTTTGAAATGTATTGTTCCTGTATCCTCAAACTTGAATATACTTTGAATCTACCTCCAAATAATTCTTATATAAATGAATTTATTAAGTGTTCCCTTTTTAACTTTATACATCTCTTGTGCTAATGCATTTCTATTTTAATCTCACTATTCTTTTAAATATCAGATCTTAAAATGCAGCAAAGAAGAGCCAGACAGTTCAATTTTTTTTTTTTTAATCAAGCTATGAAAGTAATCTGCCCACAGCTCCTGCTATCTGGGTGACTGGATTTTTTTCCTTCACTGTGTACCAATATGGACCCCTAAGGCTCAGAAACTGCCTTCAAGTTCTCAGTTTAGTGGGCCTTTCTTCTCAGAGAGGAGCATTTCTCTTGCTGCTAGAACATAAATTTCTAAATTTTCCTTATCTCGCCTATGGTTTTAGTATCTGTCCTATGGTTCAAGGCTTTAGATTGATTTTTCAATTTTCTCTAAAAAATCTTCCATGACTTTGTTTGCTAAAATCTTCATTTTGATTTTATCTTAGAACATTGAATGAGAATTCTTCCTTCTTTGTGGATAATTTCTTCTATTTATTCCATGTTAGTTATTTTGATTGACTTCCTAAACTGGTTATCCAGGACTTCTTTTTGACTTGTGAATCTTTGATTGGCAAGTCTCTCTCCTCTCTCATAGCAAGGGAGTGTAGAGTTGATGAGTGTCCTGTAGACAGGAGTTTGGAGATGCCAGTTTTATATTTACTTAAAAGTCAGCTGACAGGATCATAGGATCGGGGATAAGCTGATTGAGGTCCAACAGCTATATGTTGGAGAATTGTGATTTCCAGGAAATGTGATTTCCATGTAATGTTTACAGAGCATGGAGATGCCAACCAAGGGCCCGATAAAGATGCAGATGAACTTCAGCAAAGGAAAATGGAGTCCATCTCAATGCTATGAAAATTTAGAGGAAAACAAAAACAAGCAAACAACAACAACAAAACAGAATAACAACAACAAAGCAAACTAATCAACAAAGAAATGAAGAACCTGAATGAGGGTGGAGGTCTAAGGGAGGGTGAGATCATAAGGCTATGGTCATAAAATCCAGAGACATTTGCAATTGGGATATAGTGGTTCAGAGAGTGATTAATATTAGCCTCAACTAAGGAGACTGTATCTGGGGTCCTTCAGGAAAGAATGTCTCTAGAAGAGGAGCAAGAGGGGGCTTGAGATTGAAAAAAAGGCAGACTTGGGTGTATTCTCTGCAGACTCAGCAAAGGGCTGACGTCCTGTACCTCTGGGTGGAGTTTGTCACCTAAACTAGCAAGGTCTCTGAGACAAAGTAAAGGAGTTGATGCCTGAAAATGAGATTTAAAACCCTGACTCTGATCCTAAGTGTTGGATAGTCTCTGAAAAAAAGAGAATTGGGAAGTCCACTGTTTCAAGGGGTCCCAGACAGATAATTTTCATTGCTAACCTTTAATTTCTGTTTTATTTTACTGCACTCCATATTCTGAGTCACCCATTGTAAGAATTCCTGCATTTATTTCCTTTGATCTGTCTCTCAATTGTTCAGAGCTGAGGGTATTGTAAAAGACAAATGAAAGTCATATGTAGAAGCACTAAATGAGCAGAGGAGCTCATAACCTGAACTCAGTCCCTCTGAATTGGGGTTGGTTTTCACATTAGTCTTTAGTTCTCACCTTCTCATTGCATTAAGATAATGTAAACCCAGTGTGACATCGTAAGATTTTAATGATGATGTATTTTTTGAAAAACATTTATTAAGCATGTACTATGTATGTCTCTGGGCCTGTGCTAAGAAATGTGACTGCAAGATGAAGAAATGAGTCTGCTCTCTCTCCGCAAGCAGGGGAGGGGAGATTTCAGGAAACTGGGGGCATCAGGTCTGTCAAACCTGACAATAACATGACTTGTGGGGACTCTATGTAAGAAAATATTACAAAGCCACAGATATAAATTTAAGTATAAATGATTAATTTTATTCATGGTAAGAAAATTACAGTAAATTAAAAATCTGACAAATACCACAAGTATCAAAAAATTTAAGAGGGGAAGAAACAACACAGTATTTATATCAATTAACTGCCTAACAAACTCTGACTACATTTTCCCCAAATATGACTATATATTCTTTGATTACCTTTTTTTATAACAGTCACTTTTAAATATCGCTTTCTATAGAAAGAACAAACATAATTCAGTTTTTCCTTTAGCATAGTTCACAGAACTTTTTTTCTGATAATTTTTACTAGGTGTTAATTGAAGGCCACATCATTCCCAATTTTGCAAACTTAAAGATTGGAAAGTGATTCAGTATCTTCCAACCTTGTTTTACCTAACTGCCCTCATAGTCCCAGTGCCAGATCATTCCTACTGTGATGTGGCCTCACCTGTCCCCAGGTGTCACAGGACAGGCTGACTCAATCTCATGGGCAATGAGGAGTATTCCAGGAAGTCATTCCTATACCTGACAGCTAGTATCACTTAATACAATGAAGTGATAATGAACCACATACATATATTCCATGGAATCTAACTAAATGTTCCTCTCACTCAAGTCTTCTTGAGCTGGATCTCCAAAGTGTACTCAGCCACTCCAAGTTACCCCCATGAGGAGATGTGTACAAAGGTGAGTGGGAGTGGTCAGAGGAGACAGAGAAGTAGATTTAATCCATCACAATTGGAGTAGATTACATGTGCAAGATCTATGACCTCATGAACATAGAGACACGGGACCCTGAAAAGAGCCTTTGAAAATGAAGGGCCCTAATGCTTAAGATTTTAAACTTCCATGTAAGTCGACGTCTGGGGAAGCAGGGAGGTAACTTGAAAGGACTTCACTGTAGTATCACACTTTGATCGGAGTCTTGAAAAATAAAGAGACATTTTTCAGGAGGTCCATGGAAATGGCCAGGCCTGGTAGGAGGTGAACCAAGGAATGGTAAGAGTGAAGAAGGGGAGCCTGGTGAGGATGACAGTCTTTGAAGAGTTCGTTAAATACTGTTAAGTATTATAACAGGTCCACGCAGATGAAGACATGAAGGAATCTCTTGGATCTGGTGTTTAAGAAGCCACAAGGTGATCTTTGCCAAGAGAGTCTCAGCGATGTGGTGGAGGTTGGATCCTGATCTCAATGGGCTGAGAAGTGAATAGATACGAAATGACAGAGGAGTGATTGTGACCACAGTGAATCTCAACATCATGTACATCCACAGGACTGGGATCCTAATTAGAATAAGATACATTCCATGCATGAATAAATACATCAAAATAGATTCTACTGTCATGTATAACTAAAAAGAACAAATAAAAAGAAAAAAGAAAGTTGATTCTGATTCTATTTCTTCAAGAAATATGTCTGAGAGGGGAAGAAGAAAATATTGCTGTGGTTATAAGAAAGCTTAGAGATA
Source organism: Glaucomys volans (assembly GCA_020662805.1). Lineage (NCBI taxonomy): Eukaryota > Metazoa > Chordata > Mammalia > Rodentia > Sciuridae > Glaucomys > Glaucomys volans. The sequence continues at coordinate 23,557 of JAJEJO010003001.1, forward strand.
AAGGAATCTTCATTATTATTATTTTTAAATTAAAGAATAGTTGGCCAAGCCTGTTGAGAAAGCCCTATAAGGCTGGGCATGGTGCTTCCCAGCTACTCTGGTGACTGAGGTAGGAGTATTACAAGTTTGAGGCCAGCCTGGGCAACTTAGTGAGATCCTGTCTCAAGACAAAATATAAACATCCTTTATATTTTGATGTTGAGGATGTTGAGGATGACTGAGGATGTTGCTCGGTGGATGTTGCTAGGCATGTGAGAGGCCCTGGGATCAATCCCAGTACCACAGAAAATTCAAATACATTAATAAGTAAAAGAGAAAAATAAGAGAGAATGCCCTACATGGTATTGACAAGTGGAGAGTTTCTTCTGCTCTGAGCACAGGGCATGTGGTCTTCGTTTGCTCTGAATTTCACCCAGCCCTGCTCCTTAGCATCCTAAAATTCTCCAGAATAGCTCACCAACACCAATCAATTTAGCAAATGGGCAAGTCTTCAAAAGATCTGCAATGCTCATCATCTTGCCATTAGGCAGAACCTTGGCCTCTGCCCTGTGATCCCAAAATAAAAAGTACTGCTGTTCACACTCTTCCATCTTCCAATCTTGCCCTTCGCCCAAACTTGCTTCTCTCTCTCTCTCTCCTCCCCCACCTCCCCAGGCTTTTTTCTTTTTGTAATATGGAATATCCCCATACAATTAACTGTGCTTCAGGAAAAAATAGTGTTAAATGACGGCATCATATTCTGTGACATGGATTAACCCTTCCTTATCCTAAATCTTCTCTTGTTGGACAGTTGATCTGTTCTCAGATGATTTGAGTTATCTAAATTTTTGTGTCCAGTAATTATTTCCTGAAGATAAATTTCAAAAATATCAAGAAACCACTTGCACAAAGATAGGCATGGTTTTTATGCATTTGACACATATTGCCCAATTGTTTTGTGGTAATAAGTCAAATGTTGGAATGATAATGAAGTACCAGGAGAATACAAGCATTGGCCTTTGGTTGAAACACATTTCCAGGACTCAAGAAAATGGAAAACATGAAACAATCACAGGTTGAGAACCAGATTTGATGGTTGTTGTTCATATTTTGAATTTATTAAGTAATGCAGAGCTGGCTTCCATATTTTCTACTAATTGTGAAAATTCATACAGATAAATTGAATTGCTTCAGACCTGCGGTGAGAGTTCAGATTCCCAGACTGGTTACTGCCCTGACTGGTCAGCCTGGGATGGAAAACAGTTCCCAGCAATCAGCAGGTTATGTTGTGCCAGGATCTAGAAACATGAGACCCAGCAAGAGGAAGTTTTAATCCACCAAATAAACACAGGCATAGTGGAGGCACAAGGGGAGCCTGCCCGTGACATCAGACTCTACTTCTGGGGGAGAGACTAAAAGAGCTGCCTCCTTCCTGCCCAGCACCCTGGGGGTTCTGGGTCTGAACCCTCCCTGGTTGTTCCTTGATTTCCAGGTTCTGGGATCTTTCTGAATAGCTTGATAACAAATCACAAATGTGATCCTAAAGACAGAAGCAGAACTTTCCAGAAGCTTCCCCTCAGCCATTTGGCCAACTTTCTGGGAATACATACAAAGCTTGGGTCACTGAAAGCCTTTGTGACCCATGAATATAAACAAATCACAAGGGGAAGTCCAGCCTTATATTTTTAACAAAAGCCCCTTTTAAAAGTGTCTTAGTTTTCAAAATGCTACCTTTTCCAAATTACATCTATATAGTGGTATTAAATAAGAAGGCTCTTTGATAAAACCCGGTCTATTTCTGGAAGGGTGGAGATTGGAAAGATGTGGGCGGGAGCCATGTTTGGTCACAGTCTCTTAGCTATCACTCTTTGATCATTCTGCAGAGAAGGGGCAAGATCATTGTGCCACCAATTCATAGCCTCAGACGGAATCTTGTTAATAAGTCATGTCTCACCCACTCCATTAATGATCAGCAAACGACTGGAACTCTGGCCAGGAGGCCCAGACATCAGGAACAGAGTCCAATAACAGCTGACACCGTCAAACTAAAAATAGTACTTCGGATTTAAATGAGTGACTCAGACTTGGTTTCCTATGCTTGCCTGGTTTAATACTGTACAGAGGAGGGCTGTTTTAGCTTTTTTTTTTTTAATTTTATGCAAAAGGAGGGTTTTTATTGCTACCATCTGGACAGTGAGTGCAGACTAAGCTCTGTGAGTTGGGTGCACCCACACTTCCACCTGCAAGGCCCTGGGGGCACCTGCCATGCTTGACTTCCTAAGTACATCTGTGCACTTGACCCTCCAGCCCAGGTCAGCTACAAATAACAGAATGATTCAGGACGTTGTGTCAAAGTTTTATACCATTTCCAGAAACTTCTCCCTTTGTACTCTTCCCATCATTCCCCTTCTCCAGGAGATGGGCATAATGGAAAGGTTAACCAATGAAGTATGACATAAGTTAAATAACCCAGGATGCCCCGTGGCAGAGATGGCAAACTTAAAAATCAATTGTTCCTTTCCAGGACATGATCGTGTGCATGATACATTGTAGAAAGTTGGCCATATGACCAGATTCATTTTTAGAAATTCTTCAATAAAATACACATATGTAAGCCAGGCATAGGGGCTTATGCCTTATAATTCCAGCAACTTGGGAGACTGAGGCAGGAGGATTGCAAATTCAAGGCCAACCTCGAATTTAAGGCGATCCTGTTTCAAAATTAAAAATAAAAAGGGCTGGGAATGTGGCTCAGGGGTAAAGCATGCCTATATTCAATACTCAACCCCTCTCCCAATACACAGATATTGCTCATTTGAATTAGATTTTTTTTTCCACTGACTTCATTAATCAGTACTTGCTAATCAGATTTGTCAGTGTGGTTTTCCTAATTCTAATCAATGGTCACTACATGTCAGGCCAATGAAGGATAATTATACTATGCATTCTCAAGACTTTGGCTGCTATCAAATATGTATAGCCCTTGGATTTAGATGAGTTTCTCTTTTATAAATGTGTTAGTCTGCTCTACGTTACTGAAACAGAGTCTTGAGACAAATCAACTTACAGAGAGAAAATGTTTATTTTGGCTCACAATTTTGGAGATCTCAGTCCATGGTCACATGGACCCATTGCGTTTGGACCTGTGGTGAGGCAGCACATTGTGGTGAGGAGCATGTAGTAGAGCAAAGCTATTCACCTGAAGGACGGGATGAAAGAGAGAGATAGAAAGGGATCGTAGTCACAGCATCTCCTTTGAGGACATGCCCCCAGTGACGCACATCCTCTCACGAGTCCCTACCTCTTAAAGATTCTACCATCTCCCAATATTGCTAAGCCAGGGGCCATGTCTTCAATACATAAGTGTTGGGGGGACCTTTCAGATCTGAACTATAGGGATGTGTAAGTTTATTCTCGCCTCAGACATTTCCCCTCTCCACAGCTACTAGCCAGATCCCAAACTTAGGAACATACTGCCCGTCCACATTCCCTATTGGTGTTTCAGGCCCCTCCTACTCATGAAAGGAGAGAATGGAGGCTGGAGAAAATTCAGCTGGTTTTGGTGCAGTCTTTTTTCAGTTTTCTGCAGGGATGGTGGGTCAGTAAATCTGTTTTGGATTCAATTACCAATCCTAAGTGGGACAGTACAGGAAGAGGATGTCAGATTGTGAAACCTACGTGGTAGGAGCTGAGTGGAAGCCTTCAGAGTGTATACTGTAAGGCCTTAAGGGAATTCCCTGAGCTGGGGATTCATAGCATGTTTACTGCCGCCTCTTAGACCTCAGACCTAGGTGTGGGAGGGGCACTTAGAATTGGTGCAGGGCAAACACAGCCAGCTAGCTGGTGGCATCAGAATTCAGCATCAGAGCTCCTAACAGAAATTAAAGAATCACAACCTATGGACCCCAGCTCAATGTAGACACTTCACACAACTGTGCTTGCCTTTTGCCCTAAGCCCAAGTACTTTAAAGATGCTTTAGCAATGTCCATAACACCATTGGTTCCTGGTCTCGTGGATAGACTGAAGGTTAGACAGGCCTGTGAGCTGTCAAAAGCCTTTGTTAGGACCCAAGGTCTTTTGTGTAGTGGCCAGGAGAGGGAAGAGAGCCTCTGGCTTTATTTCTATTGCAAACCCTCTTCTCTTCTCTCCTTCTCTCCAAGCCCTTTCTCTCCATTAATGCCTCAGAACTATGGTCATCCTTCATCTCCTAACCCCAATGTTAAGACCCTGAGGTCCCCTTGGGTGTGTCTATGGAATGACCAGTTTCTAGAAGTGGCCTGTCCATTCATTTGATAGGGCTAGGACTATTCCTACCCTGTCTACTCTCCTCAGTCTTTGGTTGAGGACCGTATTGTTGACCCCATCTTGTTCCGATGCTGGCTTTGAATTTGGACCACCATAAGAGTCAGAGCTCATGTTGTATGCAGTAACACAGCTCCTCCCTGGAGCCTGGCTTTCTCCTCCCAAAAGGAAGAAAAGTGAACAGTTCTGTTAACAAGAATGGAGAATTGATTATATGCATCAGGAAGGGCATTATTGTTAAAACGGAGACATGGCATTCACTTGTTAAGAGGGAGACAAGATGTCTATCTTTCTGGATCTGTCTAGTTCTAGTTCTGTCTAAATGCAGGCTACACAATAGTTTCTTGTGTGGGGGAGAGAGAAGGGGGGAACTTAGAGAAATGCAAGCAAGGGGATAACAGAGTAAATGCTACAGGAAATAACAATGCCTAGAGAAAAGTAAAGAAAGTACACTTTGGTCCAAGTGGTGAGGGCCTGGTATGAGAATGGACTTTCATTTTACAACTGAGGAAATGGAACCTGTGAGTTACATGGACGTGTAAGCCATGCAATCTTCCCACAAGTTGGAGGGTGGATGGGTTACTTCCAATAAATTACTCCCAGTGTTTTTACTCATTCCTTGAATTCTTTTCTGAGTGGTTCTGTGATAAACTGCTGAATTGTAGCGCCAGCCAGGACCTGCAAAGGCAGTGTAGTCTAAGAAGTGAATAAATGCAAGGGAAACCCAGCAAACGGCAGATCAGAATTTCCTGGCACCTAAAGAACAGCTTGTAACCCCAATCCTATTCTGTCAGTTTATACAAAACCGCAGTTACTTTTGTCTACTGGTATACATCTTGGGATTGTCCTTTATTATAAACTTTTGAATCATTCAAGTGTAAATAAAAATAGTTTTTGGTTTGTTAAACTCATTGTGAAAAGACTGATAATACAGAGTTAGGTAGGCAAATATGCTATTATAAAGATTTAAAAGTGACTTGATAAATTTCTAGCTAAAATTACAGTTGTTTTGAATATATGATCCCCACATGAAATTGCCTTTTTAAGGGCTAGATTAGAGTACCTAGACATTGGTGAGATAAGGAGGATGATGGTAACTATGAGATTTTAAACACAAGTGGCCAAGGAAATAATTATTAATGGAAGTAAAAATGATCCCAGTAATTACTGGCTTCAGAGAAAGCTGAGGTATTGTGTAGTGAATGCAAGATGTTGGTAAGACACCAAGCTGGAAACAGTGCTTGGAGGCAGGGGTAACTTGAGAAAGCTTTGGGAATCAGTTACATACCAGAACCCAAGGAAATAGGTGTGATCAAAAATGGAGGGATGGAGAGGGAGCAGAGGAGGAGAAAAGAACATCTGGGAAACTCACTGTGAGAAGACTGGCCAAGGACAAGTATCTTTGGAAGAGGAAACAAGGAGAGAAACTCAGGAGAGAACCAGCACAGGGCATTCTTCAGGCAGTCAAGGACAAGTGTGATCCATAGGCTTACAAAGTCTTAGATGACCTGCGTCTGGATTCTCTGACTCCTTCCTGCACCCTCCCTCAACTCCCTCTCTCTAGCACTGTCCTCCTTGCTGTTCCGTGAACACTCACACACACACCTCACCTTAGCACTGGCTGTCCCTTCTCCCTGGAACAGCCTCCCGCAGATGTCTCCATGGCTTCTTCTCTCCCCTCCTTCAGGTCTGCTCCATTGCCACCTTTTCAACACTGGTACTCCCACTGTGAGCTGCTCCCCGACTCCCCTACCTTGCTTTACCTTTCCTTTTCTTCTCTAGCACCTTCATGAATAGCACCTCCATCAATACTAGATAATTTATTAATTGAATATAGTTAATTAATAATTATTTGTTAATAATTTATATAACTGATTGTGTATGTTGTTTGATGTTTGCCTCCATACTCCAATAAAACATAACCCTCATGAGGTTGGAGACCTATGTTTTATTAACCTGTCTTCAGTGCCCAGGACACTACTTGGTGCAGAGAAAACACGCAATGACTTTGTTGATGGACAGTGCTGAGAAGGGAAGGAGAATGGGACCGAAGCGGACCATTGGATTGATGTTTCAGGCGATCCTTAGCAACCCTCCTGAGAGCAGTTGCATGGAATATTCCAGGCTTGAGGGGAAGTGGGAGCAGCAAGGATCAAAGTGCCTAAATCACGGAACAGATTAATGTCGGCGTCATATTTAAAACTCCAGAAGTGGAAGTAACTGTATGAGGTCTTTGTGACGCTGGTATGGGAAGACAAACCTAGGGGACACACCTTGCTGTCAATCACAGTGGGCTGCATGAAGTTGCAATTTTAGAGGACAGGATGTACCTGCCGTGAATCCAAATTCATGCAATAACACGCTGTTCCATAAAAGAGGTTGCAGAGGGTTCAAGTACAACCTATTTTAAAACAATCCTATTTTTGCAAAATACAAAACCTACACCTCACATGATTCAAGGGTGATGGATGTCAGATGAAGATAAGAGAGGAAGGGGAAGTGGGAAACTGAGAACGCAACTAAACTAAAAGCACAGGAAGAAAACTGCAGGATGAAGACGCCCCCCTGCTGTGGGAAGGCGACAGGCTGGGCCTGCCCCAGAGGAAACAACCCAGGTCCCAGGGCGGCGGAGAAAAGGGCACAGGGAGGAGGCCAGACAGCCAGAGGAGAACAACAAGCACAATTATAGTAAAATCTGCCGGAAGGGTATCTGCTGGAGGAGGGAGGAGTTGGAACTTGAGACAGTGAATAAGGCAGAAATCGAAGAGTCAAAAAGGAGAGGGAAGAAGAAAACCCGGAGGGCAGTCAAAGGCAGAATGAAATCTGTTTCAAGAACATGCTCCAAGAGTAGAGGAAGATGCAAGGCCCCAGAAAGAGCTAAGGGAGAAACTGGAGAAATATAGCAGAAACAAAAAAGAATGAAATTGGAGCATACCCTTTGTATGAGGAACTGGGAAGTGTTCGAGTGTGTGTGGAATTTGTTTAATGGTGGGTCATTAATTCACTCCGTGCACCATACTCTTAACGTGTATAATAAAATAACCTTGTGAGGGTCAAATGCAGGGAAGTGGGTCCTGTGACTGGCAAGGGGCATCTGCATTAGATCCACAGGATGTTCCCCTAGGGATTCAGTCGTGTGTGACCCTAACCCAGAAAAGGGACTCTCCAGGAGTTCTTTGCTGGTGGAATGTGAAGGCTCCCAGGAAAGACTCAGCACTTTTTCTATCTTGGATGCAAGATTTGATCAATGGGCTTGACCAGCCTACTGTTTATCTTAGAGAACCTCCTGTGATTGACATCAGTGGTAGGCAGCAGGAGGGGCCCCACCAATTGTGAGAGGAGCCTCAGCAAGAGGCTTTTCCTAGCAACATCCACACAAGAGCAACAGTTAACATCTATTGGGGAGTTTCATGACATGTGCTATCCTAAGCTCTTCATGTCCAGTTGATCCTCATTTATTTGTAGACTCTGCATTTACCTACTGGTTAAAACTTATTTGTGACCTCAAATCAATACTCGTAGCACATTGGTGGTCATTCATGGGAAAGCACAGAGAAGAAAATTGGAGTCCCTTGATGTATGTGTGAGTTTCCAACTGAGTTGGAACAAGGTGGCTTTCTGCATTCTTGTTTCCTCTCTCAGATTCTCACCAGTCGTTTTTGGGGTGGCCTATTTAGACACTTTATTTTGCTTTTTATGTTTGTGTGTGTAATTTCACTGTTTAAAGTAGCCCTTAAGCATACTACTAAGATGCTTTCTAATGTTCCCAAATGCAAGAAGACTATGATCTGTCTTACATGTGTCAGAGAAGCTTCCTTGGGGTATGAGTTATGGTGCTTTTGGCCATAAGTTTAATGCTAATGACTCAATAGTGTATATTAAATAAGATATTTTAAACAGAAATGCACATAAAATAAGGTAACATATTGATTGGCTGACAAAAGTGCTGTGACTAGAGGCTCACTGGAATCTAATCCTAATCCTATATTTTCCCAAAAGTGATAGTTCAGTACTGGCTAATTTTGTGTTTGTGGTAACTGTGTGGAACAGAACTACTACAAACTCAGAATTAACTGTGCATTGTTTCGTTTAATAGTCTTGGTTCTATAAGGTAATTCTAATACAACTCATTAGTTGTATTAGACCTAAGAGAGGTCAAATATTGTGTTCAAAGTCATGGTATGGGCAAAGGGACTGGATCCCTGCTCCAACTCTGGATCTCTAGCTCATGGTGTTTATACCGCCTTCACATGAAGGGTGAGGAGGGAATGAACATGAGCTGACCTCAGAAGACTCTTAGGAATTGTTCAGTGAGAATTTAAGCACAACTGGAATTTCTGAAATTACAGGTAGAGAAAGAACCAGGAAGATACTGTTTGTTATTGTTGTTATGACCTTAGTTGATATTCCCGGATGATGTGGCCTGGGGAAACTTGGGGGCAGGTTGTGACCATGCCTTGAAGAGAATAAAATGCTATACAAATAAGTGGCACTTTAGAAAAAACACTGAGTTGGGAGCAGGAGATTCTCATCTGAGTCCTCATTCTGCCAACAAATTGCTGTTGGACTTTGAGAAAGTCCCTTCACAGCTCTACACCTTGGCTGCCTGACCTGGAAATTATTCCCTCTGCTCTCAGTTTTTCTTGTGTGAAAACTCTGCAGTTCTGCTCCTAACAGGGTGACTATAAGTTCTATGTTGCCTTGAAATAGGCTTGGTTTACACTTGTTATCTTGGCACAATTAGTATCTTCTTACACTCTCAAAAGTGAGCTGATTTGGACAATAAATTGTATGATTATTCTGAGCTTTACCAATATTTCTTCCTTGTACTTTGCCTGGGTCAGATTCAAGAAAATCCTTACCCTACCTTTAGTGGGAGAGACCAGCTGGGGTTATTTCTTCCAGACAGTGGGTTGTTGATATCTGTCATTGAGCTGTTGGCTCTCACCGGCTGCCAAGTTCCCAGTCCATCTACCTGACTCTTGCTTCATACATTGGTCCTTGACTATGAAGTTTCCTGTTGCTTAGACTGAGAAGCAATTCTGTTTTGACTTTTGGCTCTTCAAATTCTATCAGACTTTGCACAGAAGAAAATCTTTAATATAAAAGAAAAAAGTAGTTTGATTTAGTACTGGTAATACAGGGACATAGTATATCATAATAAAGTCATTCCTAATCACATTAGGTTTGATGCTTTTTTCCATCAAATTACTTACAATCATAGTACAATTATATCAGTACTGATTGAATATAACAAAATTAATTAAAAATATAGAACTAAAAAGGCTGGATCAAGAAGTAAGATATTAAAACAAGAACTTCTGGGAGTCAATTTGGAGTTATTCTAACTGCACTCTTTCATCCTCTTGAGATTGCATAAGAAAGTTACATCAATCACTACATGAGAAAAAAAAATCAAGTCTTCACTATTAAAACACTATAATCTCCTTCATTCATTCAAGACCTACAGAAATGAAGCATAAAAGATCAAATAGTTCCACAGATTATTATACTTTTTAGTAGGTTAAGTATTTGATATCATTTTATTATATCCTTAATTTGCTTAGCAAGACATTTTTACCCTGATAATAAAAGACAAATTTTAGCCCAGGCCAGATGAAATAATCCTAAACTTTCTAAATGGCCTTTAGAAAACTAAATGAACAATTAGTCTAATTCTCTAATCTGTGTTTTGGTTCAAATTCCTTTCCCTATCTTTCTGGGTAACCTTCAGCTGTGCAACCCAGGAAATGGAATTCAGGTATGTTAATAATTGAACAAATGTGGCCAAACTGGCATCCTAATTCAAGTACTGTTTCTGTACGCTGTTCACAGGTGTGAAATAAACATTTCTCAGTAGTAATTACTGCATTCAGGAATGACCTGTGGTTTAGGAAGATGGGGTTGGGGAAGAACTTAACACTAGTTGCAAATCCAATTGGCTGACTTTGTCTTAGAATCCTTTGGAATGATATTGAGATGCATTATTAGCCAGAAGATCATATTATGTGAAACTTGCCAACCAGAAACTCAAATGGAGGCCTGCAGCCTTGATGGTGTAGAACAAAGATGTCTGAGTAGCCCTGTGTCCCTCCACAGTGCCTGCTTCATGGTCAGGAAATGACCTGGGAAGTCCCAAGGCCTGGCAGGAACTCAGCAGGTCTACACCCTAAAGAGGAAGAAACCCCAGCTTTTATTTGGTTCAGTTCAGAACTGAAAATACCATACCCTGTCTTTGCCAAAATTAAAAAGGAGGCAATTTAATCTTATGAGCAAAGAGCAAAGAGCATTTTGCATTAAAACAACAACAACAACAAAAACCAAAACAAACTGTTCATTGGTTTCTTACAAGTTCCACAGTTGTTTTAATTTGAAAGGGTAAAGGTTATTGGGGCACTTTTGTTTTTGAGACATGCATTAAGTAAAAATCTTCTTTAAATTGGCATTTATGTTCAATCTGTTTTCTGTGAATAATTCCTCTTATTTGATTATTAAAAAAATCATTACTCATGTTATCTGATTCAAGATACTTTACTTTAAAGTGTTGACCTAGAGTAAAGAGAATGTGGTTGTTATTTACTGAGCCTAGAACCATGAAATTTGCTGTAGTTTGTTTAACTCATTAATACTTCTTCCTTACCTGCCACCCATTGTCCTGCCCAGTCATTTTCTCATTCTTCAAAAATGTGTTAGTCAGTTCTTGTTGCTATAACTAAACTACCTTATAGGAACAACTTAGAAGAGGAAAAGTTTATTTTAGGTTCATGGTTCAGAGGCTCAGTTCATGGTTGACCCACTTCATTGTTCTGGGCTTCAGGTAAGACAGAACATCATGGTGGAAATGTGTGGTGCAGGAAACCTGCTCAGTTCATGGCAGCCAGGATGGCCAGGGGTGATGAGAAGGGAGAGAGAGAGAGAGAATGAATGAGAGAGAGAGAGAAAAGCCAGGGATAAGATATAATCCAAGGGCACACCCCCAGTGGCCTACTTCCCCCAGTCATGCTGTACCTGCCTACAGTTACCATCTAGTAGTTCATTGAAATTATTAATCCATCAAATGGATTAATCCACTGATGAGGTTACAGCTCTCACAGTCTAATCGTTTCATCTCCGAATATTCCTGCATTGCGTAATTCATGAGCTTTTTTGGGGACATTAAAATCCAAACAATAATAAAGAGTTTCTGTAACATGGACCTCACTTGTGAGCATCAGATTATGATCATGTAAAATTTTACTTTCTTTAATCTGACATTTTTCTCTTATCTATCTTTCATCCAAAATGAAAATTATGTAGTAATTTGTTCATATCTTGAACTATTGGACACTGACCATGTCAATCATAGAGACACAAAAAACCATGTTTCAGAACAAGACACAAATCTGGATAGCGAAGATGCAAGCTCAGGATACAGCAAGCCACAGGCTTGAGGGATGATGTGAGTGATCAGCAAACACCCTGGGGTCTCTGCTCTTGGGTTAGGGATGCTTTATTGTCTTCTTCTTGGATTCTCTACTATAAACAGGTGTGTTTGGCCCCACCTTAGGTTAGCAATCCTAGTGGGAGTGGGGGACCATAGGTGTTCTCTGTCATTGACTAGAGTAGCAACACTGGTGCTAGGAATCTAGGAGGGGTTTTGTTTTTATAATTTTTTCTTATATTTTTTATGGTTAGAAACAAAACTAAACAATTTCAGAAATTGTATTAAAAATAAGGAAAGAAAAGAAGGTGACTATCAAAAGTTCTAGATAGTACCTCGACCATGATATTCACTTAAATGAGGTGATGCTAGGGACTGAGAACACTATGCAAGGAAATGTGAAAGCAAGTTCTTCCAAATTTTTTTTCCAGTCTCAATTATATTGAAAGTGCCAAAAACAAAAAGAGTGCTCTTTTTAAGTCACAATATTGTTATTAAGCAAAGAACTGGTTCTATGCTTACTATAATGTATTGTTAAGGAAGTGAGAAGGGATCCATTGAATAAGTGTCATGAGTTGGAGAAGAAACTCTTTCTGATTGGAAGGAAATTATCAATGGTGAGAAGTCTAGGAGGAAAAGGGCATATTTTGACCTGGTTTCCTTTTCTAACCCTGTGGTCTGGCCATGAAAAGAAAGATTACATAGTAGGAAAAAAATTTCCCCAAGATGGGTAAATAGTTCATCTTCAGGGAGGGATGAGTTACTTCTGAGATAAACCCTCAATGACTTTGCAGTAGAAGGGACAGGAGAAGAAGCAGTGGAGGGAATTTCCTTCCTAGCTTTGGGAGAAATCATAGAAAGGATGAAGACCTGGGACTTGCCTATGATCAGAAAGTACAGGTGATAAATCATAAGAGCTCCTCCAGGAGGGGAAAGAAGGCAGCCATTTTCCTTGAAATATGATAAAGTGATCACATCACGGTTAAACATAGTCCTTCAAACCTTATTCTATACTATATTGTACTTTATACATGTGATGTAATTTATTATGGAAATGAAATTGTTTTGATAACTTTTATTTTTAAAAGCACAATTAACTGTTTTCCTGATTCTTTCAGTTTTTCCTTATTCATTGCTTATAGCAGACGTCTCTATTTATGTGGTGACATGCTCATAATTTCAGAATTAGAGCACTTTGAATAACTAATTAGCTTCCACAAGATTGACCTTGAATATACATATATACCTAGTAAGTGATGGAGATTGATAAAACCTAAGAATGATAAATACCCTCTTAGATCATCAAGGGAGAATATATGTTTTGCAGCAGGGGGGATGTGGGTTCAAATTCCAGCTGCAGAGTAAACAGCTGTGTCACCTGCAAACCTCTGTGAGCTTACCTTTTCCATCTGTATTAACTATAATTCCTAATAAGCTGTAGTGCTGCAGGAGGTAGGTATGCTATAGGCAAAGTGTTAACAGTTCCACACAGCTTTAGGATACTGGAGAACAACACTTAATAGTCAGCACAGGATACTGTGAGACCTTTCATATTTTTATAAATAAAGATGCTAGATTTAAATGGAGTATCTTAAGCCTGGTGGTTTTAAAGTCCCATTGATAATCTAAACATAAAGTCCTCACATCATATGGCATCCTTGAAAAATGTTTTCCAGAAATATGTAGAATGGCAAAATTTCCACTTAAAATGGAAATGTCTTTGGTCTTGTATTTGATGATCAACTGATTGGGTTTGCTTTGGACTGTTTCTGGAATGTGGGACTTTCTATTCTAAACAGGGAAGTCCCAGCAAACCAGAATGAATTAGTCACCCCAGCTCTATCTCACAGGTATCCAGGCCTTAATTACACCTGAAATTCCCAAGGTGGAGTTCTCCGACCAGCAGTATCAGCTTTACCTAGAAACTTGTTAGAAATGCAATTCTTTGGGTGTCATCCCAAATCTACTGAGTCACACGCTCTGGGGACTGGGCCCAGAAGTTTTAATAAATTCTCCAGGTAATTTTGATGCATGTGACATGTTGAAGTTTGAGAAATGCTAGTGTATTACATGTCACTTATGCAAGGCAAAGATATTTTACAAAGGAGAATAGAAAAAAGTAATGTAATTAGGCTGTTTCAATTTCTTCAAGACACAAAAGTTGGTTCTTTTATAACCCATTAGTTCCCATCATTAAAATCCCCCAAGTTCTATATCATTTTATCACTGATCTCTGAGTATGACGAATGAGAAAAAAGACAAATTCCACAACCAATGCAATAGTTTAAGTCAGGAAGGAAGTTGTTTCTTTTGAATTTTTGAAGAAAGGAGAGTGGAATTATGAAAATTAAGATGCAGTTTCCCCTAAGAGTTCCCGTACCTTTTTGCAAGATGTCACACTGACAGTGTCTGGTACTGAAACTAGGGCAGGAAGTATATGGGTAGGCCAGATAATGCCTCTGAAAGGAAACACCCCGGAACCTCCCAAGTTAATGCATGTCTTTTATTCCTTCCAACAACCACACAAGTCTGTTCATCAGGAAAGCTCTGGTTACTTTCACAGAGCAAACCAGGAAAATTTTTATAACACCTGATCACTGTGTAAAACTTTGAGTATTTGGATTTCTGAGACTTGATTGTGCAACAATTTGTTTTATTCCATAACATTGAAATCTCTACACAAACCTCTCAGCACCTCATGGGGTTTTCCCAGTGAGGGGCTTCCCTTTGGTGGAGGGTGGGGAAAGGCAAAGGAAACAACCAAATAATTCAATAATGAAGAGTATAAATGATTGGTAGAATAAGTGGGAAGTCTTTAAATTCTGGTTGTCACCACTGTTCCAATGGGAGTGGTGGGAATGTTAACAGATGGCCAAGATGCTAAGGCTTGATCTTTCTTCATCAGTTGCTTTGATTTTGGGGATAAAAATATGACCCAAGTACATAGCATCATTAGATTTGCCATAAATCCATTTTTTTTTCTGAGTGAGGCCTAATTGTGACATTCTTTTCCTAGGAAGAATGACATTTCCTTAACCAGGGACAAAATCAGTTTCCTTAGATTACATCTTTCTTCGTTTTCATCCCACTGTAAGGTCCTAGAGAACAAGTTCTTTTCTTGCTAAACCTAAGAAACACAAATGCCAAAGTTGCTGCCAGGGTGTGCTGAACTCTGTCACAGTTGAAAGCATATATCTTTTCTGTTATACACTTGAGGTGTTGGAAATGCTATTCAATGTTTTTATACTATTGAAATCTTGGAAAAAACGTAACTCTAAAAGAAATATGACCTCAACAGCTTTATACCCACTTAGATCTTGTAGGTGTTTATGTCTGATTCTGGCAAGCTAAGCAGGCAACATTCAATTGTATTTCAATGGTATTACTTGCTTTGGCAAGTTGGTTCAATTAGTCATCTCAAAGGTAGTCATTAAATAAATAGTGGGTAACCTTCCCAAGGTCCTGTATTATTTTCCATTATAGATGTTGTTTCTTCATAATGGAATAAGCTAAACCACAATTCAAATACTTCATGTTGAAAATACCCACAACTTGTTACTCTCTATAATAGGAAAAAAGAAGTATAGAAAGAAAGAAAGAAAAAAAGAAAGAAAGGTATCTTTATTTTGTTTCAAATCCCCAATCATGGCAGCAACACAAAAGTTACAAGAATTGTACCCCTTGAAGCTATTATAGGGAGGATTGGTTCTATTAGTTAGCTTTCTGTCACTATAACAAATGCCTGAGATAAATACACTTAAAAGGTGAAAGGTTTATTTTGGCTTACAGTTTTGAAGGTTTCAGTACATGACCAATTGACCCCTTTGCTTTGGGCCTGTGGCAGGACAATACAACATGGTGTGGGATCTCACAGCAAAGCAGTCTGTTTACCTCACAGCAGGGAAATGAAAAGGAAGAGGAAGAGACTAGACTCCTACAATCTCCTTTGAGGGCATTTCCCCCTTCCCCCAAAGATCTAACTTCCTGCCACTAGGCCCCACCTCTCAAAGGATCCACTACCTGTCAATGTGCCTTTGACTAGCGACCAAGCCTTTAACCCATGGGCCTTTGGGGGACACTTATCCAAACCACAGTATGACTTAGTGACCTTTAAAGCTAGGAGTGTGACTACAGAGGGGTGAAATTTGGGACTTCATGTCCACAACTTTCTTTTGCTCCATTCCACATTTTTTTCCCTCTAAGACAATGGGAAAGAAGGAAGGGTTACATGTTTGTGACTCTCCCTCAAGAATGGATTTGAGACTGGAAACAAAGATGAACTTCTGAGAGGGTGGTTGAGGATAGACTAAAGGCACAGAAAAAAACCTGCTGGTGACCCTTTCTCAACTAGAAGACTCTACTTCTTCATTGGTTCAGGGTGCACAATCCCCAAGAATTCAGAGAAACATCTAGAGTTGTTTTCTACTATTTTTCTTTTCCTTGATTTGGGGCCAACACAGAAAGTAATCTCTGGTTGAAGGAAAGGTAGAGAGTTCAACATTGAGAAAATCAATGCTGGAAAGGGGTAGTAGTACCAAAATTTGTACCCAAGAGAAGGGACCAGAATGCTCTGGGAAATGCTCAGGGACAGGATTGTTCCCTGTCATTGTTAGCATTCCTGAGCTCAAGTTTTGAGCAGGGAATCAAGCAGAAATCTCCATGGATCTATCTTACAGAATCTGCTCTAGGAAGCTCCCTGTGACACCTCATCATATCCTGAGGTACAGTTTCTGTAAACCCTGTGTTTGAGGACCCTTGTCAAGGAGTGTTTTCTTGGCCCAGAAAATGGCTTGAGCATAGAGCCTAGAGTCAGAGCTGTCATGATCCACTCACGGGGGTTCACTAGTTCTTGACTGCAATGTCACACACCTGTTTGTCACTTTTACTTTCAAAAAGAAAGAGACTCCTGCTGCACATAGTGAGGAATGTTAAGCTCTCATCTGTCAGTTGTCTGTTTGTTTTTGCTGTCTTTCTACATGAGAAGACAAAGAATCAGGCATTGTCTGGGCAAACAGCATCATCTGGCCTCTGAAGGTTGAGTTTTTAACCCTCTCCTCAGTACAAATGAGAAAGAAATAAGGAAATTTGGAAGAAATCGAGTTGTTTTAAATCTAAAGTTATTTTAGCCTTTTCTCACCTTCTTTAAATGACGTGGGTACACTGATTGAAGCTAAAATAATAACTTTGAATTCTAAAAAGTTTAATTTTCTTTTCACATTCAAATTGCTATTTTGTGACTCCTTTGAAGAGCCTAATCCTTTCAACCAAAATCATACAACTAAGAATATTGCATGCTTTTTGAAACAATGAGACAGATTAGTTTGAAGATTTAAGCGATGAACACTAGACCTACAGAAGACATCAACCCAGTGAGACTTCTTATTTACACATATTTACTTTCATTGCTAATACTGCCAAGATATTATAAAAATAAAGTTAAATATTTGCAACAAGGGTTTATAGACTGGGAAATACGTATTTCTTTAATACAAATAATTCATAAGTTTGGATTGTGAGGGAGAGAAGAGGGAAAAGCACTTACAATTGTTAAATGCTTACTAGGTACAAAGAGATTTTTTATTTTTTATCTCATTTAACTGTCAGAACCGTCTCACCAAATGATTATTGCTATTTCCACTTTGAAGTTGAAGAAACAGAAGCCCAGAGAATGTGAGAAACAGAACCCAAATTATATAGCTACTAAGTGAAGAAACTGGGATTCAAAACCAGATTAATATGTTTCTAAAATTCACTCTCATTCTTTTTGGGTATGAAGGAAGCTAATTAAAAATACCTCCTACTTCCCCTCCTGAGGTTGAACCCAACTGAGAAATGAGGTTGAAGAGACAGAGAGATGGGGACCAAAGCACCTGTTTTCATATTTACAAAAAATGGCTGGAAACCATGGCTTTAGATGTGTGGCCAGACAGGCTTCCTATAATTCACAGATACTTAGAAATTCATGCACAACTGGCTTGGCAGGACCCCTGCAAGGCCTGCCCCTCTCTAGGACAGAGACTGCCCTGAAAGATTTACTATAGGAGTAAAGATAGAATGAGGGAGAACAAGCTGGGGATGGAGCAATGGAGGGCTGGAACCCAGTGTACCTGATCTTCTTCCAAGGTCATTCACTGTACTCTTTGTTCCCGTTCCCTGAGGAGAAATAAGTCAGGATGATGGCGTGAACAGGAAAGTTCCTCCTCTCCTTTTCCTCTTAGGAAATCTCTTCCCATCTCAGGAAGCTTGAATAATAAAAAAATATATCACTGCTTCTTCCAGGAAACCACCTCACCACACTGTCCAGGATCTAAAGCCCACTCCATGTTGCTAAATGGTAGCAAGAAAGACCTTCTCTTTCTCTCCCATTCCAAGTTAGTACAAAGAGATTTTTTATTTTTTATCTCATTTAACTGTCAGAACTTGGCAGTTATTAACCTAGTTAGTAACCTGGACATAATTTCTTCTGAGTGAAGAATGAACTAATCACAGGGCAGATTAAGCTCTGAAAAGTCTTCAATTGTCTTGTTTCACTCCACAGTAGACATGAAGAAATGAGATGAAGAGTCTGGATCACAGAAGACATAGGAAAGAAAAACCATCTTTGTCAAACAACTTGCTATGGGATGTGTTATGTTCCCCAAATTCATATATTGAAATTCTAATCCCAACTACCTGAGAATGTGACTGTATTTGGATATATGATCCTTTAAGAGGTGATGTAGTGGACATGAGGTCATTAGAATGGACCCTAATTCAATAGGAGGACACCCAGGAGATGCATGCCCAGAGAAAGAGCTGTGTGAGTTCACAGCAAGAAGGCAGACATCTTCAAGCAAAGAAGAGAGCCTTGGAGAGGAAACCACTCCTGCTCACACCTTGATCATGGATGTGTGGTCATCAGAACTGTAAGAAAATACATTTTTGTTGTTTAAACCACCCCGTTTGTGGCACTTTGTTATGGTAGCCGTGGCACACCAACACATAACTTAAAGGGAATGCTTCTTCCGCATCCTCCCTTTCCCACATTATGTTTGTCCTCTCTTCTCCTTTATTTCCCTTCTCTCCCTTCCTCTCTTCTCTTCTCTTTTCCTTTCTCCTTTTCCTTCAAATGTAAGAATTTTCCCTTCCTATGTCTTCCTTTGTCTGTCTTGGAAACTGAAATCCAGACTTGACTAACCATTCATCAAAGTAAATGTCCTCAATTGTTTCTTTAATGATTTAATTATTGTAAAATATGAATGTAATTTATTTCTCTGGGAAAAATGAAATAAAATAAAAATCAGAAAAAGGTTCTGAATAAATTTCACTGGTTTTCAGAGAGAGAAAGAAGGAAATTAATTTAGAGTGGCGCTGGGAAACACCATGTGGTTGGCCTGACAGGTCTCTAGGCTTTAGGCCTTGCTTTGAATCCAGACTGGACCTTCATCACTTTCTAAAAGTCTTAAAGGTTTGTATCTGGAAAAGTCTATGTGAAGAGATATTAGCTCGGGAAGAATTTGTGGTTTTGCAGACCTGGATAAAAGTTTGAACAGCTACCTTTTCTGCCCTAATGTAGAGTATTTTTGTCCATCCATGCCTTGGGCCAATCCAAGCTGTGAAGAATAGCCATCCATAATTTCTCACTGGCCAGCATCAGAGTTCTTTAGAAAAGGAGCCCAATGCAGCCCTCGCAGAATCACACTATAATGGTAACAATATAGCTCCTCACTGTAGCGGGGCTGGGATCTGCTTCTCAGTGGAATTCATGTCTTCTGGAAGAACACTAGTAAATAAATCTTACACTTGACCATTAAAAAATAATTTATCTTTGACCATCATAGAGGGAAACAGTATATCAATGACATGATCGTGTTAGCATCAATGACCAACACAGCCTCCTTGTTTTTTAGGAAATCACACCTTGACTGGTTTCTTAGAGATACAAGTGTGACCAGAAGAAGAAAGTAATTATTGCTTAATTCCCTGAGTACCAGGGATAGAAGGGACAGAACTAACTTGCTGTGTGCCAGGTGCTTTGCATATGTTATCTCAGTTGATCTTTTTAATCACTTTAAAAGTGAGACATTTTTATTCCCATTTAAAGATGACAGCACTAAGACTCATAGCATTTCATTAAAATATTGCAGTCAAGCAACCAGGAAGTGATGGATCCAGGAAGAGAATATGTCTCACTGAGACATAGTCAAAACCCAGGCATTCCCTAGGATAAACTGGTGCTCCTCAAAACAAAGGAGTCTTGACTCAAGTGCTGAGCTCAGATATCCCCAGTGAACACCTTCCTGTTTTTGATGCTAAAAAGCTTGCCATTGATTGTGGGTGAACTGTTTGCAAAATTGTCAGGCTGGGCTCCGAGGTTCAATGTTGTTGTGTGCTCATGTAACTGAGAAGGAAACAAGGTTCTGATGTTCTTTCCTGCCAATCTACCCCTGAAATCTGTTCTCAATTTGCAGCTCTAATTGTGCACTCCAAGACTCACTCACATCAAGCTTGCATTTTCCTCACTGTTGGAGTATCTGTGCTTTCTCCCTACATGAGCTGATCCATCTCTGATCCCTGTCCACTGACATTCTTCATACCCATGGCCCACGGTTGAGTGTTTAAAGTCCTGAGTGTTTGGACAGTCTTTGTGCTTCTCTTCTTCAGTAACCTCAGTTTTATAGCTTCCTAGGTCTGCTTTAACAAATTGCCCCAAATGGAGTAGCCTAAACCAATACAAATTCATCCTCTCAATGTTCTGGAGGCAAGGAATCTAAAATCAGTTGTTGACAGGACCACAGTATCACTGAAGATTCTGGGGGAGAATCCTTTCTTTCTCATTCTTAGTTTTGGTGGCTTGGGCATTTCTTGTAGCTCCATCACTTTAATCCCTTATTATTATTCCATTATTATTATTCCATCATATCACATGCCTTCTCTTCCCTGGGCTTCTCTCTGTCTTTCCTCTTAAAAGGATACCAGCCATCTCATTTAGGGCCCACCTTCCAGTATGACCCTTTCCTTACCTAATTACAACTGCAAAGACCCTCTTTCTAAATAAGGTCATATTCTGAGGTTCTGGGTGGATATGAATTTGGGGGTGGGAGTGGATTGTTTAACCAATATGTTCAGACACCTCCCTAACTCTCTCTAAGCCCAAGTATACCATCCAGGATGAAGGTTCTGAAGGCAACAAACTCCTGTTTGTCCTTGGTTCCAAGCTACTTCAGATGGACCCTGGTGGCTACATGAATATGAAATATTACTTCTCTCTGAGGAAATAACATTTATGGGGCTCCTTTCTTGTTATGAGACAGTTAATGGACTCAACTAACTTTGAAAGGTAGAACCTATTTTATAATAGCTAATATATATGGTTCCCTGTACTTCAAAGCAATAGAAAAAAATCCCCTGAAAATGTTGAAAATAAGACATACAATTGGTATGGCAGTCAAAACACACATCAGTTTAAAAGATGATAGAAATAGCTTTTTAAAAACTGCCTTCACAAAGAAGATAATGAATTATAAATTGTGCTTGCCAAAATACAGCTCTCATAGTCCATCATGTACCTGATATTTTTTTCCAAGTTGAAAATGAATCATGGGGTTGAAGTCACTTGAAAGAAAGAATTTTTAAAAATACAATTACATCTGAATTTGAACAGTTCCGCCCACCCTTATATACAATGCCACCTAAAGTTCTGACAAGCTGGTCAATACATGTCTAAAATCAGAACCAAGATTTTGTATTAAGATATATAATAGCTGAGTTTTATTGTAGAGAAAGCAAGGACACTGCTTATTAGTCAAACTAAATTTATAGCCTAAAATGGCAGGCACAATAACTGGGGAGCAGATAAGGAACTTAAATTGATGAAAATTATTTCCATTTAAATGAACCCAAAGAAGCTTGCTGGATATAATTGTTACAATAGCTTTAGAAAGTGTACCTCACCAAATATTTCCATCCGGAAAGAAGTAAGCTAGGTTGAAAACATCTGGAAAACTTGACTTTTCCTATATTTCCCTTTCCCATGAAGGTGGGAGGGCTCAGGTTGGCGAGGGAATTAGAACCCATCCCTCTCTGCATCTAGAGGTTTGAAAGAGGTGAAAGAGGCAGGTATTGCTAACCAGCATGGAATATAAAAAAAAAAAAAATGAAGACTACTTTAAAATCGTGCAAACTCTTAGACTATTTGAGCTTGTCAAACTTTTGCTAATGCCTTGAGCAATATTTTTCAGAAAATGCCATGGAAGATTAGTTAGCTTAGAACCAGAGAGAATTGTGAGTCCCTGCTATGCGTCCATGAGTAAAGAAGTTAATTTCCTTATGTTTCATAATATTCAAATAGGGGTTTGTAAGAGTGACTATTACCCAAAATTGTAATAAGCCTTAGACGGTGGAATAAGTCTGACTTAACTTCCTCTGTACACATATAAATACACCACAGTGAATCTCTACATCATGTGCAACCACAAGACTGGGATCCTAATTAGAATAAGATGTATTTCATGTTTGTATAAATATGTCAAATTATACTCTACTATCATGTGTAACTAAAAAGAACAAATACAAAATAAAACTGATTGTTATAAGGCTTAAAGAAGATAAAATGCAAAATGAATGGCAGATACTAAGTGTTCAGAGAAAGCTAGAAATCGCTAAAAGACTTTCTGACTTGGGTTACTTAGACTTTGGAATATACAGAGGCCGCTTCCTAATGACAAAATTGACTCAAATACAGCGTAAAAAATCTACTTTAGCACAGCACAGTGTTTAGGCATAATGTTCAGGGGTTTGTGTCCCTGGCTTTGGGCTCTCCTCAACTGTTGGGCAATGGGAAAAGCAATGAATCCAGGGCTACTAGAACTGAGTTGGAATCTGGCTGCTGCCACTAATATCTTAGCCCAATCCTTCTGGGCCCTCATTCCTACTTGTAAATGGAAGCCTTTCAGTTCCAAGATTCTGGGCCTCTAGCTGTAGCTAAGATGACAGGTGAGCCTATGGAGAGAACAGGTGGAGAGGCTATGGCAATGGAATGGGGACAGAGGGGCAGTAGAGAAAAAAGAGATGAGAAACAAAAAAGAAGAAAAGAGAGGTGGAAGCAGGAAGGAGAGCAGAAAGAAAGAAAAAAGAAGGTGGGTGAGAATTCTGGTTTTGCCTGGTTAGGTCAGTAACAGGTAATAGCTGGATCCCTGTAACCTGACAGCAAGCTCAGAGCTGTGGCTGACTGTGCCTGACTGGCCTGGGTGAGGGAGGCTATGAGGTCAGTCCTGCTGTGTTCTTCCTTCTTAGGAATTAGGTTTGTAGCTACCAAGTGTCTGCTGAGAAATCAGTGTGGGAAATCGATTGAAAACAAGAGGACTGTCAAAATGTTCTTAGAAAAAGGAATAGAAAACAGAAGGGAGGAAATTATCTCAGAAATAATGACAGAAAATCTCCCCACAATGAAGGAAAGAATTCAGATAAAAGGGCTCTTCATATACATATAAGCTCAATAAAATGAAAAGACAACAAAGCTCATAAGATTCTGGAACTTCATAATATTAATGAACAATAAAAATATTATAGTGAGAGAAAGAGACAGACAGAGATAGGGAGAGAGAGAACAGGTCACACATTATAGGTTCGAGATGAGAATAGCATCTGCCCTCTTCAAGGATGACACTGAAAACCTCAGGACAACAGAATGACATCTTCTCTTCTGCAAGAAAATACTTTCTGACCTAGATTTCTATAGCCAGCTAAACTTCCCATTAAGAATGAGACATTTTCAGATATAGGTAGTCTTAAAAAATTGTATTTTCTACACGGAATTTATTAGGAAGCAACGAGATCATTCACTCTACTAAATTGAGAAATAATCAAGAAAGAAAGGAATTTGGGAAAGAGGGACTCTGTTGGAGGAAAGGGCAAAGGGAATTAGCAGCCTGTTGTTGAGGTGAATCCTTAAAAGCTCACAAGAGCAGTGACAATAGGAGCAGGAAGACAAAGGACTTCAGGAAGATTGTGGGAAGGAAGTTGAAACTGACCTGACCTGAGGCACATGATCATGTTGGGAGGATGCTTATAATTCAGGTAGAGATTGGGAAAACAGTAAAAAGTAAGTAGAAACCAAAATAAAAATAAAACATGAAAATGACATGGGAGGAGAAAAGCTGCCCAGGAAAGGAAGGTAATCACAGTGGGTCACATGGTGCAGCTCTAAATGTTTTTATTGCCATAATAATGTAAGCAGTGAGCACTAATTGAATCACAAATTGTAATAAATATTATTTGAGAGGATGGATGAGGGAAAAGTGTGTGCTGAGAGTGGTGTCAGAAAAAGTCCTCAGCCAGTTGTGGTGGCGCACACCCGTAATCCCAGTGACTCGGGGGGCTGAGGCAGGAGGATCCCTAGTTCAAAGCCAGCCTCAGCAACTTAGTGAGGCCCTAAGCAACTCTGTAAGACCATCTCTAATAAAATATAAAAAGGCCAGGGATGTGACTTAGTGGTTGAGTGCCCCTGGGTTTAATCCCCAGTATCAAAAAAAAAAAGTTAAACTAGAAAAGTAAGTCCTCATCTTTCAGTCTTGGAATTCCATATACAATATGTGGGCGAGCATTCATGAATAGATATTACATATTGATTCTCTATTATAGAAATGAAAATAAAAGAAAACAATGTGGTTGCCCTGGGGAACAGGAATTAGAGGAACAACCTCTAATTTTGGATCTTGTTTTGGATGCAGTAGTAATATTTCAATTTTTAAATTATATACATTGATACTATAGATAAGACAAAAATTAAGTGGAAATATATTGAAAATGTAAAGAAAAACATACCTCACTATGATGACTGGTGTGAAACCCCAGAAAAATCTTAAGAGGTAAATATTCCATCTTCACTCCATGTGAGTTGAGGCCCAGAGTTGACAACTATTAAGTGACAGAACCAGGGCTCAAACCCAGTCTTTCTGATTTCCTTTCTGTCTTGTTACTTTAAATAATATTTAAGTAATGAAATATTATTTTAAAATATTAAATAATATTACCCACGTGTGAATACTTTAAAAATCTGGATGTACAAATAACATTCTTCACTAGGAGATCTGAACTAAATGAACAGAATCTCTTGTGATCTCAGGTCTTCTTTGTACCCTTGGTTTGGTGACAGCTGAGAAACCAAGATGAACATTCAGGTGAGTAGGCAGTACAGCTTTAAAATCTAATACTTTTTCTAATGGATAAATACTTCTCATTAGATCATCCCAAGACACAAGGAA
Source organism: Glaucomys volans (assembly GCA_020662805.1). Classification (NCBI taxonomy): domain Eukaryota; kingdom Metazoa; phylum Chordata; class Mammalia; order Rodentia; family Sciuridae; genus Glaucomys; species Glaucomys volans. The sequence continues at coordinate 48,503 of JAJEJO010003001.1, forward strand.
CTGATCTTATTACTTAATAAATGTTCTCAATTTGATTCAGTGCACCTGGGAAATAAGATTTCTATTTGCTGCCAAGACATGATTGCATTAAACCTTAATGATGTACCTGTCATGGGTTAGACAAGAATATTTTAATTGAGTGTCAACTCTACCACTGGAGCAGTCTTCTGGATTTACTTTTTCTGAAAGCTAGAAATGCTGATGAGCTCCCAGTTCTCTGCTCTTCCTTTGTGTAGCCATTGATAAATATCGTCCCCTTCCACAAGCCCAGGGCACCTCTGACTTCTCCCTGGTAACCTCATGTTCTCTGAGCCCTTGAGCACTGATTCCTGGAAGCATCATTATGATGTCTGCAATTTGTAGAATTCAATGGCAGCGCCAGTGAAGTAAACAAAATGTAATTCTGTCAAAATTGGACCTTGCCTAAAGGAAGATAATTGGTTTTCGTTCAACCTAATATGTGAGCACCTTCAAATATGGCAAATGTCAAGTTGTTTCTTAGAAAATCTTTAAAAGAATTGATAGGGAAAATTTAGATTGAGTTGCTACATGTTCCATCAACCTGATCTTTCTAATCTAAATCCTTGTGTTTTCGATTTGTGAACTTGACTTTCATATAAAATGATAGGTGAAATGTGTATTTTGAAAAAAGTGGCCCACGATGTTCGTGAAACTTTTAGAGAAGCTCATAACACCTAAAACATAAAGGACCATTGCTCCACATAAAGAAATGAGGTCCATAGAAAGCTTTCACTAGATTCTTTCTAGTGCAAACAAGGATATTTGTAATAGGTACTCACAAGTATCTGAGAAAGAATATTATATGTGCCTTCTTTCATTATATTCAATTCATTTTCTATTTCTGAAACCATGAATATTGAAGTTCATTTAAGACAAATTTCATCTCCCCTTTCGCCTAACTTTAAATTTATTTTTTCTGCCTTTGAAAATTCATGTGGGATTATCAATAGATAATACTTTTTATCATGGCTTCCTAATTGGATCTCCTACTTCTCTCTCTGGTTCATATACCTAACATATTTAAATAGAATAGTGAAAATCTCAAGTATTTACATTACTCAGTGGTTCCAAGAAGAGTAAACTTGCTCATCTTCATCCTTTCTTCAATTGATTAGAGGCAGCTTTTGTGCCTATTAGAGTTCTCAGAAGACATTTCCCATTAAGTAATTAGGAAATCAAGGGTCAACTCAAAGATAGGTATGCACCCTGACTTTATGACCCTTTTCTTTTTAAAATACTTTTATATTAATACTTAAATTCATATCCAAGAGATTTAAAGATTGTTAAATTTAATCTCTAGCAACCTGGACACATCCCATGAAACTTCTAGGAAGGAAATTGGATTATCCTAGTTAATTAATATTTTCTTTTATTTTAAAGATTACATTGAATTTTATGTTCATATGAAACACGAAACAGATTCTCAGAATCTGAACAATCTGCTGAGAACAATTGTGGAGTTTAAAGAAATAAAGAATGTAGGGTCAGTCTGGGTTTTCAGGTAGAGTAAAGCCCATGAGTCACTAAATTGAGAAACCACTTTGTTACCTTTATATGTCCAGAAACTAAATTTTGACAATGCATCTAGGCTTATTAGTTTCTTAGATATCAACTCATGCTAATGGAATACTGAATTGGTTGTGTGTAAATTAGACAGAAATACATGCATTTTTAGAAAGCAGAATATATCTATCAATGTCTGTTACACTTGGGTCTTCTACTTTCAATATTCCCTGGAATCTGGAAACTAAAGCAATTGACAGTTGAGAGCTAAGCATAGAACTGTAACAGAAAAAAAAATGACTATGGGAAAATTCCTAATGAATGTCTTACTCTACCCTAAGGACATACTCCAGAGATGGAGGGATCTCAGAACTGCCTGGTGTTAGTCACATTTGTAAAATGGCTCTGTCATTTCTAGCAGCGAAACCTTGGGGGATATGTTTAGCCCTTTTGAGACTTATTTGCCTCAACTTTGAGCAAGGAAAATAATAGCATCTACCTGTGAGTGGTTATAAGTCTGAAGTATCCAGTGAGTGTATTAGCATTGGATTGGTACATGGTTACTACGTTGTATCCATAGACAACTCTTTTCCTTCCTTCACTGGTACCCTTTTCCTTTTTCTTCATTCTTAATCAACTTTATTTATTTTCCCCTTAAAAATGAGAAACAAACATGTATATTGAGAAATACTTAGCACTGTTTTTATGTTTATGGTTTGAAAGTTTTACAGAAAAGACACTATTCTACATCCCCTTCTGTGTCATATCTATTTATGCTACTATTAATAATTTAATTTATTAAGTTCAACCTGTGCATAGTATTGTGTCACATGTACATACCATTATTTATGCACCTATTCACTTGATGATGGACACCTCACTACTCCCTGGACAACTCTGATGAGCAATCACATGCACAGCTCCTTGTGAATCTGTACAAGCTTTTCTCCTTGGGGCAAAATTGCATATGTACATATGGTAGACCCCAAAGGACACACATACTTTATATACTTTTCCAGTAGAGAAGACAATGGAAAAGAGATTGGAGATGAATTGAAAAATATTAAAATAAATCAAGGAACTCTCTCAAATGCAAAGTATGGTATGCCCTTGATTAATGAAAATGATCAACTCAGAGCCCTGCCCTTAAAAAATGAAATAAGGACTGGGGTATATGTAGCTCAGTGGTCAAGTGTTTGCCTAGCATGTGTAAGGCCCTAGGTTTGATCTTTAGAACCACAAAAATAAAATAAAATTATAAAATAAAATAGAGAATATGGCTTAGTGCATTAAAACCACACCTCCCACAAAGGCTTGGTGTCCCCATCTGTGCTCTGGGGCTTAGCATCCTCATCTGTAGCAGTACGCCCACCCCCTACCATCCTATCAGGATTCTGGAGAAAATCATTAGGTGACACCTGTGAGGCCCTTAAAATTCCTGAGGCTCAAGCCCTGTGGGAGTAATGCAAAACTGTTACTTTGCATTGATTGCTTACAAAATTTTAACTATGGATCTGTCTGTTAACCAGCCCTGGAGATGGTTGGGACTTAAATTGTCTCCTCAGGCCTGCCTTACTTACTGTTTCCCAGTTAGCCTGTAAAGATTTCTTGTAAGGGAACTGTTTGGACTTTTGCTCATTTCATCTAATCAAAAATGAAAGGTCTTTCACACTCAGGAAGTACAGTGTCTCTTAATATGTTATTTGTTCACATATGTTAGCAAAGGGTATAGTTTTGAAGTAAGCAATACAAAAAGAAAGATCAAACCAGGATTCAGTGAGAGTCTCAATTTACTCCTAATGGACATGATTTCTCTCTCTCTCTCTCTCTCTCTCTTTTTTTTCTTTTCAGTACTGGGGATTGAACCCAGGAGCATTCTACCACTGAGCTACACCCCAACCCTTTTTATTTTTAATTTTGAGAAAGGGTCTCATTAAGTTACATTAATTAAGTTGTTACCTTAATGACCTCAAACTTGCAATCCTCCTGCATCATCCTCCCAAGTCACTGGGTTTACAAGCCATGTGCCACTGCACCTGGCTATGAATTTCTTTTTTAGAGAAAATTCATGTAACTTTTGTCTATGTCAAAATAACTAAATTTATCATATTCAATAGCACTTGTTTGTGGGGGTGGCAATGCTAAATGACAAGAATGGCAATTTTCAGGGCTGGAGTTGTAGCTTAGCAGTAGAGCACTTGCCTAGCATGTGTGAGGCACTGGGTTCAATCTTCAGCACCACAAACAATAAATAAAATAAAGGTCCATTGACAACTAAAATTTTTTTTAAAAAAAGAATGGCAATTTTCAAAGTTGCATAAAGTGACAATTTCTTCAGGAACTGAGAAGGAAGAGATTTGTGAAAGTTGAATAATTTCCTTCAGAAAAATAAGAGAAGCAATGTGACAGAGAGGGATCTTCTCTGAGACCTCTCCCTAGGCAGCTCCATTCTTTAATTCAGAGCAGGATTATTTTTAATTTTAATTGTTTAGGATATAGTAGGTAAGCTAATTAAATTAGGTGATCTCACTTAAGCTATTATATACAATTGGTCCATTTAATCCATTGCTATTTTTGATAATATATAGCACTCTAATTCTTTTACTGCTTAGAAAGTCCTGGAATACCCAGTGGAAGGGTACATTTAGAAGTAATTTATGCCACTAATTAAAAAAACTTTCCATTTTACTGAATTGGGTTTTATTTAAAATTTTTTGTTTCTCTCCTTTTTATCTATGTTGTAATTGTGTCTAATATATTTTCATTCCTCAAGTCTGACTTATGCATGTTCTATTCATAATATTTAAACATACCAATTTTATCTCAAATGCTATACCAAACAGAAATTATCTCAATGTATTCTAGATAACAGAAAATTTAAAAGATAGGTTACAAAGGATTTATTTTATGTGTAAATACCTTCTTCATCATTTATCTTTAACTATGAAAAACGGCTTATCATTTGTAAAATCTTTTATGAGAATTAACTTTACCTATACTGGAGTTGAAGGAGATTTGGGATAATAATTTGTGATTAAACTCAATTTTTTATTTGTTGTTTTTAGATATACATGATAGTAGGGTGTATTTTGAAATACTATTCATACATGGAGTACAACCTATTCCAGTTAGGATCCCATTCTTGTGGTTGTAGATAATGTGGAGTTATATTGGTTATGATTCATGTATGAACACAGGAAAGTTATGTCTGGGAAAGTTATGTCCAATTCATTCTACTGTCTTTCCTATTCCCATCCTCCCTCTCTTCCCTTCATTCCCCTTTGTCTAATCTAGTGAACTTCTATTCTTCCCCTCCCACCCCTCTCTTGTTGTGGGTTAGCATCCGCATATTAGAGAGAACATTCGGTATTTGGTTTTTTGGGACTGATTTACTTCACTTACCATGATATTCTCCAGTTCCATTCATTTACCTGCAAATGCCATAATTTCATTCTTCTTTATGGTTGAGTAATATTTCCTGTGTATATATACCACATTTTCCTTATCTATTCATCTGTTGAAGGACACCTAGGTTGATTCCATAGCTTGGCAATTGTGAGTTGAGCTGCTCTAAACATGGATATGGCTGTATCACTGTAGTATGCAGATTTTAAGTCCATTGGGTATATGCTGAGGGGTGGAATAATTGGGTTAAATGGTGATTCCATTCAAGTTTTCTGAGGAATCTCCATACTGTTTTCCATAGTGGTTGCACCAATTTGTAATCCCACCCACAATGTATGAGTGAACCTTTCCCCCACATCCTCACCAACATTTGTTGTTCCTTGTATTCTTGATAATTGCCATTCTGATTGGAGTGAGATGAAATCTCATTGTAGTTTTAATTTGCATTTCTCTAATTACTAGATATGTTGAACATTTTTTCATATATTTTTGATCATTCATATTTCCTCTTCTGTGAAGTGTGTGTTCAGTTTCTTTTCCCATTTATTGATTGGGTTATTCATTTTTTCGGTGTTAAGTTTTTTGAGTTCTTTGTATATCCTGGAGATTGATGCTTTATCTGAGGTGCATGTGGTAAAGATTTTCTCCCATTCTGTAGGCTCCCTCTTCACATTCTTGAGTGTTTCTTTTGTTGTGAAGAAACTTTTTAGTTTGATGTCATCCTATTTATTGATTCTTGATTTTACTTCTTGCACTTTAGGAGTCTTATTGAGGAAGTCTGTTTCTGAGCCAACATGATGGAGAGTTGGGTGTTTTTTTTCTTCTATTAGGTGCAGGGTCTGGTCTAATGCCTAGGTCCTTGATCCTCTCTGAGTTTAGTTTTTAAACTCAATTTTTAATCCAGCCGTTAGAGTTGCCTGAGAAACCCTTGTCTTCAGAGCTTTAACTCTAACCCATTAACTCTAATTAGTCATGCACTCATTGATATAGGGAGTTTAAAGATTTGCCTCCTAAAATAGGGAACTTCTTGAATTAGAATCCTTTTAAATGAGTGTTTGCTATATATCATAGATGCAGCCCTTTTAGCTAGAGGTAATTGTTGGCATGCAATTGCCAGTTAAAACTCGTGCTCTGTTCTTTATGTATTCACCCAATCCTGTATTTCTATGGAATAACCTCTTTTTCCAAGTTGAATCTAGCCTGATCCCCTTTTGTTGAAGCAGGAAAAGCAACTGGTACAAGAATCTGCTATCACTCAGTAGTATCTTATGGGCTGGAGGGATGCTCAAGGCCCTGCATGTTAGCTCATAGTGCCCAACAGGAGGGCTGAACTGCGCTCCCCTCTCTGTCCCCTGTCACACCAAGAAACATGCCCAAGAATATTCTTCAAGTTTTCTTAATTCACCTGTCTCCTTCTCTTAGGGCTGTCTTCTTCTCAACAGAAGAGATTGCACTGTTAGTATTCAAGATGCCTCAAAGCTATAGTTAAAAAATTAAAATGTGACAAAAATTCACTTCTAGCTCTAACAGTTCCAGTGAATATTAAGAGAAGGAATAGGTTTTTTTCATTTGTTGTTTAAAACATGATTCTGCAATTCCCTATCTTCATCTTTATAAGCAAAGCATTCCCACTCTGCACTTGCTGGCCACTGTTCTGCATTGGGTCATCTGAAACAGATTATTGCTGTCCTTGGAGGATGGTCTCAAATGCCAGTTAAATTGTGAACTAATTCAATGACATGCTCATTGTTCCACTTATTTAGGCAATTGCTTTTCTGCACAGGGAAGCATTTCACATACTCCTAACAGTATTAAATTAACTCCAAAAATTTAAGGATTAGACCCTTTGTTGGTTATCTCTAGTTTTTGGCTCACCTCCTGGGGTGCAAGATCTCCCAAATCTTCTCCATCATGAGGGAGCTGTGAACATTCAGAAAAGACTAAACTAACTCTTGTTAAGTCACCGAGTTTAGGAGCTTGAGTATATTCTATAGCATTTGTGATATTGCCACTGTAGAATTGATATCCTTAATTATAGCCAGATAGAGCTGTGAATGAGTGAATGACCTTCCAGGGTCCCTTCCCCAAATAGGCTTACTGCTGTCAGTTCAAAAGCAATCACTATCCTTCACTTGGGGTTAGCCTTTGATGCTGGTCAGGGGCCTGTCCTAGCAGAAAGATGTTCTCTGCAGTTGGAAAGCTAATAGCCCTACTCCCAAGCACAAATAAACAAGAGGCTCAGGGCCTTCCAGAACTTTAGTGTTTAAGCACTGCAGCAAGCTACCATTTCTCACATCTTGGCTGCTCTAGAATATAGGACATCTGATACAAGAACTGATGAAGCTAAGGAACAGTCAGACCAGGTTTGTCAACGTTCATTTAGCAGATTATAGAACCCAGGAGTCCTAATTGATGTCAGTCAAAAGCATGACTCAGGCAAGAACAAACAATTAAAAAAAAATGACTACTGTTCAGAGTAACTCTCTGCCTTCAGAGAACCCTGGATACCTCTTTAGACCACATCCCTGTGGTGAAAGACTCTTCTCATCTACAGAACACCGTATAGCTCAGTTTACCTGAAGCCTGTTATGGTTTTCCCACCTAATAACCCACATCTATAATTTGCTCTGGAAGAGACGCATAGAAGGAGATGGAGTGCAACACCTGAAATAATAGGATTTTACAGGAAATAATGTAAATGAAGCCTTTTGCCCTTAATGACCCATAATAAAATGCTCTTGTTACCAAGCTCTGCTGCAACCCAGTGCAGGTTGCCATGGTAACACCCAGCTGCTCCCCAGCACAGTTGCTTAATGATCAGTGTGATGTCAGGCTCTTGAGATAACCACAAGCTCAGACAAATCTTTACAGCCATGGTGACAGTCCACTTGGGACTTCAGTTATGTCTGAGTGAAAGCTCCTGTGTCCAGGTATAATTAAAATACACTCAACCCTAGACTGGAAATGCTTTCAGCAGAGAATTAGGTCACCTTTTAAATTTCTCTATTCACTTTCATTTCTCCAAATGACTTCCCGGTTGGAAGTGAGCCAGACATGGCAACCACAGCACATTACTGCAGATGGTGCTTCACAAACCTGTGACCAGGTTCACCCTTGGCGTGGTTGGGACATTTAACTGGATTGTCATGGTCCATAGCAAGAAGGGTCACCTTTTTATTCCCCATGTTCCTTGCATCTACCTTCCACTGTGACTGAGCTGCATTTCTCCAGATCAATCCTTACTTTAGACAAAAAAAAAAAAAGAAAAAAAAAAAGAAGCAGGAGATTTTACCCAGAATATAATTTTCAAAACGTATTTATTATCTGGGAGACAAGCCCTGGGAAATGTGTTCTGTTCTTTACCTTCTTATTCTTTTCTCTCTTTTTCTTTTATTCTCTCTTTAAAGGGTTTATCATGTGCCTTCAGTTATGAAGACAATCACCAGAAACACAAATAAGGATAAATAAGGTTTCATCTCTGCCCTCTAGGAGCCACGGGGTCATCAGAAGGGGACAGGCATGTGAACAAACGCTTGTGCTAAAGAGACAGGTGTGTCCAGGGCATATGTGGGCACAGCGTACCCGAAGAAGCGCAGGGAAGGCTGCCTAGAGGAGGTGGTGCTGGGTGAACCCTTGGGAGTAAATTAGTAGGACTGGGGGCAGGATGGGGAGAAGGGACAAGGTGAGACGAAGGCAAGCAATGGTTTTCTATGTTTGGGAAACAAGCAATTCAAGATGGCTGGGGCTTGGACCACAAGAGCTGCCTCAGGAGAAGTAAGAGTGAGAGGTAGGCAGGGACCAGAATTGAATGAATTTTGGTTTTGGTAGGAGCTACTTTAGATTTATAAGGAGGGAAAGCAGAGAATTATATTGCCCTTTAGGGAGAACCTTCCTTCAGTGATGAAGAGCATGAACTGAGGAAGTAGGAGACACCCAGCCATTAGGAAGTTATGAAAGAGTGTGACAATAGCTTTTGTCCAGCATTTATGTTTACTCCTCTCAGTAAAAGGCCCACCCACACAAGGGTGGACATATGACCCAAGCCTGGGCCATTACACTACCGCAATCCTGGTCACTATGATTGATCCAGGTGGGCACATATCCAAGCAGAACCAACCAAATTTTTCCAGTGAAATTTCCCATATGGTCCCTAGACAAAGGATTCCTTTATTTCTTCAAGGGGAGAAGACACATCTTTGTGGCTTCTGGAGCTATCTGTGCTCCTCTGTGGAGAGGGCTCTCTGAACATTAAGCCTATACTTGGAGGAAAATGAATTGAAAGATAGGGGAACCATTATTAATATTGTTTGAGCCCCTGTAATCTAAAACCTATATCCAGCTGTATTTGCAACCAGTACACCAACAGACTTTACAGTAATACGTACTGATACATTCATTTTTGCGTAAGCAAGTTTTAGTTATTTTTTTGTTACTTGTCACAGTTTTCTGACTCAGAAACCAAGAAAAACAGAGTGCTTGAGCTGACGCAGCAGAAATGATTTCAGTGAACGTAAAGAGAATTCTCAGAAATTAAGAGAGTGATGTAATAGAGTGGGTGGGAAATACAACTAGGATGACACTCAGGTCATGGATTACATGGGGAATGATGCCACCTTATAAGATGTTGAATATAATAGGAGGAACAATTATTTTGGGAAAAGAGTCATATATATATATATATTTATTTATTTTTTTAGATATTTGAGGTATATCCAACTGGAATTTTCAAGTAAACAATTGAAACCCACTTCCTGAAGTACATGCAAATTATAGAACCATGTGATAGTAACTATCTTAAAGATCTTAAAGACCCGAAACTCATCTCATACTTTGATTCCTTCTATTGAATATTTATTAAGTGACTGTTAGTGCCATGAGCTGTACCATATTATATTCCCAGTGTCTACACTTCTGAAGTTCATAGTCCAGTCAAGAGAGAGACATTTTGATGGGCTGGGTGGGAAGAGCTAATGGAGTCTGTGACATAGTGCTGGGGCACAGGTTGGACTTATCAGTCCTGGGCCTTTACCTCCTGCCCAAGTAGTTTTGCAGTTTCTGCTTAATTGGTAAAGAGCATAGCTTTTTCTAACATAGCCTTGATTTCCTTTGGGATGAGTAGATTTATAGGCAGTCTGAGTATTGAGTCAATTTTGTCTTCATATCTTTCACTGGCTTTAGTTTAGTCAGTAGGTCCTTACAGAACATAGTTTTTCTCCTACATGCAATCCTTCTATATTTAATAAGATATTGTAGGTTCCTTTCATCTTCTCCTTTTCAGTCTGAAGATCATGTCACTAGTTCCTTCCAATGTGCTTCATGTGACATGGGTTTTGGTGGCTTCTAAAGGAGTACTTACTGTGTAAGTTTATCTTATATGTAATTTGTATGTCTTTATTTCCTTATTAATCCATTTTCTCCATGTGACAGGGACCTTGTCTCTCTGGTCCATCACTTATTCCCAGCACCAAAATTAGTGGCTGAAACAAACAGACTCAATAGATAGTGAATAGTTTCCCATCCCCATCTCAGGGGTCTCTTGTGAATGCATTAGTTTGTCCACAGCTTGACTGAAGTGCAGAGTCTGGTAGAGAACACAACACTCTTATCAGTAGAACTACAGAATGCAAAGTTTGTTCTGGGTTTGCATATCCAAGGGTGACAGTGTTTTTTGTTGTTGTTGTTTTGAGTGATGTCACATTGTCATCCTGTATTGGTCATCTCAAATCACCTTATCTTTTGCATGAAACACTTACTGAGCCATATTTTTCCCTTCTGTATCAATATTGCTAGATGTATATATATATATGTGTGTGTGTGTGTGTGTGTGTGTGTGTACACATACATATATGTACACATACATGCATGCACACACACACACACACACACACACACACACACTGGGAATTGAATCCATGGGCACTTTGACCACTGAGTTACATGCCCACTACTCTTCATTTTTTAAAATTTTGAGACAGGGTCTTGCTAAGTTGCTTAGGGCCTCACCAGATTCTTATATTTTTTGACCCTGAGTTCAGAATGTCACATATATCCCTGATAAATTTAGCTCAGTGAATGCATGTATGGATTTTACTTGTGATTCTGTTGTCCAGTGGGCCTTTCCATGATCAGCATAGTCAATGAGCTGCCTCTCAGCTCCCAGAGGTCAGGCTTCCTGCACCATCTGTGCTGTGGATCTTCAGTCCTTGCCCATGGCCTGGCATCTAGAGCATACTCAGTTGACTGTTTATTGGACAAATTTCTAAAGATATCTTATCTATATTTTTCAAGCTATTAATTAAAATATGAAAAGGGACAGATTACTTCAGTTTTTCTGTAGAAATAGCCATCCCCCTTGTTGTATCTATCTCTCAATGTGTGCTAATCCATAAAATGGATTCAGCTCATTTTCTCCATCTTTTAAAATGTTTTGCTGTCATTTAGACAAACTACAATTACTCTACAGTACCAATTTCAATGAGGGAAATGAGTTTAGGCCAACTGGCTCCAGCTGATCACCAGTGACTCACTGTAGGTCCTAAACCCCACACTGTATGTCACATTAATGCCCCTTTGAACACACTGGTGGGGGACAGAATTTATAGGAGTCAATTGTGAAATTGACTTTTCGTGTTGCCACAGTGGATAAGGACATGTTGGGGGGAAGCTGGCATAGCAAAGCAGCTACAAAGAAGTCCTAGAAGGTGTAATTTTAAAGCTATTTTGGGACTACAGAAATTTTCATGTTGTTTAGAAAAGCATCCCATATCCAGTGTATAGTCAAAATATACCCATTGATTATTGTAATCTGCAATGTTCATGATGGATCCCCCACCCCCTCTTTCAGCCTGAGGGTTATTTCTGTTTGACTGTTCATCCCAGGTTGGGCCATGAAGGTGCTGAGTGCAGGAGGCAGGAAGTGGGGGTGTTTGAGTTAAGAGAGCATTGGCTACATCAGCATGACATTTTCTTTACTTCTGCCATGGTAATGATTCTGGAACACCATGAAGGATTTAGATTTCAGCGTCCCTTTAAAACCAAAGAGCATGTGGCAAGGGACCAAGCCTAGAGATACTTTCAACATGAACAGCATGTCCTTTGGTCTTGATGGTCTTCAGCCAGAATTTAGCAGCATAAAGGGCCATACTTCCATGAAAATTCGAGATATTTATTAACAACCATGGTGTCTCCTATGAGACTATGGCTGCTTCTTTTCTGTGAGTTTTAGCAGGAAGATGGGAATTCAGATTTGGCTGTACATGGACCAATTCAATAGGCTCCTATCGCCACTGAGAGAGCTTTTACTTTTCTCAAATATGTGACAGGATGTTTGTTATTCCACCATAATATATTTGATAAAAGTGCATATGCCCACAGGGATGTTGTCTTCTCCTAAAGAGATCTTTCAGGAGACTGAAAGATCTTAAATGGTTTAAGAAAAAAATGTGCCTGGAACTTTAATTTTTTTTTCTTTCTCCTTTTAGAGCTGAAGAGAATCTCTTCCCCTTGCTCTTTCTCCTTCCCCCTCCCCACTTTCTCTTTAGAAGTCCTTAGAAAAGCATGAGCATCCTGAGGTCAGAATATCATTAGAAAGTACACTGTTATAAAAAGACCGAAATGGTATCCTCACTGTCTAAGGAGATCTTGCCTTGCCCTGTGTATTGAACTGGTTGCTGAAACACAATCCGCTGTAGGGGAACTTTCCATCCTGTAACATTTCATAGTCCTTCTGGGGACAGACACTGAATTTGGCTAATTCACAGAGTATGGTGTTTAATGGTGCCATGTGCCTGGATGAGCAGTGTTTCGTGAATAATAATAATGAATAATAATGTCCCCTTAACACTTCCCAACTGCATGCATTATGGAGTCCATCAAGAAAATCTTGGGATATTACTAAATTTTACTGCTTCCTCGTTTCTCCAGCAGATGGCAGAAGAAGGGCCAGGAAATGGACCCTGAAATATTTTTTGATTCATAGATAGTATAAGATATCAAAGGTAGGTTAGTAAAACACATATCCCCTATGATTTTATTTTTACTGTACTGCCTACATGGAAATATCTTGAAATAGAGAAAAAGTTGTTGGAAATTTAGGTGCTGGATTAGAGTTTCAAAGTTAAACCAGGGAATGTATTAATACCCTTTTTGGTACACTTGTGAAATGGACATCAGGAATAAGGAATTACTTAATCAAGGTTTTCCATCCATCCTCCCTCTGAGCCTGGAAATGTAAATAGCAAAATTATAAGAAAAAGAGGTGGGTTCTTTTATCTGTGGCTGTGATGGTGTTAGGCCTTGCAAGAATTACATTTCCTATTCTTATTCAATGTTACTTTTCAGCAAAAACCCTTAAAATTCTTCTCATAGCATAGTTAAGGTGCATAAGGGGGAAAAAAAAGAGGTAGTCAGGGACCTAAGGCCATCAGAAAGAGAAGTCCAAATTCTTAAGCTGGTCAATGTTTAACATTTTGGCATTTTTAAATGTTACCCAAGTTTATTTAGCAAGTTCTTAAACAAATGGAGGTGGGTATTATTCTCGTCTAAATGGGTTTAAAGGAGAGATTTCAAAACAGTTTGTCAGAAAAAAAGTTTAATTCATGTTTGCACTGACATATCTTATACATTTCTAAAAACCAAAACATTTGTCATGGATTGATACAGTCTGTCTTATGAGACAAATGGCCACTAAATCATAGTTTAGAAAGAAAAGGAGGAGATTAAAAGAGATTGTTTGGAGAATATTCTTTGTAGACAATAATTTGCATGCTAGAAATGAAAAATTAATTTTAACACAATGGTTTTAAGGTTTTAAAATCCACATTTGAGAAACAAATTTTAAGAAGCCCTCGCATACACACATATTTTATTTGCATAGCCACTCCATTTTCTGAGGCCCTGGCTTTAACCTTTCCTAGTCACCATGGCAACGAGGACACAAACACAGCAGCCATACCATGAGCTGGATCTGTGAGGAAGAATTTCCCACTGTATACACAGTATGTATATCTGACCTAAGCATTGCAGAAAGAATTTAGTGTAATTTTAAACACAATAAATTGTCTGAGTGAGTCATAAAATGGAAATAGTGAACATGGGTAGGAAAATGGAATCTCATAAATGAGCCAAGGGAAAATAGTGTTGAATCTCCCTTCTTATTAAAAACTCCATCCTACCTTCCCTCATCTCTCTTCCTGGCATAAAGAATGTCATGGAAAACCTAAAGAAAATCATTTAAGCCTTTATTTTTTCTTCATTCTAAAGTCCGAGCTTAAAATAAATGATTTATTTTTAGGCAAATTGTAAACCTGTAATCTGAGACATTGGTCTTGCAAAAACACTTTAGCACTTCCAATTACTGGCTGTAAATTACTTTCCTAAAAACCCTCCTATGGGTTCGCTCTGCATTCTGAAAGAAGAAACCACACTGATATGTCATCGCTATTTGCTGTGATTCCTGGATGAGATGCTCCTCACACCAAATCTGAGAAAGCAGGGAAGGATGCACAGACTCCACAGCAGCATGAAGGCCAGATCCATCCCCAAAGTTCTGTCCTGGACATTGAACAGCGTCTTGGGAGGAAGCACAAAGGATCCCACTCTGGTAGAGATAGGATAGCAGGGGCCGTGAGAGTCCTATGGATAGAGGAGTGTCCTTGGCAGGGGTGAAGAGCCACAGAAGAGAAGCAGAAAATGTGACATCTAGATACAAAGACAAGCCCCACAGGGACTCTCATGCAGATGCTTAATAAATGCTTCTTGATTTGACTGCATGATCAAAGTGTGGTGTTAGGGTTACCCAGTCCTAGCAAGACTGCCTATGATTGCCTTTGGCAGTCGCCTGTGTTCTTACGCTTCATGTGAGTGGGCAGCTGTGCCAGCCATCGGAAGGGACTGAATGGTGGAGTTCTGGAGTTGTGAGTTCCACTTCTCCATCTGAAGGTATTGAGTGCTTGCCCTGTGAAAATCACACACTGGGTGTGTTTTTGTGATCATGGGCCTCTAACCCCAGTTTTCTTACATCTAAAATGAGCACGATGGTAAATAAATGATAAATAATAATCTTTCTGTACATAATCTAACTCATAAGATTGTGTGATTCTAAAATTAATTTTAAGCAGCAGATGTAAAAATATCAGGTTCTTTTCATCAGAATGTTCTGCTAGCATCCTTCAAGGAGGCAGAGTAGCTGAGTGGAAAGAATGTTGCCCTGAGAGGCCAGAGAAACAGATTCATGTCCCAGCTGGGCACAGGCCAGCTGCGAGGCTGAACCTCCCAGCCTCTCAGTTCAGTTTTCTCATCTGTAAAATTAAGATGCTGGCCTAGATGATCTTTCATCTAGTAATATTTTTATTATCCTACAGAGGATTAAGACAGGAACAGAGGGCCTCCTTTCTCTGGAAAGGTCAGACTTTCTGGCTTTCTCAGATAACCCTCTCAATATCTTGGGAAAGAAGAGGCATTAATATTAAAATTTCCCAGTTGAGTTTTGGAAATCAGAGTAAAAGCCAATGCATTTTGTATGACTAGACATGGCCTAGGTTGGGAAGGAGAGCAGAGTAATTGTTCCATGGCAAAAATATGCTTTATTTTTACACTAGACCTCCTCTGGTCACACATCCCTCTCTAAATGAATCATTTGGAATGATCAGTCAAACAGACATTTGCAAAAAGCATGGGGGATTGAAGGGTAGGGAAGAGGAAAAAGACAAAAAAGACTTCCCTGGATCTGTAACAAATAGGATTTCCTTGGTATTTGTTTAGTCCATTTTCTGTTGCTGTAACAAAATACCAAAGCCAGGTACTCTACACAGTAAAGAGGTTTATTTTGGCTCATGGTTTGGGCACAGGGAAGTTCAAGGGCATGGAGCCAGCTTGTGGTAAAGGCCTCATACTGCATCGCTGCAACACAGCTAGAAGCAGAAGGGGAAGGGAGCATGTGCACATTTGTGAGACAGGGAGAGACAGGGGTGACCTTGGTTTGTAACAGCTCATCCTTGCAGTAACTAACCCAGTCCTGAGAGACCTGACTCACTTCCACAAGACCTAATCCAGTCTGTGAAGAAAGACACTAATTTATTCATGAAGGCAGTGTCCCCATAAGCTAATTACCTTTAAGGTCCCCCTTCCAAACTCTCAATACTCTTACATATGCAATTAAATGTCAACAGGAGTTTTGGTGGGGACAAATTACTGCCAAATCACAGCAGTATTGAACGGAGAGTAGGCATGATTTTTGATCACTTCAATCTACTCTCAGGACTTTCAAAACGTTTTGATGAGAAAATTCCATGCACACCTGTGTAGATATGTGTACGTATATGTACACACACATTCACACACACAAATGCACACACACACACATGTCCTAAATAAACATCCAAGAAAGGTCTCCTCTAAAGGTCTCCTCCAGTGGTCTGTGTCCGGATCTTGCTCTTCTCTCTCTGTACAAAGCACAAACCAAGGAGACACAGACTGAGACTTAGAATGCGCACAACTCTCTCCTCGACATTCCCCTTCCTTCACATGCTCCCCCCATCCTAGCACCCGACCTGGTGTCTCTACCACGGTCACAATAAACAAGGACAGAACTTCAGACTTGGAACTAGTTTGGGAAACTGTAAACACCCACGCTTTTTTTTTTTTTTTTTTTTTTTTTTTTTTTTTTTTTTGCTACTGTTTCCATGACAGATTTTTCTCTTCAGAACAAAAGAACATTTGTAAATATCAAAATTAAATCCCTTTGAAGACGCTAAAGAGGGCGTCTTCTGGGAAAGTATTAAAGCGGAATAACACTGTGTGTCTAAAGTCATTTATGATATTCATGAAATTCCCCAAGCACTTCAAATTCTCTCTGTTTAAAGTTCGGTCTCCTTGTGGGTTTCTCTCTGTTGGCAAAGAACACAGAAGGGCAAATAGCTTTTGAACTCGGGTGACGCAACAAAATCTGGTTTCCTGATCAGGATCATGGGCGAGTGGAGGGTCACTGTTTGGGGACAGAGCAGAGAAACCACATCTACATCTACATACATGCATAAAAAGAAACTGCAAAATTGTGTGTGTGTATGTGTGTGTGTGTGTGTGTGTGTGTGTGTGTGTGTGTGAAGCCTCATTACGGAAAAACTCTGCCTTCCCCATTTTATTCTTCAGTCACTCACATGAGGATTTTACTGCCGTCAATCTCTGCCAATTCTTTTTTCTCTTTCATCATCAGTTTTGGTTCTCCTCCTAGAAACTGTTGAGAAATGATAGATAATGGGTGCTGATTTACTCCCCAAGGGGATGCTGCTCCTCAGTCTGGACAGACAGGATTGGATACTTTTGAAAGAGCTGGTTGGGCATACACGGGCAACGCCACCAGGCACACACACATGCTGCAGTATCAGCTACAACCAAATGACTCTCAGCTCCTCAGTCCTTGGTACTCGACTTGTATTCCCTTCTGAGCTTCCAGCCATGTAACAAGTGACAGCATTCTTTTGAAGTAAGAGTCTCACTCGTGACCACAGCTGTATACCTGACAGCCTATACTGAATTATCTACACCTGTGAACGTGTTTAGCCCAGCCCAGCAATTCCACTCGCAGGTACTTGCCAAAGAGAAATGTGGGAGCACCTGTCTTCACGAATGCTTGCGTGTGAGGGCTCAGGCTCATAGCAGCCTGCCTCGAGAGAGTCAGAAGCTGGCAACAATCCAAATTCCCATCAGCAGGTGAATGCATGAATAATATGTAGTAAATCTTTAAAATGGAATACTACATAGCAATAAAAAATTAACTGATACATGAGACATGGATGAATGCTGAATGAAATAAGCCACAATGTAAGATTATGATAATTACATCTACATGGAAATCCCCCAAATGCCAAAATTATACTGGTTGCCAGAGCTAGGACTGGGATGGAGGATTAACTACAAAAAGACTTCTGGTTGAAAGAAAGGTGCTAAAAAGGAATTGTTTATGGATGTTTATAACAATAGCCCCAAATTAGTAGCAACCAAGATGCCCTTCATAGATGAATGATTGAACGCCAGCAGTAGATCCATACCACAGGGTATTATTCAGCCACAATGAGAAATGCATTATATCAAAAGGCACAGATGCACCTTAAATACACACTGCTATGCAAGTAAAGTCAGTCTGGAAGGCTATATACTAAATGATTCAAATAATATGATATTCTGGAAATGGCAAAATTACATACAGTTGTCAAATGATAGGTGGGAATGTAGTGGGGTAATGGTAGGGAAGGTATTGAATTGGTGAGGCACCAGGGTTTTCTAGGGTGGTGAAACTATTCCACATGACACTGTAATTGTGAATAGGCAAAAGCTGGCCACAATCCAAAGCCCATCAGGTGAATCAGCCCATCAGCCCAGCAGGTGAATGTATGAATAATATGTAGTAAATCCTTATAGTGCAATATGAATGTAAAATGGAATATAAGTATAATTTTGAAAAGCACTATGCATTTATTAAGACCCATAGTACCCACTGAAATAGCACAAACAGTGAAAATTTAATCTATGTAAGTTTGGAAAAAATTGTTTAGGGGATCAGGAGATATCAGGAAGAAAGGTCCAGAACAGAATCTAATTGTTTTACAGTTACATGGAGCAGCCTCACCAAGGGAGGTGGAAGAATGTGCCGAACAAAATAATTTAGGAAACACAGTCTGTAAGAATAAAGGTAAAAGAAACTACACACATGTACTTTAATAGTTATAGTTGTTTCCATAAAGACATGGTTGACAAATCTAAAATCACTCTATACATACACTGGAATTGAACAATGGATTATGTGGGTGGCAGATGGTAAGAGTCAGGCTTCCCACTGTTGAAGCAAAAGTTTAGATAAACAGGGAGAAGTTTTAAGTGACCTCCATGACCATGGATAGGGTTGGAGACAACAACATGAGCTCATGTTTAGCTTAGAATTATTCCAGAAAAGAGGGATAATTTTCATTAAAACAACAACAACAACAACAACAAAACTTTATTTTTAGAACAGTTTTAGATTTACATAAAACTTGTAAAGACAATTCAGAGAGCTCATACACACTCCAGACTCTGTTGCCCTGTTACTAACATCTTACATTGGTAAGGCACATTTGCTGCAAATAAGGAGCCAATATTGGCACATTATTATTAATCAAAGTCCATACTTAATTCAGATTCATGTTCATTTCATACACTTTTTCTGTTCCAAGACCCCATCCAGCATGCCACATTATCCTCAGTAGTTATGTCTTCTCAGGCTCCTCTTGGCTGTGACAATTTCCTTTCTTCCTTGTTTTCCATGACCTTGACAGTTTTGAGGAATGTTGTAGAATGTCCCTTAGTTGCAATTCATCTGATGTTTTCCTTTTCCTCATGATTAGTCTGGAGATATGAGTTTTGGAGACGATCACAGAGGCATAGTGCCATCATTCCTCACATCTTCTCAAAGATAGGTGCCATCAACATGACAAGTTGCTGCTGTTGAATTTGACCACCTGGCTGAGGTAGCGCTCTACAGGCTTCCACACTGGAAGGTTGTATCTTTATTCCCTTTTCCATGCTGAACTCCTCTAGAGGACATCATCGTGTGCAGGCTGCACTGCCACACTTACAGAGTGGGGAGTTATGTTCCACCTCCATGAAGGTGAAGAATCTACATACTCTAGGATGGGTTGAACTGGCATCATGAAGGAAAGTTCTGGAAAAAGATACCATGAGGTTATGTGGAGCTCAAATGTGATTTAGCTTAGAGCTGAAGATGCAGTCAGGAAAGGTTTAGAATTAGCATCATTATTAATACATATTTGGCAGGAGTTTCCATTATTAGCAGCTGTAAAAACATGACACAGGACACTTGAACAGAACTGTACAGGAAAACACAAACTCTCCCCATCTTGCTATCTTTATGCAGCTGACCTCTCCTAAGGAACACAAGGCTGAACTTTCCAGAACATGCAATATTTATTTATTTGAGGAAAGTCTAACTTTCCAAAAATTACTACAAAAATTAAAATGATTATACATACAATAATTATATACATAAAAAATACTGCAGATTTCTCTTCAATGCTCAAAGACACCTAAACTCATTCTCTGCCTTTATTAACTGTATTTTGTTGCTATTATGTAGAAGAATAAGCAGGTTCAGAGAGGGCAAGTGAGTTATTCAAAATTCATATCCCATAAACAGAATTGGAACTTGAGCCCTAGTCTTCCAACTAAAAGTCCAGTGCCTTTCTATACCTAAACATGACTTGAGAAAACTTTTGTCCTGTTTGGCACATGTTGGTAGACACCGGGCAGCCAGAATAAGAATGTCACCTTCTGATGAGTGAGTACACCCAAGTGGCCTTCCAAATGGACACCACTTCCAACACACCAGACAAGTCTTCTAAGCAACACTGTCTTCATTTTAGTCATTTAGTTTCTTCTTTAAATTTGTCCCTCAACTACTTCCACTGTCTGCTTCTCATATGAGCCTGATCAATGTTTTACAGCCCTGATTCCTGCTGTGCTGGGGAGCAGGCCTCTCCACCTTTACTTGATTCTGCTTCCAGTTTGCAATTCAGCTTTAGCTTCCTCTGTCACCTGCCCAATGCTGAGACCCAGTCCTTGTCCCTGTTTTGCCTTGGTTCTAACCACATACAGAGACTCTTAGACTATTAGAAGACTCAAATGCCAATATGAATAGAATATATGAACTATTTTTAAAATTTCACTGGGGAAATGGAGTACTTGAGAACTCACATAGTTATTATGAATATCTAATTCTACCTTATCCCTCTTCTGAGAGAGATAAATCTTAATATGCATCACTTCTACTGAAGGATATGAGGAATTGGGTCATTATTTTCAATTTTACAGTAATATTTCACTGATCTCAAAAAACATCTCCTGAGAAAATGGTAGAGAAACCAATTCTTGAGCAGAACTCAGACTTGAATAGAAGCAAATAATAATCCTGGACATTAGAACCAGCAATCCTTTAGAAGAAGATCTTAGGCTTAAACAATTCGACCAGCTCAAGAACAATGGGGTACTTTGAGATGCACCAAGTTCTTTGTGGGTGGGTTTTCCAAAGAACATTAGGGCCACCCTTGTTGGGAATGTTGTCCAACAGATTTATATTTTGGATAGTGAAATGAAGAGCTTGAGGAAACAGTAGTAAAGACTCTTGAAATCAATTTTATAAGCATATATCTAAAGTGAAATTTTACATGTGGTGACTTAAGCCAATTAAAACTCATCTCAATTTGGGGTGCCAACTATTTTCCCGTGCTTTGCTCTGCTAATTCTCAATGCCCTCTGGTAATAATTCTGAATTTGACTCTATGTCCTTCTAGAGAGATTGAGATTGTTAAATGTCTAAAGATTGCAGAACAAGGGATTTTGTGTCTAGGTGACTGTGTACTGGTTGGTAGCATTCCCGTGCCTCTATGGGTAGCTGGTGAACTTGGGGAAAAGCAATGGCAAAAGCTTGTTGAGAGGGACAAGACCTAGAGGAAGCAGTGAGAAAGGTCCAGTGACAGGTGTTAAGTACTGTCCAGCAGATGATGCTGTATCAGAAGGCATGGAGATAAATAGATTGCAGATACAGGGAAGGGGAATTGGAGGTAGGGGGAAGTTGGGGCTCAGAATCAATGCAAGTACAATAGGGAAATTACAAGACAGAGAAAGGGAGGGAAGACTGAGGAATGAAGTGATACTCAGAAGTTGAGGCAGGAGGGAAATAACGAAAATTTTGCAAGCAAGTAAAGAGCTTCACTTCCTATATTAAGGATGGAAAATAAAATTCCAGTTCCTCCCTAGTCTTCACAGCCAGAGAACAAAACAGTGGGCAAGCAGGAGCCAGGCAAAACTCAGTATAAGAGACCATGACAATGGCCAGAAAGTAGAACAGGGGTTCCTGGAGACTGGCGAGTTCCTGTTTCATGGGTACAGAGTTCCAGTATGGTATGCTGAACACATTCTGGACAAGGAAAGAAGTGACGGATGCATGGGAATGTGAATGCACTGAGGGCCGTGGTACTGCACAGCTAAAAATTACTACACTGGTAAATCTTATATTTTGCAAATTTATCACAATATAAAACAATTTTAAAATAAAAAAATGTTTAAAATAATTTATAAGGAGACATGGTTTCCAATGCAGAAACTTGGGCACTAGGAATGAAGGAGAAGTCTGATTCTCAGAACTGACACATGAGGTAGAGACTGGAACTTGGATTTATGTCTGAAGGGCCTATGTGCCATGCTGAGCTCAGGGTTAGAGCTGGACTAGAGGTATACATGACTGTGGAGATTTAGGGTGTGGACTGGAAAAATCTTACTACTGCTTGAATATGGGAAATAGCTGAGCCTGCAATTGAGCTTAAGTAGCCTCAGCTATGATGGCCAAGGAGGTCCAAAGAGGCTGAGGATAGGCAAGACCAACACATGTGGGTTCTCTGTGATGTATGAGTCCTCTCTGCCCCCCAGAACTCATGTGAAGAATGACAAGAAGAAACATCAACCCTAGGAAAACCAGCTCCCACGGAAGGAAGTAATTTGACTGGGAACAGAGTGGAAATAGGACACAGAACTCCAAGTACTTTCTGTTAACTCATTCACTGGTAGACAATTCTTCCTTTTAAAGAACTCTACCTTTTCACTAATGAATTCATGTCCCCATAGAGCCATAAAGGATGAGAATTTGGCCCAAATGTACACTTAAATTGGATCGCCTTGTGAGACTGCCTTAAAAAAATAAAAGGCAGCCACCTGTGATATATTAAGACTGTTAATGGACTCCTTGACATAAATACCTGAAGGGTTTCCACAACAGCTGGAACATGGCTTGGAGAGCCTTTGTATCTGCTTTTTAATGTACTTCCAAAGTGACTTCATAAAGTCGCCACCACTCCCAGCAGTGGGACTGGGGTCTGTCTGCCTCCCAGAGTCCTCATTGTCTACCCCTAGATGCAAGTGATTACCAGATTGTCTACTCTGAACATCTTGAAGATAAAAATCAAACTCCAAAAACGTTACCAATTGAGAGACTAGACCTAAAAGACTTAGGCAATTAAAAACAAACAAAAAAAAAAAACAGAAAAACCACATCCCTGGTCGCTGTTCTCACGAAATGACATTTTTCTGGCTCCATCCTCATATACTCTGTAGAATCTTTAGACCCCTTCAAAGTCTTCCATATGAGTTCTAGCAAGACCTCAGAATTCTAGCAAATTCCTCCCATGTAGCACCCAAGGGTTCAAACAAATAATCTTGGTCATGATGGGACCCCGGCCTGTCCAGTCTATAAAGGCACTGCCTTAGCCTCTGCTGTGCAGGAGAGTTTGGCCACCACTGCCCACCAGACAGGCTGATAGCTGAAGGTGTCCACACTGAAACTGTTGTGACCAAGGTAGAGAAAAATGAGGTCTGAGTGGCCACATCCAGGTGTTACAGGCCCTGTACCTTCCCTGAAATCATTCTTCCATCTCATCTCTTCTCCATTGTTCCTGAGTTTTGTTCAATCATGTGTTCCTTCAGTCAACAGTGTTTATTAAACAGTTATTATGTGCCAAGCACTAAAATGGGCTCATGGTATACAGATGTGCAAAAGAAGCATCGTGGAGGTCACATTTCAGTGTGCAGACTGACAGTTACAGGACAGCAAATTAATAAATGCATGACTGTGTCTACGAAATGTTAAGAAGATGTTTTAGTCAGCTTTTTTGCTGCTGTGACTAAAAGATCTGAACAGAACAATTGTAGGGGAGGAAAAGTTTATTTAGGGGCTTACTGTTTCAGAAATCTCAGTCCATGGCAGCCAGCTTCATTCCTTGGGGCTTGAGGTAAGGCAGAACATCATGGCAGAGGAGTGTGACAAAGGGAAGCAGCTCACATGATGATCAGGAAGCAAAGAGAGAGGTCTCCACTTGCCACATACAAATAATTCCCCAGAGTCATGCCCCCAATGCCTCACCTCCTCCAGCCACACCCCACCTGCCTTCAATTGCCACTCAATTAGTCCCATCAGGTGATTTATTCACTGATCAAGTTAAGGCTCTCATAACCCAATCATTTCTCCTCTAAACCTTTTTGCACTGTCTCACACATGAGCTTTTGGGGGACACCTCACATCCAAATCATAACAAAAGAAAAAGGTGCAGTGATCAGAAACAAAAACTGATAGGTGGTTCAGGAAATGATACTTAAATTGAGACCAAAAAGGTGAGAAGGAAGCAACCCCTTTAAGAGCTGGGTGAAGAGTTTTGCAGCAAAGGGAATAGATTTAAAGAAGAAAAAAGCACGGCATATCTAACGACCTGAAATAAAGTTGGAGTGAGAGCAGCTAGAGCTGAGTGAAGACAGGCAGAGTGGTAGGAGGGAGGTGAGGTTGGCACAGTAAGGAGGAGCCAGGGTATGACTGAGTTTTGTGGGTTGTGTCTGAGAAGCTATTAAAGAGTAGATGAGGGCATAGTTTTCTTTATGTTTTGCAAAGATCATTTTGACTGCTATATGGAAAATGGATTACAGGGAACCAAGCGGGGGAACAGAATAATCAGGAAGCTATCTGTACCCATCCAGGTGAAAAATAAATGATGGTGGTTTAAAGTGGGACAGTGACAATGGAAAAGGATATAAGTAAAAGGGAGATGCATTTTGGAATACGAAGAATTTGCTGATAGATTCAATATGGAGGTGTGGTTAGGGACAAGAATCAAGATCAACTACCAGGCTTCTGGTTTGAGAAACTGAATGGATGATGGTGTATGCAAGGAAGATTACAAACAGGCTTCAGAGGGGAAATCACAAACTTGCAACATATTAAATTTGATATGCTTTTGTGGCACTGAAGAAGAGCATTGGGTAGGCAGTCATGTGTGTTTATTTGTTCCTTTAAATATTTTTGAATCTCTACTATGTGTAAGAACTGAGCCTAATGTTGGGGTAAACATAACAGAGATGGACCTTGACCTTACCAAGCAGATGAGACAGTCATTGAACAAGTAGCTGAGCATGATGCAGGTATTGGTATAAATTAGGGGACTTGGGGAAAGGACCAGGGGGTGGTTAACAGTATAGGTGGCTTGTGAAGGCTTCCTAGGGAAGTGATTTTAAAATTCAGCTCTGAAATATAAATGAAATCAGCTCAGTAGAGTTTTAGGCAGGACATGTGCAGAGCATGTGTAGAGCCCTGGAGGCCAGAGAGATTAAGCTTTTCCAGGAATGAGCTCTGTAGCACTAACTCATCCCAGGAAGTTCTGGGTTCTCCAAAATCCCCTGTTAGTGGCTTAATCCACCAGTCCTCTAGACATGCGGGAGTGACCAGAGGGTCCACTCCAGCTAGGAATCCTGATGGTCTGAAAGATTCAAGGTCATTCTTTCAACCGACAATCCCTAGAGCAGCTAACTATGCATCGTAGAACCCTACATGAACTTCTTGCCTTTAAGAAATAACTTGTCACTAATGAAGGAGTGAAGAGTACAATATTAAATTTCTGTATAAAAAACTATTGGGGGTAATTGAACAAAGAGAGTAGCCTACCCTGTGCTACAGAGGAGACATCACAGAGGAAGAGGATGGAGAAAGAAATGACAACACTAATGCTAGGCTAACACATGGTACACATATGTGTCTGGGACATGGTGAGCAATTTGGGGGAATAAACTGTTCTTATGAACTGGCTTTACCCAATGAACATAAATAATTTCCTTTCTTGAGTACATGATCTTCCTTAGCACTGAGAAGACTCGTCTGCATTTGGCAATAGCTGTGGTTTTATAACTAAGAGATTTCTTTAAGGGGATGTCTTAGTCTTGAAGGCTCAAGAAATGATGCAAAGTCCTAAGGAAGGAGCCACGTGTAAGGTCACAGAGATTGACTCTCACCTTCCATGTTTCCATCACCTTTCCAGGTAGTGCAGAGGTAACTAGGACAGAGAGCCCTTCCTAGCCAGCAAAGGCAATTCAGCCACATAGCAGTTTCTCTGCCCCATCCCCAAGGAAGCTCTCCACATTCCCCACTCCCTCACCCTCACTCCAATACTAGAGCATCTACCTGATACTGAAGCACAGCCCTGAAAAATCAATCTGCTTTTGACTATTTCTTAAACTGGTATTGCATAAAAACAGACTGAAAAATCTCAATAACTCAATCCTGTTAGAAAACGAAGATAAGGAGAGAAAGAAAAGTGGCAGTGGAGAGAATTCTGGAAAGAGGAAATGAATCTATGTGAGAAACTATTTCCCAGTGAGCCCCAGCGTTAATCACAGCTTTCAGACGTCAGCATCAGAGACCACAGCTGAGTGATAATTAGGCACCAAGCAATCGTCCTGAAAGCAGCACAGGATGGAACATTATTAGGTGAAGTGGTTTTTCCTTCTTCTTTTTTTTTTTTAACTCAAGAAGTGTACTGCTGTCCCTTAGTAGCTTTAAAAAGTAAGAACATTGAACATGAAAGCAGGATGTCAAGAGCAAAAGGAGACTAGAGCATGGACTTGGTCTCTTCTGTCCTGAAAGGAGTCTAGTCATCTGGTCAGAGAAAATTAAGATAGTCAGTGGTTGCCAGGGGTTCGGGGAAAGGGAAGAGAGCTGAATAGGGGGAGCACAGGAAATTTAGGGCAGTGAAACCATTCTGTATGATACTGCAACGGTGGGCACATGTCACTTTGTACAACACAAAGAGTGAATTGGACTTTAGTTAATAAGCATGTATGAACATGAGTTCATCTATTGGAGGAAATATGCCACACTAATGCAAAATGTAAATAATAATGGAAGCTGGGAGGAGGAGAGGGAATGTATGGGAAACTGTCTTTTCTGATCAGTTTTTCTAAAAATAAAGAAAGTCTACTAATTAAGAAAAACTCCTCAAAGTTAATTACTAAACTGGAAGTCTTCCTTCATTCAATATTCTAGAACATTTTTCATTGAATTTCTACTATGTGCTACTCTCTGTTTTAGGCACTGAAGAGCCAACATTGAATGAGGAAAAGAAATCCTGCTCTCCTGGAGTTTTATTATGTCTGGGAAACAGATGATAAATACATTCACAAAAATAGAAATGGTGTGGCTGAAAATGAGCCACCATCGTGTGGTGGCAGAGGAGGCTGAAGCAGTGCTGTTTAAGGTGTGATGGTCAGGAAAGTCTGTTTAGAAGGAACCATGTTAGTTCAGCCCTCAGGAATGTGAAGGAGGAGCCACTTGGCCCAATCCCAGAGGAGCCCCTGGGGAAGGGCAAACAGCATAGGATTGCTGAAGAGCAATGTGGTTGGGATGAAGTGAGGGGCTTAATAGAAAAGGAGGCCAAGATGGCAGTCAGGTTAAGGCCATGAGGGCTTTGTAAGCCACTGCAAGGAATTCAGACTTTATCTCAACCACAGTGAAAAGCCGTGGGAGAAGCAAATCAAGTGTCAACAGAAGAATGGATAAATAAAATGTAATATATAGACACAAGGAGCATCCCTCCTCTTAAAAAGGGAGGAAATCCTGTCATGTACTCCAACATGGACGAAACCAGAGGACAAGATGCTACATGAAATAAGCCCAAAGACAAACTGCATGATCCCACCCTGCCTGGAGGAGTCAGATTCATTCAAGGACAAGAGTGGTTACCAGGGGAGAGGGGAGGAAGGGGCAATGATGAATTGTGTAAATGGGTGTGAAATTCCAGTTTTACAAAATGAAAAGAGTTCTGGACATGGGTTGCATGTCAATGGGAATGTACTTAACAGTATTGAACTGTATACTTAAAAATGGCTAAGAGGGTAAATTATGTGTATTTTACCACAATTAACAGCTATGAGAAGCCATGGGAATGTTTTAAGGAGCAAGAGACACAGTCTTGCTTGTACTTTCCCAGAACCACCCTGTCTGGTACTGGGACAGTTGAATGAAGGGTGGACTCCTGAGACCAGAGTTTTGGTGAGTAGTCCTGGGCAGCAGTGAAGACGGTGAGATGGAGCAGACTTAAACTTATGGAAATGTTTTAGGTAGACTCAACAGAATTTGCTTATGGAATGAGAGTATGAGAAAGAGAGAAAAGGTTAATTTCAAGATTTGGATCTAAAGAACTGGGTGACTGCAGTTTCCTTTTGCTGAGATGGGGTTTGGGGAGGAGCAGAAGAAATCAGTGAGAAATGAAGACCTAGTTATGGATGTATTTAATCTATTGGTAGATATTGGTAGGCTCTTACTCATTTAAACCTAGAATTCAGTGGAATTTGGGGCCTCAGAGATTAAAGTTTGGAGTCATGAGCATGAATTTTCTAAATTTTACATTTTACTAGCTATACTAGCATTATGCTTTCTTATTACTTACAGTTATTTTAAATGTACTAGAAGAACTCCTTTTGATTAGATAGATCTTTATCATATAACCCTCATGTATACCTAAAAGGCAAGCTCCATATATGCATAAGAGATTGGTTAAGGTAGTTTGAAAACTTCTTAATCCAAACTTTTCTGGACTTCCTTTCCTTTCCTTTCCTTTCCTTTCCTTTCCTTTCCTTTCCTTTCCTTT
>JAJEJO010003001.1:99098-190205 GCA_020662805.1 Glaucomys volans
CTTCCTTCCTTCCTTCCTTCCTTCCTTCCTTCCTTCCTTCCTTCATTCCTTCCTTCTTTCTTTCTTTTGAACAAACAAAAACCAAATTTTGTTGGGGGGTGGGTGGCAATATGTCTCAGATTCCCCTGCAGAAAAGTGAGCTATGTGATACAATTCTGACTAATACATAAGTGGGAGTGTGGAAGAGACTCTCAGGAAAAGAGGATCAGACCTAACTGCATGTTTTCTTGCACTTCACCATTTCTCTTTCTCCTACCTAGAATGCAGAATCAACCTCTGAGGCGATGCAGTTGTTCTGTGACAAGGTATGTTACACATAGTAAAGGTGGATTAAGCTAAAGGATAGAAAATAACTTTATATCCACCTCATTCTTGAAAGATGTTTTCTTAGTATAAGATTCTAAATGGACATTTATATTCTCTCAGCATAAAGACATTATTAAAGCCATTGTTATCTGGACTTAATTATCGTTAAGGAAATTAGCCACCACTTGAATTGTCTTTTCTTTATAGGTGGCTGTGGCTTCTTGCTACTTTTTTTAAACGTCTTTTTATTTGATATTTTGCTTAACTGTGATCTGTTTAGGTGTTATTTCTCCTGTTTATCATACTTTTGACTTGCTGGCTTTCTTGGACAAGAAATTTCTTGGAGAATTAGGGTTTTTCAACTACTGGGGGGAAAAAAGTCTCAGTCATTCTCTCTTTAAATATTGTCTTTCCCCCATTATTTTATTTTTAATACTTTCATTAATGTATATCAGCATTAATATATATCAAACATTCCTACTCTATCCTCCATGTCTTTCACCCCTTTTTGATGGTTTCTATCTCTTAATCTTTCTGGACTATGTTCTGTATAGCTTCTTTAGCTATATCTTCCAACTGATTAATTCTCTATTTAACTATATCTGTCTTATTTGCTGTTCATAATGATTATTAGTTTCAATTTGCATATTTATAAGTTCTAGAAGTTTTAAAAGTTTTATAGTGATTCTTTTACAAATACATTTGTTTCTTCTTTTACAATTACCTGTTCATGTCATTATCAAGCTTTTTCTTTATGTCTCAAAACATTAAATACAATTTTTTTCATCTTCAGTGTCTAGTAATTCCAATATATGAATTTTTTGCAAGTCTGATTCTCCTGATTATTGCTTCCTCTGGTTGTCAATCATAGTATCTTAGTTCCTTATGTGTTTTATAAATTTTTGACTGTTGGTTGATCATTTTTCATACAACATTACGAATATTGGATATGGATATTCTGTGGGACCTGATTTAAAATTCTGAAAATACTTGGATTTGATTTGTTTATACAATATATGTAGAGACACCACTAACTTAGGGCCACTTTACATTCTTTACTTGGTATTTTTGAGACACAAAAACGATGGATTAGATTGAAACACATAGGAAGTCAGGTTTGTGATTTTGAATTCTCAGCATACACGTCTAATAAGGAAAATGTATTTGCTATCCCTCTGGATGGTGGGGTTTTTTTCTTTCTTCTTTTTTTTTTTTTTTCTTTTTACTCTTATATTGAAGGTGTAGGCCTTTGGTGGAATACATGGGGTGTTTTCTTTTGGCTTCAGTGCTTCATTTGGAATTTAAGATTTGCTTTCTGAATCCTGTTTCACCAAACATTAGCTCCAATCTTTCAGGGTTCAGCAGAAAACCTCAGACAAAAGGAAAACATATAATGTCTTGCTCCACAAGGTCTCTGCTTTCACTTTGTTTCTGACCTCTGATGTTTTCTACCTTATGCACCAGGTGATGGACTCTTCTACAGGATTCTGATTATTTCAGTTAGGACATCATTTGATGTTCTCTATTAACCAATTGCCAGAAACAAATAAAATTTTGCTTACATTGGTAGCAATTTTGAAAATAAGCTGAATATCTACAAATAAAAATTTTCTGATCTGTATACACCATAAAATGTCATGAAGTCATGAACAAGAATATGGTAAATATAAACACACTGACCCAGAAATATACTTTAAACTACTTTTAAATTTAAAAAGCTAGTTTCACAATAGTATGCAAATATAATTTTATGCAAAAATGTGTATATTTTGCAAATTATGCACAGAAAAAGATCTAGTGGTTTATATGCCTATATTGAAGAATTTTGGGTATTTTTTGTTTACTTTTTGCAATGAGGATATATTATTCACTACTTGAGCTTATTTAAAAATAATTACAAGTTTGAAGGAATCAATGAGACAAGCCATGTAAAATGTTTAGTATAGTGTCTGACCTATCATTAAAACTTCATCAATTTTCATTAGTTTCACTATTTTGTTTAAAAGAGGATATTATTGATACATAGTGGAGTACAGAATGAGGTGACAGTGGCTTACAATACTCTAAAAATCAGTAGTTGACTTCAGGTTGAAAACTGTTTTTATTATTATTAAAAATACTGATCTCCCAACTGTTATTCATAGATCACTTGTTTCACTTGCTACTTTCAGTTAATGAGAGCAATTATTCCTCAAAAGGGCCTGTGATCAAACAAGTTATTAAAATTCATATTGTTTTATTTTTACAAATATAATATTATGTTTTATTGTTTTGTTTTTTTAATAGTTGGGGTTGTCAGAACAGTACAATTTAATTAGGCATTGTGAGTCTCAATGAGGGAAATCTGTACAGAAGACTCCTGAAACTTACTGAACTTCAGAACCCTTTCCTTCAAGCATCCCCAGAGACTTCCCTTCCGTGAAACACCTCTTAAAAAATACTTCCCTAGACCATAATACATCTAACAGACACCACAACATCCATTTAGGGACTCTGAATAAATGGTGAGTTTTTATAGCCACGTTGTCATGATGCCTAATGGATAGTGCATTCTCTTTTGTCCTTTAATTTGTCTGGAACAGATTCTATATATAAACACTGACCTGTTTTGTAAGTGAAGGCAAAAGACCTTCTCTGTGGATGTCTCAGTATACAGAATACTGCTTTGGATTAGAATTGATTAATGGGTGGAAAATATGATGCGTCTAGAGCTGTTTCCTGGCATCAAATAATCTAGAGCCAAACAACAAAGGGCAGCCACGGAAAATAAGTGGAGACAAGAACAAGACCCCTCATGTTCTTGCTGTTACCATCCAACCAAAGACCCTGCTGATCAGGAAAAAATGCACCGCCATCCATAATTGGATGAAAATGTATTCGTTGCACATTCTTGGCCTTCACACAGGAAAACTCAATGAGGTCAGAAGATATCAAAATGAAATATGCAATTCATTAGCTCTAAACTATTAAGTAATGAGTGTATACACCATGCTAAATATCTCCTTCCTTCACCTTTTACCTTGTCCATTGCACCAAGTTTGCATAGATCTGTCATCTTAGCATTCTTTATCCTTTTGAAAATAACACCATTCAAACTTGTAAGTTTGCTCCCATACCATCAATTAAACAAAGGGCAGGTCAACACTCCTACTGACCATTAGCACCTTCAGATACCATCATACCCAGTACATTTTTGCTATAGAAAGTAAATGGGAAGAGAGAAAAATTAAAAGCTAAAGAAGTAGAATGAAGCTTTGGGATTTAGACAGAAGGAATAGCTTCCTTTGTAACAGTTTGGCTTCTACATTGTAATCCCCAATTTACCAAGATTTGGCTTAGAATTGTTTGACTTTGTGATGGTGCTAAAATTATACCTGTGCAGTTGGAAGTGTACTTTTAATCTTCTCCTGGTTTTGCAAAGCTTGGTAACAGCAGCAAGTGGCAGCTTCTAGCCAGCCATGTGATCACAATGGTAAAGTACAGCAGGTACTCTACATAGGCCGGGTCGCTAAGTTGTAATGGTATTTTAGGTATGTTATATGCATTTTCAGCTTAGAATATTTTCTACTGACAGCAGAAAGTAACACCATCATAAATCAAGGAGCAGCTGTATATGCAACTAGGCTTGATTTAGATTATTCTAGATTGTGAGAGAGCAGGTTTAAGAGTTATCTGCCAAGCAGAGAACCCTATGAGACATGATTTTTAAAAATCTTCTTGAAGGCAGAGCCCTCTTTGATGACATTAAAAGGGCTTCCTCATTCTAATTCATAAAGTTGGACTGAAGTGAGCAGAAGCCCCTCCTACTGCCTGAGATTCTACCATCTTTTTTCTTTTCCTTTGTTCTTAATTACATACAGAAAGTAAGAGTGATGATTTGGATTCTTTAATTTCCTAGGCATGAAAATGCTAACTTAATAGTGTTGCCTGGCCCTTGCTTCTGAGTAGGTATGACACAGTGACAGCATCAGTGAAAGGGAGGTGTACAGGTTGCTGACTATGCCCAGAAAATTCTTGGTTCTAATAAGGCTGAATTTGATCATTCAATGAATAATAAGTGACAGTGCCTTTTACTGTTCTATATTTATTAATATTTTTCATCTGTGCTCTCTTGTTATTCATGAAAATGACAGTGAAATATAACTGTCCATTAACCAAAAGCAAAATGTAATGCAGTAATGATGCCTGCAGCTTCTCTAGTGCTGGAGTTTTTAGAAATCATTAATAATAAATTACCAGCAATGCCATGAGTGGCTGATAGGTAGGTCAAATTCTCCATTATAAACCAATAATATACTAAGTCAAACGTCATAGCCCTTAGCAATTTGCTTAAAGCTATTTTCCCTTAAGAGCAGTGTTGCCAACATTAAGTTCAATTTTTAGACAGGAAAACTGAGGCTATTTTACTAAATGATTGTGTCAACTAAATCAGAGTGTTGAAACTGAGATGACAGGTTTAATTCCAACTTTAAATTAAGGCCTTTGTCATATTTGTTAGTATGAGAGGCACAGAGAGACATCATTGGTTAAGGCATTGGAGTGGAGTTGGGGATCTGCTAATCACAAACTCTAGGTCTCTCGTTGGTCTCCATCAAAGTCAAGAACAAGCAACAACATGATAAATATTAAAAGATATATTTGGGCCATATTTCCCAATGTAGGTGTGGTGCCACGTGGAAGAATAAGCAAGTATTCTCTTAGAGGAGAAGAAACACAAAGTTTATGAATACACTCAAGTCCAAGCCCTTTATTTGTCAGCTCAAGGGCTGAGTGCTCAGTTATCAGCATGTGACAGGGGTCCAAGGCAAGGAGCAAGTTCAGCATCCTCTGAGATGTTTCCCTCCTGTCATTTCCCATAATTCCACTCAGCAATTGGCCAAGAACCTGATCACTTCCTCCTAATGACAGAGTCTGCAGGGATCCAAAATGGAAATAAAAATGGCCAAAGCATGTCCAAAGCCAGGAGCCCATGGGGAGGTCTTCATGCAGGATAGTTCTTCCCAGGACTATCATCTGAGACCTTCTCTTTGTAATATGCCAAATCAGTCTGTTAGAATGAAAATTTTCTCTCCATCTAGGTTCTTGTATCTGAAGAAAACTCAAAGGGAGATGAATTCTGAGATCTAAATTGTGTGGTTGTAGCAGAACACACTTCCCTTTAGACTCTTGTTTCTTTATAGATAGTGAATGGGGGGAGGATTAAAGTAGGTCAAGATCTCCAGTCACTGAGCTGTGACTGCATGATGGCTTAAGGACACCCTCATTGCAGAATTTGGTGTTGCCTTTGTATTGACCAGCACTGGTATTAGAGTTACTTTATATTAGGTAGAGGAGAGCAAAGGGAGGGGAAGGGGTATGGGGATAGGAATGATAGGAGAGTGAAACAGCCATTATTACCCCATGTATGTGTATGACTGTATGACCAATGTGATCCTGCAATATGTATAATCAGAAAAATGAGAAATTACCCTCCATTTGTGTATGATCTATCAAAATGTATAAATACATTCTATTGTCATGTACAACAAATTAGAACAAATTAACAAATTAAATAATAAAAAAGCCAAGTCAAGGTTCATTGACCCACTTCATTTCAGGCTAAGCGATATAGCTTGTGATTTGGTGCATTTCTAACATGATGATCTTCAGACAAATCAGAAGAATACAGAAGACCCTATAAATGAGAAGTTCCTGAACAACTATCTCCTTTCCTCCTTTGACAACTGAATTATGGTTAATCATTTATGAAATTGTTGTAAATCATTTGTCTCCATCTCCTTCTTTGTATACTCACAAAACTCAGGATCCTATTCCAAGTAAGGGAGCAAATCTTCTTTTTGGTTCCCCAACTGTTGAAACTTTAGCCACACTCAGTAGCAACAATTTGAAATTCAGGCTTTCTTGGAGAAGAACACATAATTTATAATAGGAATAATAATATTCTAATCTTCATTTAAATCAGATACCATAGCCAAATTTCTTATCAGACCTTCACAGGTAGAAGTTAAGTTTCTTCTCTTAAGTTAACCCATTAAAGAATGAAAAGGTACACAAGTCAGAGGATGGGGAAATGTGTTCTCAAGGGAGCCTCATACATCCTCATAAGGTTATAGGGCAATATTCCCCCCTCCCCAAATAGAGAAATTGCCTTGAATATATGATGCAGAAATTTATGTTACCTTTTTTCTGGATGTGAATTGACCCTGCACAGGTTTTCATCTTCACTGTGTTCTTTCTCATGATAAGAATTTCAAAATTACCAGCTAACAGGAATTCGCCCACCCTGGAACAGAGGAAATGGTATCTCCCCATCCTGAAGCTCTAACAGGAAATTGCTGTGGAAGAGTGGATTGGTCTCTCCTCTCAGATGACATCTGATTCTTATCCTTGACAGATTTAATTTTCAATGAAGGAAGAGCTCATTAGTGCTTTTCTGAAATGGCATGTGTTTTAAGAGCCAATTTTCCTGAATTTGGCTGCCCATTCTCATGCAGGACCTTCCAGAAAAGCAATCTGTCACCTTACATGGCCTTTGACAACCAGAGCCAGGAAAGTGCCTTAACACATTTGGACTCTGACGGGGTTGGTGTCCAGCATCCTGCAAGCACTCCTGGGGATATCAACAAATTTTCCATCTTCTCTCCTGTTTGCATTACTCCCTGGGAAGGTTCAAATTAGGCAAGCATCAATATTTTGATGTGGCAACATGATAAATGTCCACAATCAGGGCTTGCAATTGCATTTTTGAAATGTTAAACTCAAGAGGGTAAAGTAATTAAAAAAAAAAAAAAACAGCCAAACACCACAAAGACGAAGTTCATTAAGAGCCTTGTGAAGATGTCGTGTAGAACAGTCTCCAACAGAACAACCCTCAATCTCAACAGGTCTAAAACTGAATTTATGATCTTCCTTCCAAAGACAATCTGCTCTGGGTTTCCTATCTCAGAGAAGAGCATCATTGTCAAATCCATTTGCACAAGAAAGGAACTAAAAAGACATCCTTGCCTCCCCCTTTTCCCCTCAGGCACATGAGGAATCCTTTACCAAGTCCTGTTGATCTAACATCTCCTGAATATCTTCATACTGTAGATATCAACAGCTATCTTAAGTCTGACTCCTCTCTGACTCCACAGTCACCACCAATTTCCTTCATCTCTGGACATTGGAAAAACTGCGGGATTGTTTAATCTCCCCTGTGGACCCTGACCTTCTACCATCCATTCTCACACTACAACTGGAATAATCTCTTCCAAACATAAACCCAAATGACAATTCAAAACCTGCTTCACCACCTTTTATTGGCTTCCCTTTGATCTCCAAAGTCCAGGATCCAAAATATGGCTTACATATTTCTGAATGTTTTGACTTTGCCCACCTCTCTGGTTTGGTTTTGAATCATTTCCCTTCATACACTGTGCTTCCATCCTTTGGACCACCTCCCAGTTCTTCAAACTCATGTGCTCCTTTCTACCACAGGGTCTTTGCAGATGCCATGTTGCCCCTTGTCTAATGCTCTTTGCTGTGCATGTCCCCTTTTACTAACCTAATTAATTCCCATTCATCCTTTAGAGGTGAAAGCAAGGGTCACTCTCTTAGAAACACCTTTCTTGATTCCCTCAGCCCAGGTCACACTCATTGTCAGAAAACTGCCTTCTTTTCCTCCAGAATGCACTGTTAACTTGTTACATTCATTCATGTGCTTATTTATTTACTACTTGTGTCCTTTATGTCCCATATTGATGCTTCCCTAATTTGAGTCTTCCTGGGGAATATTGCAAGTTCAGTAGAAGCAGAGACCATATCTGACTTTCCTCATCATTGTATTTATTTATTTACTTTTTGCTGTTCTAAGTTTCAGTGAGAAATATGTTTCATGCTTCCACTGTGACTGTGGATTTACCTATTTCTCCATTAATTCTACCACTGGTTCTTTATACATCTGTAGGCTGCATCATCACACACCACAGACTTAAGACACTCTATCATCCTAGTGGATTGGGTCTTGTATCCTTATAAAGGGTCCCTTCTTGACTCTTTCTTTACTTCTATGTTGGAGTGACTTTGACAGCGTTCTTCTGCTTAGATTTTGTATAGTCTATCTGCCTCCTTTCACTTTTCATTCTTTCTGTGTTTGTAAATTTAAGCTAATTCTAAGAATTTTATTGTTTGTAGACATTATATTATGGCCATCTTGTGTGTTTTAATATAGTCTGACAATATAAATTTTAAAAATTTCTTACACTCAATATAACTGCTCAAACACTTGGGTTTTTTGAAGTTTTTTTTCTCCAATGTGTTTGATCCATCCCATGTTCTTTCCAGCCCCTTACTTTCTTTTGAGTTTACCAAGTATATTTTACTAGTCCATTTTTTTTTTTTTTTTGCACATTGTCAGCTATAATAACTTTTGGCATTCTTTCAGAGACTGCTTTAGAAATTCAGCATGCATCCTGGATTTAGTAAAGGATAATATAAATTATTATTTTTATCATTTTTTATCAATTCCTGTGTCATGAAAGGACATTTAAACATGCTTATTTTATCTTCTTTCTGATTTTACTGTTGCTATCATGTATTTTAATTTTACATGTGTTCAAAATACAATAAAATATTAGTATTGATTTATGCACCTGACGTTTATTTAGATTTACTTACATATGTGTCTTTCCTTAGCAGTTCATTCTTTCCTACAATATTTTCCTGTCCCTAGCATTACTTTTCTTCTGCTTGAAGATCTCCTTTGTGTATTTCATTTAGTGCATAGTGGTAATAAATTCTTTCAGAAAATACAGTGTTTAAAACTCTGGGTCCAGGTGAAAATTTGCAAGAAACACAGAGAAGGAAGGACTTGTTGAGCCCAGCCACATTTATGAAATTAACAAAATCCAGACTTTGGAAATTTGACAGGCCAAACATCCCAGGATCTTCAACCAATAAAACCTAAGGAAAAGTAAGGAATGAGAACTGTGGTAGGTTAAAGGAGGCTTACATAACATAACAACATTTTTAATGGGCAAGACCAGACTACAGTGCCTAGGGATGTACATCTGTATAATGAAAGTATAAACACAAGAAAGATACTACAATAAATGCACAATAAAAGAGTAATGGTTACCTTTGTAGAGGGAAGCATACTATGATCAGGATGGGACATGAGAAAAGGTTTCTGAGTGGTTGAAGAAGTTCTTTATGGTAATTTCATGAGTGTTTGCCTTAAAATAATTTGTTAAGCTATATATTTGTTTTGGGTAGTTTAAGGACCTGTGTTTTATTTTATAATAAAAAGACAAAAAAAGAGATAAATCTAAAATTAGCAAATTTTAACTTCAATATTGAGGCACATTTTTTTATAGTCCTCATTTGACAGGGATGTTTTTCACCTTAGGATGCTATATCACTATCTTTGGTGTCCATAATTTTTGTTAAGAATTCAGCTATTGATCTTACTGTTATCTTAGAAGATAATATATGTATGTTTTCTTCTATCTGCTCATAACATTGTTTTTGCCTTTAGTTTATATCAATTTTATAATGATGGGTTTGCTGAAGTTCAATTTATCTATCATTGGATTCACAGGGTTTCTTGTATCTGTGGCTTGATGTCTTTCAGTAGTGTAGGGAAAGTCTCTTAAACTATCGTTTCTGCTTATTCTTTCTTCTCTTTATGAAGCTATAAATATACATATAGTATTTACTGTATAGTACATATAATTCCTATACAATGAAAGAACATTGGGGTTCTTTGACTATCTTTTATTTATTATAAATAATTTATCATATTTTATTTATTATACATAATTACATATTTTTATTATATACATTTTATTTATTATATTCTTGTGAGTATCCCTTTTTCTCTCTATGGTTCAGTATGGATATTTCTAGCAACCTACATCCTGGTCCATTGTTGAATTTTAAATTTTACTTATTGTATGTTTCAGTTCTAGAATTTCCTTTTATTCTTTATTAGGGATTTCAGTTCTCCATTTCAGTCTTGTTATCAACTTTGGTTATTTAATATAGTATTTAAAGATACTATTGAATCTTTAAATTCAATAATTTAAAGATATTGAATTTAATTCAATATCTATATAGTATCAATATCCTCCATGGATCAGTTTTTATTGTTTTTAAGTGATTTGGGGTTGTTTTTCTTGTGTCTTTATAGACTATGTTTTTTAAAATTGAATGCCAGACATTATTCTTTGAAAAATTAAAGACTATCTGGAGCTCCAAAGGATGTTATCTTCCTTCATAAATTATAATGCCAGACAGTTAAGCCAGGCAAATCACCCTAATCCAGTGGAACACAAACTGTTTAATTTGTGTGAGAGCTGATCTACACTCAGTTTTCCTTTGGGCTTAGAGGGTTTTCCCTTAGGGGCCCCACTTGAAAGCCTGGGGTATTTCTCAATGCTCCTTCTCCTTATCAGTCCATGAGCTCCAATTTTGTCCTGTGATGTCTGAAAACCATCTCCTGCCATTTATGAGCTGGCAAATGCTTTAAGGAGAAAGTAGAATTGCATTTTGACCTTATCTCTTTGTATTTATTTTCTCTTGGAATCTTGTTCACTAATGCCCTTGTTGGCCTGGTAGTTCTTATGTTCCTTCAGACATTTATTTTTTGAATTTATATTATCCATTTTTTTCTCTGGTGTTCTTCGTGGATTTGTCTGATGTAGATTAATTGATCAAAGTTGCAAAGAAATGTCTATCTTTGAACAAATACTGTTTATTAATCACTTACTTGGAGGCCCTGCTATTTTTTCATATCACTCAGATTTTTCCCTTTCTAGAATTCTTCAGTTTGTAAATAATTATTTTTACACTTTTTTTACATTTCTTTGTTTACATTTCTTTATTTTTACCCCTATCTGTCCCTTAGATTTTAAGCTCAGTGAGCTAGCAGGGATCTGTTTGCTTACCATTGAGTCCTTGGTAACTAGCACATATTAGTCATTCAATAAATATTTTTAGTAAATGAATGTAGGCTCTTAGTCTAAGCATTTTATATGCTAAACGTAATCTAATCACCACGTGTGGCAGGTAATGCTATCCCAGTTTTAGAGAAGATAACAGAAAATGAGAGAGGTGAGTAATTTCCAAGGACACATGTATTAAATGTTCTATAAAACTCTTCATAAGACACATAATCATTATGCTTTTGCAAACTGTACCTTAAGCCAGCTTTTTATTTTTCAATATGTAGTCTACTAAAATATCCTTCCATTCCTCCTTTTCATTTTCGTCTTCCTCCATTCCATGTCTTGCTTCTCAAGGCCTTCAGTGTTCATGAGCATTTAATTAATGAGCGAACTGGAAAAATAAAAGACAAGAAAACGCATTAACTGAGCAGGGGAATCTATGCTCCAACACACCAAGAGTGGGTGGGTAATGAATTCCTCTTTTCTCATGCCACAATGGTCAGTTTCAGCACCTGGACTCATTTGTTTTAATTTTTTGTAAAATTTATTTAATTTATTTAAGTTAAACCTAAACCTTACATTTTACATCTGTTGTAGATTCACAGCAAAATAGGGTAGAAAGTACAGAGCCTTCCCACGTGCCCCCTCCCCGCCGTGGTACATTTGTTACCACCGATGAACACACATTGGCTCATTCATTTTTATCCCCCTGTGTGGAACCATCTGGGACTGTGTGTTTGCCCAGTTTCAGCTACCTTGTGTGAAGAGTCCTCTTTTGACCTGCAGTTAATATATAAATTCTCTGCTCCTCAGTCAGCGTTTATTCTGTTCTCAACCTGCTGCCACAAAGTTCACTTACCTCTGAACTTTGATCGTTCTAGCACATTTCAGTGTTTGCATGCTCAAAACCAGGCAATTAACTTTAATACTGCATTCTTAAAGGAAATCAGGGACAATCTCTGGAAGCCATAAATGCTCACATTGTCACGTTGAGTCTGAAATCTTTGTGATGCTGCTCACACGCAGTGCTCTCTCCTCTCCTGCCCACCCAGCCAAGGCTTGGCTCACAGCCACTGCATCTGTGAAGCCTGTTCTAACAAGCTCCATCCCACAACAATTTTTTTTCTCTCTTTGGCACCATATCTGGCATCAGACTATCCCAGGGAAAGTCATTAACCCTCTCTGAGCTTCAGTTCCTTCATTTGAAAGTATGGACCAAAACAATTCAAGGGGCTTGCAGATAAATTTCAGTATGTCCAAATGTGCCCACAGGAGGAGCTTGGTAGGTAGATATGCAGTAAACATCAGCGTGCCCTATCTCCTTGCTTGCTCAGGGAAGTTGGTTTGGAAGATAGGCACACTATGTGGGAGACCAAATCCACACAAATTATTGCAAAGAGAACAGTGTCTCAGTGATAGCAAGTCTTTCCTGGGTTTGTGAAGAAAGGGAGCCAAAGAGTAGCTGGAGCAGAGCAGCTGAAGGATGGTGTAGCTGCCAATGAAAAGTAGAAGAAAATCTGGGGATGGGGGGTTCCATCTTGCCTAGGAATATATTAATCTCTGTTCATGTATGGGTAAATGGAAATGGAGCACAAAATTATTGCTCACCAAGCTAGATTAGACAGGTGCAGAGCCAAGCAGACTGTGCCTTCAGATGCAGTAGAAAGAGGACATGGGTTGGATTTGGACAAACACCAGGAGGAGGGGAATGATTTCTGAGAGGGAGCCATACTCTGGGCATGAAGTGAAGGTATTTTGGTATAATCGCTGGGTAATGAGACAATGAGTAAGCCCATCTGGTGAAGTCAGGAGGAGTCTGATGGTAGGGCATGTTGAATGTCTGGCTGAGGAGGATGAATTTATCCTGCCATCAGTGAGGAGGTATTGGGAAACTTTGAGCAGGCACATCACATGGTGACTGAGATATTTGGACAGCACAGGCCACAGAGGAAAGAAGTCAGAGGCTGGAGATCAAGTCCTAAGTTCTTACAGCTTGTCCTGGAATGAACTGATAAGGCCTCACCTCAACTGGTCACAGTGGAACAGAACAGAGGGTTTTGTGTTCAACCTGTCTCCTAAAATATTTCTGTGATGTCTACTTCTTCCAGATTCTTTCCCAGCATCATTACTTGAAAGACCACGAGTGTTTAAATATGTTTTTTTTTAACTTGATGAACATTCGAAAATCTATTTAAAAGTAAAAGGAGATAATAACATGGTTTTAATTCTGAGGGTTTATTTATAAAGCATTGTAAGGGAATGAATTGGCAATCCTGCTCCACCACCCACCATCATAGATCCAGAATATAATGTAATTAATTATGAAGAATATAAGGTAACATCAAAACTGGTCCTATTCAACTCAGGAAGCAAAGGGCATAACTAAGACAACCAGTGTGATTTCTCTTCTGAAGTAAACAGGTTCAGCACAGGCACAACAAAGCAAAATGTTCTTATCATTGCTGAGTGTATTATTCCAGAATGGGCAAGGTGAAGGTTGTGTTCACAGAGACATAAAGTGACATGGGATGAGCACTGGCCATGGCTCCCTCTGGACAGAAATCAAGATGGAAGACCTGCCTCCTTCACCACTGCTCATGGAACTAAGTCCCAGACTCCCCACTCGACATCCATGAGCATCCAGCTGAAGTGCTTCAGGGTGCTGTGTTGGGCTGCTTCAGATGCAGGAAAGCATTCGAAAGTGGAGCACCCACTTTGGGGGAAGGATTGGGTTACTGGACTGAAAGACTTGAAGGGGCTCTCTGGTCCAGACCTGGAAACAGGAGGAGCAGGTCAGAAGTGCAGGCAATTCCCATGAGGGACCATCTCCCCAAAAGTTGGCTTTTGGAAAACTCCTTTCCTTGTGCTTTCATGGAAGCAGCTTGTAGAGCTAACCTTCCCCTTTGCCTCCCAGAGATGGTCAAGACAGCCATGGAAACCCAGATCTCATGCTCTCTGGCCATATCTCAGAGCTAGAAGGAGAGTGCTTGAGGACAGTTGTCAGGAGCACACTGACTGTGGTGGGTTGTGTCCCCAAAAGATAGACTGATGTTCTAAATCCAGGCACCTGTAAATGCAACTTTATTTGGATTAATGAGGCTATATTAGATGCAGAGGCATCCTAATCCAATGACTGGCACTCTTATAGCACAGGGAGAAGGTCATGTGAAGGTGGAAGCAGAGATTGGAGTGACACATCTACAAGCCAAGAGATGTCAAGGATTGTTAGCAGCCACCAGAAACTGGAAGGCTTCTCCCTGGCTCTGCCCTTGCCTGACCCCCACTCTCAGAGTCTTCAGAGAGAGTAATTCTGCTGACATCTAGATCTTGGACTTTTAGCCTCCACAGCTGTGAGACAATAGGTTTGTTTTTCGAAGCTACCCTGTTTGTGGTTACAGAAGACCTAGAAGACTACACCTTAACACTCCACCCCTATCATACAGAGACGGTTGTGAGGTCAGCGAGGCCCTGAGAAGATCTGGCCTGATGGTGACCTATGCTGTCCTGGATGGAGACAGTCTTCCTGTGAGACCTCAATGCATGTTTCATGCAGATTTACAATCCTATCAATTTCTGCTGGTTCAGATAGTGATTCTTGAACCCTTGTCCAGGACTGTTCTGAGAGCTCCTCAAACACAGGCCCAGGACGGTGATGGAACTAAAGGAAGAGCAGAAGGACATTAAATATTTGATGACTAGAAGCCAGGTGACCATATTCCAGTCACACACGTAAAGATGAAAGGGAAAAAATGAAATCCCAAAAGTGAAGAAAGACTCAGAAAATGTAGGGAAGCCACAGAGTGGTTCATGCTGATGTGTCTGAGGTTTCCTTTATTCTTGGGGTTTCCACCTTTGCAAAAATTGCCAAGGAAGAGATGGTATTGCTTTGATCCCAAATAGAAGTCACATTTTAGAATAAAACATGTCACAGAATGGGTGATTACAGCATGTGATTGGAGGGGTTTTTTCTTTTGTTTTTGGTATTGGGAATTGAAGCCAGGGGTGTTTACCACTGAGCCACATCCTCAGTCTTTTATTTATTTTTTTTCTTTTTGTGACAGGGTCTCAATAAGTTGCTGAGGCTGACCTTGAACTTGGGATCTCCTGTCTCAGGCTCCCGAGTTGCTGGGAGGCGTGCACCACTATGCCCACTGGAGCACTTTTCTGAGTAGTGGGTTTGTGTTGACTCCCTCTGCAGTCTCCCCCAGCATTGAGGCTCATCCCAGACATTTCTGAGAAAAGTAAGGGAGGGGCCACTTATTAACTGGCTCACTTGGGGAATGATCCCTTACATTATTTTCTTTAGACCAAGAACCAGTTCTCTGGAGAACCATGAAGCTCAGCTACCATTTGCTGAAACCTTTTCTGTGCCAAGTTTTAAGTGCCAATCAGCTGTTATCTCATCTAATTGTCACCAAAATGGATTTGGGGATATGCTCAGTCCTATTTTATGTATAGAAACTGTGAAACTAAGAAATCTGCAGTAAGTGGCCCAAGGTCTTAAATGGTAGACCCAGGGCTGAAATCCAGCTGTGCCTCCCAGCACAGTCTGCTTGTTTGCCCTGTGGTGACATTGAAT
Organism: Glaucomys volans; assembly: GCA_020662805.1. Taxonomy (NCBI): domain Eukaryota; kingdom Metazoa; phylum Chordata; class Mammalia; order Rodentia; family Sciuridae; genus Glaucomys; species Glaucomys volans. Next base: position 114,909 of record JAJEJO010003001.1, read on the forward strand.
ATCATAAAACACAGAGCTCATCAAGTGGAAAAGACCCTCTACGCAGCACCTGTGCTTTGTGCATTGTTGGCCTCATTCGACTCTCATTTTCTGGTTCGAAACACCGCTCTCCGCCCACTCCGCAGCTGCCTCTACCCGGCTCATACCTTCTTGGGAAAAGCTCTTTGGTGTGGTTGGCAGGACTTCAGAATCGCATGCTTCTGCGGAAAAAAAAAAAAAAAAAAAAACTGAGTTAAGGAATTCAGTGTGCTCAGAATGAGCCCTTTGGCCTGAATTTAGAGAAGGAAGTCCAAGCCTCTGACATGGAGAGAAGGAAGAGTGTCTGGAGCTTGGCCAGGGTAACCTTTCAGCAAGGAACGCCCTTTGTTGAGGCAAGGGACTGAATCTCTGCTCCTGTGCTGAGGTTGCCCCCTGCACCTGCAGAACCATTACCCCCACCACCCACTTCACTCCCACTGCTTCCAGGCGTTTGGTGAGTCTCAAGTCAGGAACTGCCCCTCAGGAAAACTGCCTCCCACTTCCTGCGGGTCCAGGGTGCCTCCCTGTGCTCCTGGGCATCAGCTCTGTTCTCCTTTATTATGTTTGCCCTGTAGATACTTCTTGCCTGCTGACCTGTGAGCTACCAGAGGTCAGAACCTTTCCTCCTCTAAGACTCCCCAGTGCTATAAACCCCTTGTAAGTGTTGAGTAAATGAATGAATAGAGGTGACCAGTCAGAGCCTTCATGGGGAGTATGAGTACAGAGAGGACCAGACACCTCCTACCACAAATTCCAGAAACTTCTCCCCTCCCTTCCTCACCCCTCAGGGATTGATCCTTGCACAGCCACTGGCAGCAATGATTCCAGAAATACCTTGGGAGATTCACCTATGAAGCAGGAGACTTTGCAGAAGGTCAGTTCCTTGACTGATCAGCTCCATGCTTCTTTCTAGGAGGCTGAGAGCTGAGGACCCTGTGCTGGAGGGTTCCCAGCAGGAAGGGAAGGAAACCCTGCTTCAGAATCCCACGTGATGTCCATTTCTGACAGTTTTGACTCAAGGTGCTTATGATAGTATGAGGTGCTTCCTTCACATCCCATAGTATATCAACCTGTGTGACCTTTTTGAGTTAACCCCAATATTTCAGAAGGAGAGTTTCAGAAGTAGCTTGGGAAACCGGGTGTCAGCCCTGATCTGACACAGCACAGTGTGAGACAGCAGACGTGGTGGAGGAAGCTCATCTCCCTGCAGCCGCATGACAATGCAGAGTGTTGTGAGCTGCCTGTCCTGGTCTGGCCCTGCTCTATTCAACTTCTGCCAGGTGTCTCTTCTGTGCCAGTCCCTAGGGTTTGGATGGAATCCAGGAAATGCTGCAACCATGAAGCCAGTTATGTGCCCCTCAGGCTATTCTCCTTTGGGAGCTCTCACCTGCAGCCACCTCCACCCTGCTCAGCTCTGCCAGGGTGGTGCTGAAGCTTTTTTCTCACAGTTTTCAGGTCCCCATGGAGTGGTGCTGCTGCTGCCCTGGGTTCCCTTGTCTTCTCTGTGAGTTCTCTCTGTTTACACTTTACTCAAGAATTCACTAAATAATTTGTGCAGCAACTTGGGAGCAGAGTTTGGTGACCAAACAAAGTGAAGGTCAAAGTCCTTGATCTTGCTCTTAGGCAAGTTGTTTGCTCTCTCTGGGCCCTATTTTCCTCATCTAGAGTCCCCTGCATTGCAGATTGTTGTGGTGATGAAAGCTATGGCTCTCCGCCCAGGCTGCACATCAGAAGTCCCTTGGGATCCTTAAAATGCCAATGCTTGGGCCCCACCCGGATCAATTAAATCAGAGTCTTTGGAGAGTGGCCCCCACATCAGTTTTTAAAGATCCCCCAGTGACTCATAAGTACACCCTAAGTTGTGACCTTAGAGATAGTGTACATAACCTGGAAGACACACTACTTTCAGAACATAATGTTCTGCTAATAAATGATACCAATGTTATTATATTACTGAGGCCCTTAATCTAACTTCTTCCAAGAAAGGAATTCCTCTTGTGTGGTTGAGATATCCAAACTGTAAATAACAAGTACACATAGTTGACCATTACTAGTCTCTAGGCTGCTCAGTGAGATGATAATGAGAGTGACTTGAAACAGTCAGTTCTGAGGACCTCAGTTTTTTAAAGGATGTGCACGCCCTCGGTTGTGTCCTCTTGGTGTGACTTCTCATCCACACACTTCAGCCAGCCTAGGTCTGCACCTGGGGAGACATTTCCCGCTGAAGCTCAGTGCTCTCATTTTCAGTACTGATGGCCTCGTGGGAGGCAGCGCTCAGCTTTTGCATCCCCAGTTACCTTTGCTCCACAGTAAATAGATGAGTCATATTTGTCCCGGCAGGTCAACTAACAAGCAGTCTGGGCAATTGAGTCTGGTGGTAGGTCAAGGAGGCAATGGCCTTGGTGCCAAGGAGAGTCATAAAGCTGGGCTTGACACTCTTTAAAGTTATCTTTGTTTGCTGATTGTTTGGCGAGAGGGACTGGTGTTGAGCTATTCCTGGCCACTTTGGGCCCTTCGATGATAAGCTTAATTAGGGTGAAAGGAGGTCAAACAGTCCTTCAGTTTGGGAGGCCATGGGCCGAGGAGATTAGTGCAGATAACTGACATCAGTTGACAACCCCCACTCTCCAGTTCAGATATGACTTTACTTCTTTTTCCAAACTAAATATGCTCTGAGTGTGGTTTGCAGAAGGACAGGCTACTGGTTAATTTTTCTATCTATTCTGGTTTAGTGGGTGGGGAAGACCAGCTGTAGTCTTAAGCTAAATATTTAAATATCTTTCATCTATGGACTTCTTTGCATCTAACCATTCAAGGCTGGTGCCAAATCTCAGGGAGACAACACAAGATCACTTGCATGGAGATCACTGCCTCTTACTCAGAACTCACAGAGCTGCCAGAATAATCCTTCCTAATATAACTTCAGATGGTTCCACTCCCCAGCTTGAAACTCTTCTGGGACTCCCCATTACCTTGTGATGTGGCCTTCAAGCCTGGATCAGCCCTGGCCTCTGTCCACCTTTCCTCCTCCTCTTGCTACAGAGAGGTAGCATGTGTCCCTCTCCTCAGCTCAGCCTTCTGTTCTCTTCTGCTCTTGGGACCACATCTACCACCTGCCTCCAGTGAAACTCATACTCAGAAGGCTTCAGACTCTCGACCTTACTCCCTAGAGAAGTCTTTCCTTCCTTTCCCTAAGGGCTCCTGATTCCTGAGCTCCTCCTATTTGAACACTTCTCAGTCCTAGTTGTTGCTCTTTGCTAATCAGAAGTTAGTTCTGTGAAGAAGGGACCCCGCCAGCAATCACCGTCTTCCATCTGTATTCTCTGCATCCAGAGATGAAGCACAGTGTGCCTGCTGCCTCTTCACATAGCAACCAGGAATCTTAGAGTTATCCATATTATGTGAGGTCCATCATCATGGGTAAAGTCCCTGTAATGTGCAATGTACAATATTAGATATTTTATCTGTATAAAATGTGCATTTTTTGGTAATTGTCAATTTTTTTTCAAATAATTTTTGCTAGACTATTGAAGAGCTGAATGACTCAGAAGGGGCACAACAGCTGACAGTTATTTAGCACCTACAGAATGCCACACATGATAATTCTATGAAGTAGACACTGTTATTACTCCCACTTTCTGAGAGATATAGGAACAGGAATGTGCTCGACACCATTTTGGAGCTGGTGTATTGAAACCATATTTAAAATTAGGCAGTTATCCAGGCACAGATCACAGTATAATGTCTCCCTGTGGAACTGTCTACCACCTTCCCCAAATTTAGGTTCTCTCACATTTGCAAGAAAATACTATAGAGTGAAGATGTGCAATAGATTTTACTCACTCTCTCAAGAGGTGGGGTCCTTGTTAATATTTCAGAACATAAAAGAGTGGGACTTGATTTATCACCTTCATTAATTATTTCTAAAAATTTATTGCATCCTCAGGGTAGTGTCTAACTTCATAGAAAGGACCCTAAGTTCTTCCCACCAGATTTGCCACCCAGAATCATGCTGATCTGATAAAGCTCTGTGACCTTGGGGAAGTTGTTATCAATTCACTGAGCCACGGGTTCTCTTGGTTAATGGATCCAAGAAGGCTCACAGCATCTGGCTGTTTCCACACCAGCCTACTGGCCTATAGGATTCACACAATTCTCTGACCCTCCAATCTAAGTGAAGAGCACAATGGAAACATAATTATAGGCCTTTCCACTTTCATTAAATTTCTTTTACAAGGATATCTGCTGTTTTTTTTCCCCAATTTTGCTTATGTGTCTTCTATGATTAGTTCAGAGCCACTGAGCAGGATCTGAAGCCTAATCATTATTAAAAGAACATAGATGCTCCAAAGTTCAAGTGTCAACGCTATTGCAATTACTATTTATTGGTTAGATGTCCTCTTCCCCATGCTTTGTAGTCCTCATGTTCCTTAGTTACTGGGGTCACAATGACTTCCATTTATTAAATTATTTTCTCTATCTTTAAATTTGATGACAATTCTGTTGTGATTAATTCTTTCCCAACATTTTGAACCTAAGAAATAAATTATCCTAATACCAGGAGCTAAAAAATGCTACAGATATTTCATACCTTGATATCAACACTCTTTTATGAAGTGTTTGGCACTTCACAAGCACTTTTTCATTTAATCTTCACAACCTCCCTATTCATTCTTGCCATTATCATGCCCATTTCATAGATTAGAATAGAGAACACACAAAGTGTGTAGGTCAGCTTTCTGTTGCTGTGATGAAAATACCTGAGAAAAACAACTTCAAAGGAGGAAAGATTTATTTTGGCTCATGATTTCAGAGGTTTCAGTCCATGGTCACTTGGATCCATTGTTTCTGGGCCTATGGTGAAGCAGAACATCATGGTAGAAAGGGTGTGGCTGAGCAAAGCTGCTCACATCATGGCAGCCAAACAAAATATGCCCTTAAAACACATGTCTCCAGTGACTTACATCCTCCAACTAGGCCCTACCTCCTGAAGCTTTCACCACCTCCCAATAATCCATTAAGCTATGAATCTATCAATGGATTAATCCACTGATGAGGTCAGAGCCCTCATGAGTCAATCACTTCCTCAGGACCTCACCTCTGAACATTGCTGTATTGTAGACCAAACCTTCAACACATGAGCTTTGGGGGACATTTTAGAGCCAAATCACAATGTAAGGGTTGCTTATTTGTTTTGTTTGTTTTTAAGTGACCAACCAAGCAAATATCTCACAGCTAACCCTGGTTAACAGGACAGGGCTATCAACTTAGGCAACTAACTACAAACTTAACTACTATGATATACTATTCTGCTTTACTTCGTTGAACCTTTTAAGTTTAAATAATTTTGTTTATTATGGTTGTAGCCGTGACTACTTGTTTACCAAAATTATGTTCCTGATTAATTAGGATGTATATTTTCAGCATTAATTAATTTCTGTTACACATACTCTCCCCAGCCCCAACATACACAACTATGTAAATGTGTATGCTGAATTCACCTTGGGGACTTTGGTGCATTTTCCTTTTCACAGGATCATTCTTTTTCTTATACATGATCACTTTACCAGTTCTTCCAAGATGATTTAGAACTTATTACTCATAAGCTTCTCTGTAAATTAGGGGGAGTTTAGAGAAGAAAGCATTGTCCCTGATATATATGGAACAGGGTCTGGACAGCTGGATAGAGAGTGCTTGTCTCTTCACATAAGTTAAAACAATGCCTGAGACTTCTTTCTACTGATTTCATTTTGCCCTGAAAATTAACCACATGACACCTTGTGTTGGCACAACACATCCTATGCATCTCTTGGAGCAGAAATAGTGCAGAATTTCCCTTCTAAGGTGACAGTAGGTTGTGACAATACCCAGACAATGACAAGCAGTAAGCAGTGGAGGCAAGAGACCCAGGCCAACCATGGCCTCACCCCTTGCTAGTCTTGTGACCCTGGGAAACTTGCAATCCTTGAGTTTTGCTCTTTATTCCTTCTAAATGAGCCTGACAATACCTACTCTCTATCTGGACTCCTCTAAGGGTTGAACAGGATACCATGGGAATGCTGCATGTGGCTGGCACATAGTAGGCCACACAGTTTCCAGCAAGTGTGGATTCAAGACCAACAAGTTATGGAGGCTGGCTTAAGAACACTCCCGAAAGGTCTAAGTATTTTTCCCCTAAAATGATTTGCTAACATAAGCATATCCACTAGATCATCACTAGATCTCAGATCCCCAAATTTCCAGAGGCAGGGCAGAAAGGAAGTTTCATTCACTTCACAATGAAACAGCAAAGAACCCAAGTAGAAAATAAGGTATTTGAAGACTGTCAGAGACACAGGAGGATATTTCTAAGAATCATTTGCTTCTCTGTCCTGGACTTAGAGAGTAAGATACTTAGACTCTTCTTAAAAGTTAATTTAGCTAACTTTTAAAAGGTTAGAAGGAACCAGGAGAGATAAATGCTAACAGTTTTTGATGACAAGACAAAATATAAATCATAGTAATGATAACAAAATAAAATCTATTTCTCCCCCTTAGGACAATTAGGTGGATAGAACCCAGAGAAAACACTTTAACAGTATTGTTTGCTGAATAGAATTCCTGTAACCAAATCAAAGATATTATTTTTTTGGGCCTTCTACCAAGCCATAGAAATTATTTTGTTATTACAGATTCTATTTTCTAGAGATGGTTTGTGAAAGGATTTCATGAATAATCACTTTTGTCTCTTAGGGTAAAAGTTGGTGAATAGACTGAGGAATCAACTGTAGCCTTCAGGGTGTGTGTCAGTCATACATGACCTACATGATCTATTTCTTCTTTTTCTGAGAAAAGGAATCTCTTCTGGGTGTCTTTGCTAATGTACAGAAATGAACATTTACCTTCTGTCACGCTAGGGAGTGTGGTTGGCAGGGGTGGAGCCTCATACTTGGTCTTCTGGCCCTTGGTCTCCTCTCTTCCCTGGAAGCATCCAAGCTCCCTGAAGCCCATCAGCAGAACCCCTGCCACAGCCTTCCCAGCTTCCAAAGAGGTTGTTTTTGTTCTTGGAACCTTATGATTTCCAAGGAGGAAGTGAAAGATGATTCTGTGCCTCCACAACTCTTCAGCTTCTTAAGAATTATTTGCTTATGAAATAAAACAAGACTGGGGTGGGGATGCTCTGTGACAGTGAAAAAGGCCCAGGATCAGTTATTTTAACTGGCAGAGCATGCTGACTTGTACCCTAGGGGCCACTTGAGACTGCTAAATCTCCCGTTTCCCTTACCTGTCTAAACATTGTGGGACATGCTGGGTTTTGTGTTAGGTGTTGTTTTACCTTTAGAAAAAAGAGAAAGGTATCTAAAATCTCTGCTGGCATTTGTTCATTCATTCCACAAAGTATTAGTTGAATCTATAGCGATGGGCAAAGTCCCAAGCTAGTTGCTATGGTAATCAGAGCCAGGCCCAGGGTGAGGTGCTCATATCAGGGACATTATTTAAAGGATGCAAAAAACACTCTAGAATTAAGATAACACCTCCATGCAGTATTTGAAGGAATCAAAATTAATACAAAACAAAATCTGAGATGAAAAATGTATCAAAATTTCTCATAAAAATACAATCAATAACTATACCAGGTCATGTTGGAACCTGAGAAAAAAGGAAAAAAAACATTAAAAGCTAAAAGGAAAGTAAAAGGAAAAAAAATGCTCATTCTATCTTTATTGAAAATGTTCATGTTTTGTTCATAATTTTTTTTGCATTTATTTTTTAAGAATCATATTAAAATGTTATTTATTTTGATCAGATTTTTTGAGATTTTGTGTGCAAGTTAAGCTCCTGGATGATCTCAAGCTAGTCCTTGCCCTCATGGGAATAAGGAGGTCTTGCCCTTTTGGAATTTATATTAATACAGTTGAGTATCCCTTATTTGAAATGCTCAGAACCTAAAGTGTTTCAGATTTCAGATTTTTTTGGATTTTGAACTATTTGTATACACATAATGAGATAACTTGGGGATGGAACCCAAGTCTAACATGATATTCATATGTTTCATATGCTTCTCATACATATAGCATAAAAATAATCTTATAAGTTTTTCTATTAATTTTGTGTATGAAACAGTTTCAGAGTGTGGGATTTTCCACTTGTAATATCACATCAACATTCAAAGAGTTTCATATCTTGAAACATTTCAAATTTCAGAGTTTTGTTTTAGGGTTGCTAGACCTATAATAGATGCACTGAGTAATAAAAATTACTGTATCACAAGGTAAAAAGCAGTAAATGCAAAAGAGAGACTGTGGATAAAGACCCCAGGCATAACAAGAAGGAACGTGTATTTCTACGAGGGGGGTCAGTGAAGGCTTTGGAAGAGATTGTGTTTAAACACAACCTGACCACACCCAGCTGGGGATTAATAGAAGATTCCAGAAACCCAATCAAGCTTTTAAGTGAAGAAGTATTAGTAGATCCCAATAAGGGAAGAGAATTTGCAGAGAAGGTATGCCAGGCATTGATGAAAGTGTGGGTTTATATGTTGCAGAGTGCTCAGGAGTCCTTCCCAAGGCAAAGGAGAGGCCTTGCAGGAACGGATTTATTTTACAACCACCTTATATGAACAAGACCCTTCTTTCCAGTTCTATGGGTGGAGACAGAAGCCAGTGTGTACAAAGGACTGAATAAATCGCACCTGTGAATTGTGAAGGAGGCACCTTGTAACTCAAAGTGATCTTCATTTACCAAGACAGTTCTGCCTCTAGGACTGGCCTCTGACTAAGCGAGCAGGATTCTGTATTGGGGAAGATCCAGGCTAACAATAAAAATCTTAATGTAGAAAGTCAAACTGTGATGAATACAGTTACACAAAAACAGAGGAGAAAGTACAAATTCAGATTCTTCTAAAAATTCATATCTGAGACAGAATCATGGCTGAACTAGAAGGTTCATCTCTGGATCTTGTGATCCACTCAGAGGTCACTTCCTTTGTTTACTGCTAACTGCTCTCTGTTGCTCAGATTCCATTTATCAGGTTGAGGAAGAGAATTTTGACCCAATTCTCTTTTAAGTAAGCGGAGTCATTTATGAATCCACACCAACCCAGCTTGGAGGAGCAGGGTGCTGGCAGAGAGAAAGCACTCCATACGCAGAATGAGATAGAGAGTTAGAAATGATTAGTAGAGATCATGATATCCAAAATGTCTAATCTGGATTGTTTGTGAACAAGCAGCATCATGGTTACCATAAGCAATTATTTGCTGAGTTGAAAAATCAATGGCACCAATCCTACATATTTTATGTTTTCTAAAATTAGCTCACAGTCATGCATTAATCCAGAAGGAGAGTAATAAGCCACCTGCAGATGACATCCATGGCATTTCATGCCCAGAAGATGTTCATGTTCCTTTTCTAGGAGGAGTTATAGTATGTGTCTTCGACTGCATGAGTTTAGCACTCATGTCATGAAAAGTTTTACTTCACCCAGAGCCTGCACTTTCTCAGAAAACCAAATAATCAAGTTACCAGGCCAGAAAAACAGAGTATTTTAAGAATGAAAAAGTTTCAGCCTCAAGTGTACTCATTTACTCACTTCCCACAGAGTGATGGAAAAGAGTTTTTCATAGACTCAGGATGTGAGCATTGAAATGAAGCATGGAAGTCACTTAGTGACTTTCAGATGCCTCCAGACACTTGACAGCCATGGAAGTCTGTCCCAAGGGAGGCCTGTCTGGTCCCCCTGCAAAGAAGAGACTGAAGGGAGCTGCCCTGGCCAAAATAGAGGAAAGGGCTAGAAACATCAAATCATGGCTTTTGCCTTACTCCAAATGAAGTCAACTTTAAAAAAAAAAAAAAAAAAAAATCCCCAGGGGGAAAAAAATTCCCAGAGGAAACAAAAGCCAAGATAGTTTCAATATTTGCTCCAAGTTATACAGATATGAAGGATGAGTTTGGGCTACAGCTTCTGACTCTAGTTTCCTAGCTTTCCAGATGGAAATGGAGCATTTCCTATTCCTGGGTGTGTGCCCATGTTTGTGGATCTGCCCTAATTTGATTGAAATCAGTGATCCCTAATCTTTTTCATAACAGGACTCACATATGGTATCTATAAGGCACAACTGGATGACAGCCAGAGACCATTGGTCCTGGGGGTTTGGATGACTCTAAACCTGGCCCAGCCACCTTGAGTCATGAGAGGAATCTTTCTTTATAACTTTAATCCATCTCAGTGGGGCACATGAACTGGGAAGCTCTAGGCTATGCAGTCTGGCTCATTGCTCCTTCAGGAAAGGACGTTGGCCTGATGCTGTTCTAACCATACCCTAAGTGTCTATCCTGGCTGTGTTCTAGTACTTACTTGGGCATAAGATCTACACACATGGGACAGAACTGCGTGCTCAGCAAAGTCAGCAGAGCCCTGGAGTAGTAAGGCATGTAGCCATATTTTTGGCACTCAACAGAATTTTCTTAGCACCTCTCTGACCAACTTCCCATCACAAAGCCTGTGGTGGAAATGAAATTGAATAAAGTCGTGAAATACTATCCAGTCAATGCTGTTGAACAAAGATCAGGTGTTACCAGAACATGGGCAGCCTTCATGGAGAAAGGATGTCTGGATTCTCTCTGTAAACATGAGTAGGATTTCAACAAGCAGAGAAAGAGGAAGGGCCATCTGGATGGAAGCAACAGACTTGAAAGAGTCATTAAGGTGGAAAAATTCAAGAGTTGTGAAGGAACAGGTTTGTCTTATGATTTACAAGAGAATAACAGCCATGAAGAGACATACTGGAGAGAGGGGGCAAACCAAGATTATGGAAGAATGTTTTACCAAGGAAGCTGGACTTCATCCTATTTTAATCCCAAAAAACAGATATTAGACACTTACTGTTTACTAGGCACGACAGTTGGCTTCAGGGCTGCAAATGTAAAATTATAGTCTTGGAAGCGAGGAAGACTTTTAAAGAGGTAAGGTATAGTAGTACCATTGAAATCTGTATCACAAATAATAGGTAAAGACTGGGTGGATGTGATCAACTGTATGTGGAGTTAAGGAGGGCCTTCAGGGAGGAAGTAGGTGGAAGTATTGGAGGTTTAAGAAAATAGTACTGTAGGGCCAGGAAGGTGATTAGAGATGCATTTTTAGCAAGATGACCCTTAGTGCTTTGTGTGGCTTGGTTTGATCAGGGGAGCAATTGGAGACAAGGATTTCAGTTGGGAGGTCATTGCATGATCCAGAAGAGAGCTCACAAGGGTAAGGGCAGTGGCAATGGAGAGGAAGACATTGGTGGATTTGCCTGGTCCATGTGCCAAGTCAGGTGATGAATGCCTTTCTTAGTTACTGCACACCACAAAATCTAATTCACATAACTACTCTTATGAGACCAAAGGATGGTTTAGGAGTACCACTAGAGATTGGCATATTCCAGATGCTCTGAGTAACTTCTCCTAACCTGGTAATAATGAACAGTCATAATATCCACTCAGTTTTAATAATGAACTGTCATAATATCCACTCAGTTTTAATACATATATGATGCCTCTTTCAAAATACATCTCTTTAAGCCCATCTCCTGGTATTTCAATTAAGATTCTTTGCCAATTCCTCAGTCTTGTTTCCAAAGAAACTAAATCTTTACAAAAAAAAAAAAGAAAAGAAAAAAGAAAAGAAAGAAAGAAAGAAAGAAAAAGATTTAAGAGAAAAAGAGAAATAGGACAGAAATCATTTAATCATGATTTAATCAGAAGATTTAATCATGAGACTTAGACACATTCCTTGTGTGGATGAAAGAATGAGTCTGTCTGCCTCTGACCCTCAGGAGTTTGCTGTAGAGAATGATAACAACTCCAATAAATCTCTCAATGACCCTTTTATACCCTACCCCCATACATCTTATAACCCAGAGATGAATGGGAAAAGACACTTTGAAATAATTAACCTGGGGAGCAGTGCTCAACATATACCTGTAAGAAGCTTGAAGAAGTTGCTAAGAGTGTGTAAGTTCAAGAAAGTCTCTTCCTTCTTAGTATGTGAGACGAAGTTGATTCCTCTGATGGAGTGGGGAAGGCAGGCATGGTAGGTTATAAGCACTTTGTGCCTAAAATGATATAATTTGCAGATAGTAGTCACTCATATATTTAGGGAACTGAATTTCAAGGGAGCAGATTTCAGATGAAGATAGGGAAAAACTTTCTAATAACTAGAGCTGGCCAACCATGACAACTGGAGAAGCCAAAAGCTCTCCAGCCATCTTTTCCTCCCTTTTCTCTTTTGTCATCATTGTCCTTAACAACGTATTTAAGATCACTTCAGCAGAGAGACTATACTGAAACTGCATAGGACCCAAGATCTCAGAGACAAGAAAATTACAGTCTCTGAATTACCATGGTGCAACTTACAACTTTCCCACTTCACCATGATGAGGAAGTGATTGCATTCAGTAGAAACCATATTTTGAATGTCAAATTTGGGTCTTTTCCTGAATGAGAGAAATTCAGTCTCCTTTTTCCAGATGCTGGGCAGCCTTGGGAACCACAGTTCCCAGTCAGCCACAAGATCACCTGGGAAACAACTGAGCCTATACAGTGTGCTGTGTGGCTAAGCTTGGATGTTGGAAGGTCAGGTGTTTTCAAAGCATTCTCAACTTACAGTATTCTTAACATTTGATGGGTCTACCTGGACATCATCCATCCTAAGTCAAGAAGCATTTGTATAATTGTGTGTACATGTGTCCACACTTGTGTGTGGTGGAGGGAGGGGAGAAGCAAAGGACCAGAGAACTAGAGATAATGATAAAAATTAGAATACAAAAACCAGAAAGAATGATTACCTCTGATTTAGAGAATTGGGAGAGAGGTTTTTGGAGGTGAGGGGTAAGTAGAACCTTGAAGAGTGGACAGCATTTTAATAAGGTGATTTGGGTGAGCAAGGTGACTCACAGGTACCAGTCATCTATTGTATTTTGTCTGGGCCATAGGGCACAGGTAGTAGAAAAGATTGGAATGCTTTTTGGAATCAGATGGCAGTTTATTAGGGGCAAGGGTAAGGAGTTTGCATTGGGTCTATGTAGCTATTTAAGGTTTTGTTACAATAATGGGACTTGTACTATATTTCATGGAGACTCATCTGGCAACTATGAAATGCAAAGATTATAAAAGAAAGAGAAAAGATTCAGGAAAACAAGTTAACACATAATCATCCAGAAGCAATGGAATGCCTTGAACTTGGGATGGAGAAAAAGCAACCAGAGAAACAGTGAAGTGTGCCAGAGAGGAAAGGCCCAGCCTGCACAACTTGGGGTGAGTTTCTTCTGATGAAGTGGAGTACAAGAAGCAATCATCACAAAAAAAAAAAAAAAAAAGATGAAGAGAAAGATGCAGAACTTCTGTTTTGTGAGTAGATGGAAATATATATCCATCACACTTGCTTCACCTAGGTTTTCAACACACAGCAGCTCTTTGGTATATTGCAGGGAGTTTATTAATAATGGTGGAAGTACTGAAGTTAGCAGATAAAGTACTATTTTATACAAATAAGTATGAATTAAAAGTTATGACTCCAATAACCACGCAGAATCCATGAGTATTCTGATAGATCTTTTTAAGTGAGAGAGAAAGGGGTGCTGGTGTAGTCAATTCATCATAGCCTTGAGTACCCCCTTGGGAGTGTATCATGCATTAGCACCAAGCGGGCCCTTTATTTCACATGGGAAAAGTAAGAGAATCACTAGTTTAAGAAATTAGGGCCTGTGAATTTCTTTGACAAATAGCAAAGAGTTTTGAGTCAATCCATAAGAAATTGTCTGCTTTTATTGCAGGTCCTGGTTGGCTGTGGAGGCCAACTTTCTATTCCCTGTGGCCTGTGCCCCAGAGGTTAAAGTTGTGGCATCTCTAAGTAATTGCCAGAGTGACTAATAGTTTTTTTTTTTTTTTTTTTTTTTTTTAATTCGCACATGTGAATGAATGAGTGGAGTCTTTTAACAATTCATAGTGACCTGGAATTTTGTTTAATCTGGGTCCATCTTCAACCAACCAACAGGAAAATATATTTTGTAGTTAAAAAGACCTAAGGTTGCAGGTTGGAGCACATTTAGCAGTTTGGAGAACATGAACAAGTTAATAACCTCTCTCTTTCTCAGTTTCCTGGTCTCCAAAAAGAGAATGGGGGTACCACCCTTAGAAGTCAATTATGGGAATTGGAAGGGTTAATGGAGGCCAGGCATCTAGCTGACAATAGGGACATTCAGGGAAGAAGGATTTTCTTAACATCAGCCTACCCCAGAACTGTGATCAACAACAGGCTCTAAGCTACAGAAGGGCATGAAAGCTGAGTTCCAACAAACCTGGCTTGCCAGACTGCTTCATGGGACAAAAGGAACTTTTGCTTTAGACATAGCTTTAAGGAGAAAAGAAAATTCTCTTCAACAAACTGATTATATTTAATATTTGAGATGTTGGCTAAATCCATTCTTAAATTGCCTCAAAATTCAAGCAGCAGCAGAACAAAAATTGAGAGGAACAGACTTCTGTAGACACGCTAGTTCAGCCACACCACTTATCACATACACTTTCTGCTCAGAGATAAACTGCATTCGTTTAATTTTATTTTGTTCTTTCCCATTTAAAATGGTGTGTGTGGTTGAGCTAATGCATTTCACGTAACTATTTCCTCTTTCGTTTTTCATTTCTATTTAAATGCTATATAAGATGTTGCACAAGATCTAAACAGTGCTTATAATTTTGTAATGTAAACTTATATAACTGATGACCCACAAAGGCATCTGCTTCTAGCCAGTTGTGTGACCTTAAGCAATTTAATTATTTTCCTTGGTCTTCAGTAGAGAAAATAGGTTTAATAATTGCTATGAAAATTAATCTTTGGGAGAATTGCACACAAATTAATTAAAGTTCATTGTTGGGAGGATGATGTGCATAGATTTCCTAGCATAGCTTCCTTCCCAGCTTCTTGTAGTGAGGTGACACCATGATAATTCAGAGTGTGAACCTACTAGATCTTTTCTACGTGCTTTCTGCATACTAACTCAATTTTCTCAAGGATCTAATGAGCTAACAACTGTGATTATTCCCATTTGACAGAAAAGGAAACCAAGGCACAGAGAGGTTAAGGAACTTACACAAGTTTACTTATGAATAACAGGGGTCAAATTCTTGGGGTTGGTTTCAGAGCTGGATTCCTGTGCTCTATGGCTTTTGTCACATTTGGGCTCAAGACATTAATATTTTTGAATGATCCCATTTGTTTATGATCCATACATTTTTGTGAAAGAGACCAAGATCGCTTTCAGTGCAGTCAAAGTGCAGGGTAGAAGTTTAAAAATTCTTTTGTTTTGGTCTCTTTGCTCAGATCATGATAGTAGCCACAAACCAAGTCAGATAAATGGCTGCCAGTCACCTTCCCAACCTTGCTACATGTGCTCTTTAATTTAACCAAGGTATTTGAGAAAAACAAAATCTGTCTTTTGAGTTGCAAATGAACTGCTTCACATTTCCATGTGTGGGAAGCTTGTATCCACCCTGTCTGCCTCCTGGGTTCTGGGTGGAGAAGGAAGGTGTGCCTTTCAATATTCTGATGAAGTTTCAATTCTTTCCACCGAAATATTGACTCTGTGTATAAATATGTATATTACCTCATTGTTCACTGTGGACTTTCTCTAAAATGTGGTTCTGAGTGTCAAAAATTGAGTCCCTTCCCTTAATTCATTCTCCCTCTTTCACACTCCCACGTGTGCACGCGCGCACACGCGCACACACACACACACACACAGGCACACACAAACACATATACACGCACACAGACTTTGTATTTATTTCATTATAATTTATATGCAGTTTGTTTTCTCTGCTGAAGACTTGAATAAATAAAGGAGTTTGCATCATACCAATGCCAACTAATTATAACAATTTAATACCTTATAATTTAGTTTGTTCAGCAGCTGAGGTTTGTACCTGGTAGTTCACACCCCCTGAACCCTGCGACACCAATCCTTTCTAATGAGAAATATTACACTTTCATTTTCTTATGCAAAGCAATGCAATACTATGTTTTCTTTCCTTAACTTTCCTGAGGCTTTCCTTCTCTACTCTTCACATCAGGATGGCTCATCAAGTGGGGAGAAATTCTAAATCCAGCTGTTTAGTCCATTTTCACCTCATTTTTATTGCATCAAGATTGTCTACCACACAAATGAGTGATGTGAACAACTCACCCTGACAATTAGGTAGCAGGTTCTAACACAGCACCTGTTTGGGTCTGAAATAGTCATGTTGAAAGCATGGTCCCCACTGTAGCAAGGGTCAGAGGCGGGTCTTTTAAGCAATGACTGGATCATGATTGCCCTGATATCATCACTCTATTAAGCAAATGGATGAACCCATTGATAGTGGAATAGACTACTGGAGGTGGGAACTAGTTAAAGGAAGTAGGTCACTGGGGGTGTGTCCAGCCCCTTCTCCTCCCCTCCCCACTTCCAGGCTGTCATGAGCTGAACAGTTTTCTTCTGCTGCACCCTTTTTCCATGATGTTCTTCTACCTCACCTCAGGCCCAAACCAGTGGGGTCAGCCGACCATGAACTGAGACCTCTTTAACTGTGAGCCAAAATAAACCTTTCCTCCTCTAAGTTGTTCTCATCAGGCATTTTGTTCACACTGGTGAAAAGCTGACTAATACACCTTCATTCTCCCTCTTACACTCAAGGTAACAGTCTCTAGTCTTTTGTTCAGAAACCCAGAGTACAGAATTCATTAACTTGACATTTCATCCCAGAAATTAACCTGCTTCTTGGTGAAGAAACATTCTAAATTTTCATTACTCTTGAGGCCATTTGCTGCAGGTGAAGAGAGTGAAGTGAGGCAAGGGAAGTAGTTACCTGAGAAAGCTCTCAGCCTTCTGGGATGGGAAAAAAAGGGTACTGATGGAGGGATGAGTAGGTAGAGCTTAGGTGGCACGACTGGAGGGTTCATGGCAGAGCTTGAATAACTGCAAGAATAACAGATAGTTTTTGAAAATTAACTTAGAGAATTATTGAAAATTAGGTTCAGGTTTATTGGATGATCACCCTGTTTTATCCTTGTTGATGTGCAGCAAGCTTCCATTTTTCTCTCCTCTTCTCCATTTCTTGTATCTTATGATGGGTACTTGTAATGAATATTTGTTTCACCTCAAGTATGGGGGAAATATTTGAAAGGGCTAGAAATGGAGCTCTATGATAGAGCTTAGTTTGCATGAGGCTGTGGATGTAATCCCCAGCACCACATGTACATACACACACACACACATACACACACACACAAGAATAGATACAGAAGGAAAAGTCTGAATCCAGCCCTGGAAACTTTGGGGCTCTTTCCCAAAGATGCCAGGATGATCCTGGAACTGCAGTGCTTGGTAACTTTAAAGCAAGGGTGGAACCCATGTAGACCAAATTCAGTCCCAACTGGGGGAACACGGAACATGAGAGAATTAGTGAAAGTTTCCAATTTTGCCAAATACATGGACTTTGGTGCATATTAGGAATAACTTTGTAAAAGTTCAAAACACCTTAGGAAGATATATATTCTCAAAGAGGAAAGCCATTCAGCCCCAGCACTGCGGGGCCAGGGAATGTGCACAGCCTTGGCCTGAAGGAACATGCCTGGCTGCTGTCAAGTCCTCCAGCAACACCTCAGAGGAGAAGCCATCAGCCAATCTCTCCTCATGGAAACCATTCTTCCATCAAAGAAAAATCATGTTTTCCTTTCATTTAATTATGTGGATTTTTGCTAAATTAAATGCACTAAGAGGCTTGGAGCCAACATCTACAAAGGAGAAATCTCAGACTCCTCTGTTTTATGCTGGTCTGTGCTTCCTTGAAAACAGACACTGGGCAATGGAAAATGTGGTAAAAGTTTTAATGTCCATGTTAAAAGGAAAAACACCTTTCCTTTACATTGGCCAGACACACCTGGCAAGGAAAAGCCCAGTTGAGTGAAAAGTCACTTGTGCAAAAGCCAGCTGAGCTGTCATTTGAGCTTAGCAAGCAGTGATTTGGAAACAAAAATGAGGGGAGAGAACCTCAGCTTGATATATATTTTGTTTCTGGTGTTAGAATAGATGGATTCAGGTTTTTTTAATTGATAAGAAGTAGGTCAGGGCTGGGGTTGTGGCTCCGTGATCTAGGGCTTGCCTAGCATACGTGAGGCCCTGGGTTTGATTCTCAGCACAGCATATAAATAAATAAATAAATAAATAAATAAATAAATAAATAAATTAAATAAAAAGTCCATCAACAACTAAAAAATATTTTTTAAAAAAGAAGTAGGTCATTCCCCTTCAAAGAAATGTTCTCAAGAAAATATCCCAAAGCATAAAATTTTATTTTACATGATATTAATGCCTGACACACAATGGGGAAAAATGTAAAATTAAGGAAAGCCATTCTTCATAAAGTCCAAAATGTTTGCTCTAAAATTTCCAAAAGGATGCCAGTCCTTTGTGAAGCTAAGTAGAAAAAGAAGCAGGAAAAAGGGACATTGAATTTTTTTAAGTTTTTGCTTAGAAGAACTCAGCCAGAAAGGAATTTACATGTTGTTCTTCCCTTGATCTTGGAGCTTGTGTCTCCAGGTGGTAAAAGAAATGTGATTGTCGATGAAGGAGAAAATTCTACATATAACTTTTCTCATCTTTATTCAAAAATTGTATAACTTTGGGGAAAATGATTTCTGTACTTGAAAAATAGAAACACAAATGACACTTCTAAACAGACCGTGATTGGTACATGTCCTGAGGCTGCATTCAGAAAGGTAAATAAGGTAGAGATGTTTCTGGTGGTACCACTCAGTCGCTATCCCAGCACACTCGCCCACCTATCGTAATGCCCAGGCCAACTTCACATGCTTTGGAGTTTGTACACAACTTTAATGAAGTCTACAAAAGCCTTTTCTAAAGTTAAATTCCCTCATCAACTCTAAGGCCCCTTTAAACTGTGAACAAGACGACCCTTGTTCTGGAAAATCTACTGACTCTTGCCAACATATACACATATACAAAAACACAACTGTTGGGCAAATAAATCTTTCCAGAGAAAATAGATTCCTTTCCAATTCAGTCAACTGTACTGAGTTGGAAAGGGAGAGATGTTTTTTTTCCAGGATGAAGGGAAAACAAGATCTCTCCTTGTTTACCCTGTCTAGCCCATTTCAAAAGAAAGTCCGTTTAATGCCTTCATTTAAAAAAAAAAAAAAAAAAAAAAAAAACTCAAGTGTTGTTTATCAGAAGACACTTGGTCCTTTTCAGGCTGAGAATCACACGTTGGAGCTCTGTGCTTTGTCCCTTTGACCTAAGAAGCGCATAGCAGGTCTGAATTCCCTGCTCTCTGGAAATGTCTGAAGTGTCCAGGAGAGGGAAGGATAGAGGGTGGAAACAGGGCCTGGTGATGTGGGGTTCTTTGCTATTGATCAGTCTCCCTGTTGCCAGCCCGTGTCTCTGCTAAATCACTGAGCATGAAAGATTCAGCTTATGAACTGACCCTCACTGCATTCAAGGCCACATACATTTTTCTGAGCTTACTTTCTCCATGGTCCCTATAATTTGAGGACCTGCATCATTCTTTTGGAGAGTGGTCCAGGAGGAGCCTGGATAGACTCTAAATTGGGTACCATGTTTGTCTACCCCTGCACCTTCTTTAGTGCACATCAGAATACGTCTCAAGGAAGTCCAAACTACAGCAACAGTACCTAGGGTGCGAGGATCCCAACTTCCTAGTTCCTCAGCATCAAAATGGGCTTCATGTTTATCACAGGTATAGTTGTTGCCCAGCAAAAATCTGGTGGAAAAAAATTATCAAATGTATTTCAAAAATGGTAAATCTAGGAAACTTTGAAAAAATAAAACTTATAAAAAAATTTTCCAGGGCTGGGGATATAGCTCAGTTGGTAGAGTGCTTGCCTTGCAAGCACAAGGCTCTGGGTTCAATCCCCAGCACCGCAAAATAATAATAATAATAATAATAATAATAATAATAATAATAATAAAATTTCCAAGAGATTCATAGACTTGAAGTGGATCTGAGAGCAGTCATTTGGTCACTCTCCTGAGACTCAAAGAAGGAATCCCCTGTCATGTGGGCAGAATATTCCATTAGATATTGTACAGAAAAATAACCATTTCATATATCTTCATTTGTGCTAAGCACTCATTATCTTACCCAAAACGTGGCTTTTATTACCCACTATGTAATTTTTTTCTTTCTCTTGGCCCCATTCCAAACCAATTCCAAAAAGAACGGTTTACTATTTAGTTGCTGGGTCTTAGAGGCACGTGAGCAGGAACAAATGGAAAAAAACTGACTTCCTCTCCCCCATCTCTTACGTGACTAGTGTAGTTTGACAGAATTCAAAAAGAAGGAGACTAATGATTCATTAAATTGATGGTGTTGGTAATAATGCTTATCCCATATGTCTGAAAGAGAATTGGTAATGGATTAATAACATGTCCAAGCAGATGAAATAAAATGTAGTAGATAAGTTTGCTTTGGTCACAGTTGCCTATGAATGAGTTTCAAAATAAACATAAAGCCTTAACTTAGATTTTCATTGTTTTAGAATTATCACTGCCTTAATGTTCAAACATCTATTTAAGTCATCCTGATAATGCAATGCATGTTTGTTTATGGCTTTCTGTAAATACAGATGCAGTATTTACTTCTGTTTGTGACAATGTTTGTGGCTTTACTTCTGTTTGTGACAATGTTTGTTAATCCAGCCAATAGTTACTTACAAAAAAGTAGAGCATGTAATTGTTTTTCATGTACAAGACCTATTTCCCCCGCAAAATCTTAGTTACCTGGATTGTCCCAAGATCATTTGCAAAATCTGAAATTCCGTGATTAAAAGGAAGTTAGAATTATATATATATATATACACATATAAATATTATATAATATAAATATATATAATATAATATATTTAATATATAATATTAAAAATTTAATATATATAAATATATAATATAAATATACAAATATTATATAATATAAATATATTTTATATATATTATATATAATATATATAATTTATATATAATAATATATAAATTTATATATATAAACATTATATATATATATTTTTTTAAACCTCAATGGGAAGAGGCAGAAAACTTGTAGGCCCCTCAAGTTGCAGTTTAAATTGTTGTTTGGACTCCTGGTTCAGGGATATTCTGAGGTCCCATTCAGCCTATCTCCAGACTTTTCAAAGGCAGAGACTGGAGTGAAAGGAGGAAGCATTAGCTTCTACCTTATTGGTCTCCCTGTTATGTTCATGAGATCCCCCTACCTTTAATTTTTTTTTTCCTTTTTTTCTTTCTCTTTCTATCTTCCACATTGGAGAGAAAACATTTTGACCCTTGACTTTCTGAATCTGGCTTATTTCATAGCACGATGTTGTCCATTTCCATCTATTTACCTGCAAATGACATAATTTCATTCTTCTTTATGGCTGAGTAAAACTCCATTGTATATATAGACCCCATTTTGTTTATCCATTCATTTGCTGATGGACACCTAATCTGGTTCCATGACTTGACTATTGCAAGTTTGCTGCTATAAACATTGGTATGCACGTATCACCCATAGGATGTGGATTTTTAGATCTTTTGGTTAAATACCAAGGGGTGGGGTAGGTGGGTCATATGGTTTTTCCAGGAATTTCCATACAGCTTTCCAAACTGATTGTACTAATTTGCAGTCCCCCAGCAACGTGTAAGTGTACTTTCCCCCGACTTCCTCACCAGCAATTATTGCTATCTGTATTCTTGATGATTGCCATTCTAACTGGAGTGAGATGAAATCTCAGTGCACTTTGATTTGCATTTCCCTGATTGCTGAGGATGTTGAACATTTTTTTTTCACATATTTGTTGGTCATTTGTATCTCGTCTTTTGAGAAAAGTCTTTTTAGACCTTTTGCTCATTTATTGATTGGGTTATTAGTTTCTTCTGTGTTAAGGTTTTGAGTTCTGTATTCTGAACATTAGCCTCCTTTTGGAAGAGTAGCTGGCAAAGATTTTCTCCCATTTTATAGGCCCTCTTTTCATGCTTTTAGCTGTTTCCTTTGCTGTGCAGAAACTTTTTAATTTGAAGTCATCCAACTTATTGATTCTTGATTCTATATTTTGGGCTTTAGGTGTCCTATTAAGGAAGTTGATGCCTGCACAGTATGTTCACCCTATGTTTTCTTCTAGGAATTTCAGTGTTTCTGGTCTAATTCTTGGGTTGTTGATCCCCTTTGAGTTGATTTTTGCACAGGATAAGAGATAGGAATCTAGTTTCATTCTTCTACATGTGGATATCTGGGTTTCCCAGCATCGTATTAAAAGGCTACCTTTTCCCCCATGTATGTTCTTGGTACCTTTGACAAGGATCAGATGACTGTATATATGTGAATTATCTCTGTGTCTTTTATTATATTCCATTGGTCTTTATATCTATTTTAATGCCAATACCATCCTCTTTTTTGTCATTACTATAGCTCTATAATGTTGTTACTATAGCTCTATAATTTGAGATTGGGTATTGTGATGCCTCCAACAAACTCTTATTGCTCAGCATTACTATAACAATTCTGGGTCTTTCACTCTTCTGTATAAATTTTAGGACTTTTTTTCTAGTTCTGTGAAAAATGCCATTGGTATTTTGATGGTGGTTGCATTGAATCTGAAGATTGCTTTTGATAATATGGCCATTTTTGACAATATTAATTCTACCTATCCAAAAACATGGGAGGTCCTTCCATCTTCTAAGGTCTTTAATTTCTTTCTTCAGTGTTCTATGATTTTCATTGTAGAGGTCCTTCACCTTCTTAGATTTATTCTGAAATAATTTTTGAGCTATTGTGAAAATAGTAGTTCTCTTGATTTTCTTCTCAGCATATTCATTATTGGAGTATAGGAAAGTTGATTTTAGTATGTTGCCCTTGTATCCTGTTACTTTGATCTAGACATCTTGTGGTGGAGTGCTTGGGGTCTTCTAAGTATAGACTCATATCATCATCAAAGATAGATAGATTGACTTCTTCTTTTCCTATTTGTATCCCTTTAATTTCCTTCTCTTACCTGATTGTTCTGTCTAGTATTTCAAGATTTGTATTGAATAGGAGTGGTGAGAGTGGAGTTCCTGATTGTAAAGAAAATGCTTTCAGTTTTTCTCCATTCAGTATTATGTTGACTTTGAGTTTGTAGTATAGCCCTTATGATGTTGAGGTAAGTTCCTTCTATACCTAGTTTCTTCAATGGTTTAAACATGAATGGGCACTCAATTATGTCAGAGGTGTTTTTCTGCATTTATTAAGAGAATCATGTGATTTTTGTCCTTGATTCTATTTATGTGATGAATTACATTTATTGATTTACATATGTTGAACCAACCTTACATCCTTGGGATGAATCCAACTTTACCATGGTGTACAGTCTTCTTCTTAATGTGGATTGATAATATTTTATTAAGGACTTTTGCATCTTTGTTCATCAGGGATATTCATCTGTAGGTTTCTTTCCTTGATGTGTCTTTATCTGGTTTTGGTATTAGGGTGATACTGACTTCACAGAATTAAATTAAGGGTGTTACCTGCCTTTATATTTTATGGAACAAATTGACAAGGTTTGGCATTAGTTCTTTGAAGTTCTGGTAGAGTTCACCTGAGAATTCATCTGGACCTGGGCTTTTCTTTTTTGGAAGGTTTTTTACTACTGCTTCAATCTCATTGTTTATTGTTGGTCTGTTAAAGTCAATTTGACTTATTTCTTTTTGCTTTTAAAGATGGTTACTAGAAATTTAAAATCACATATGTGGTTTGCATAACATTTCTGTCAATGCTGTTGCTGACTCTGCTGTGAAATTTAGAATTTATAAGGTAAGAATTGAAAGGAAGAGCTCTGATGAAAATAATAAGAAAAACCATTATGCATATCTACTGTGTCTGACCCTTAACCTATATGGTTTTATTTAATCCTAATAACATGACTGAAAAGTAATTATTTTTTCCCAAATTGCATTGCATGCTAGCAGTAGAACTTGCATGTAAACTCAGTGTTTATGGCACCAAACACATGGGCTTTCAGTCTAAAATTCTTTCCTTATGTATTCTTCTCCTCACTTTAAAAAACATGCCAAAGAATATTTACATCAGATTGCCTGGAAAAAGTAGGTTACTACATTACCTACTCCTTTAGTTCCTAACTACAGTTTAGAGGTTGTGATGATCTGAAAATCAGTGTATCTATTTATTCTTTTACTATCGAAAAAGGATTAATAGAGACATTGGTCTTCAAACTAGGTAAATGAACAAAATTTAAGTTGGAAAAAACTACAAATTAAGAATTAGTTTTCCCAAACTCAGAAGAAAAGGGGAACTTATTTGATGGGGGAGAAGATAATATTCTTTGAATACCTAGTATTTCCATCAGCACATCCCATAATGTCATCATTCTCAATAGGCTGAAAACAGAAAATATCCTTTTTATACCTAAACTGGCTCCTCCTCCTTCTCCATTCTCTATCTTGGGCACTGTCATGTCTACAGAGTTGCCTCAGCTGGAAATCTCATTCTTTCCTCAGTCTCATTTCCTTACTTTTCTTTCAATCCTCCCAGCTTATAGGGCAGAGATCTGCTTAGTGGCAGAACCAGTTCTGATCTTTATCACAGGACATATCCCCATATTCTGCCAATATGTTATTCAGCTTACTGCTTTTTAAGTAGTCAAATAGATACGAAATATATTCTGTTGCTACATTGATCCACTGAAATACTTATGCTTTGTTAGCTTTTGAGGTTTATTGCCTTGCAAAATTGTCTGTTCACATATTTTTCCCATTTTCTATTAAAGTTGCTGTTTTTCTCTTGTTTGATTTTATTTTTTATTGATTCGATTTCTTCTTGTATATTCTTCCTTGTCTCTTTGAAGCTTTGTAAATCTCCTCTCCTATTATTAAATAAATTTCTAACTTTATCCACTGTCCTTAACACAGAAATCCTTAATTCTAATGTACCTCAATAACTGATTTTATACCACATGTATTTATTTGAAGTTTTCATTTAAGAAATCCTCTACTGCCCCAATATTACATACATTTTAGAATAAATTTATCATGAATATCAACGTGGAGTTTTGATGGGATTACATTCTACATACTGATAAATGTGGGGGCATTGATGTCTTTGCAATATTAAATTTTCTCAGACAAGAACAAAGCATGTTTCTCATCCATTCAGACATTTTTATCTGTTCTTTCTTAAAATCTTTGGGTTTTTCAAGGGGGCCCTGTATATTCTTGTTAAAGTTAATTACCAGATATTTTTACTTGTTTTAATCACTGGATATTTTACTTGTTTTGCTAATTATCAGATGATTTTACTTCTTGTTGCTATCATGAATGGTATATTGCTTTTTCATAACACTTGATAGTTGTTGGCTACTAGAAGAGCCCTTATAATTTGATCTTATGTCCTTCAATTTCTTTCCATTTACTCCTTGGAATTGTTTATTCTACATAGATGGGCATATTATCTACAAAATCTGATGACCTATTTCTTCCTGTCTGATCATCTCCATTCTCTGTCTTGCCTTCAATGTGGGCCAGGATTTCCAGCACTACAGTAGTGGTTATAATATTCAGTGGCTAATGGCAGTGAGCATACTTGACTCACTTACCTTCTTAATAGAAATGCACTTTAAGTTTCTCCATTAAGTATAATGTTTGCTGAGGGGATTGAAATATAACCCTCATCTATTCAAGGGAATTAAAAGAAATTTCTTTCTACTCAGTTTACAAAGATTTTTTAAAGTCACAAATAAGCATCAAATGTATCAAATACTTTTTCTGCATCAATTTAATGTTTAAGAAATTAATTTACTAATGTTCTGAATTATGTTGGCAGAAACCATAGTGATGAATCATTCATTAATCAAGCTGTATTATTTTATATCATACTGTTAGATTCAATTAGCTAATATTTTAAAAGATTTCTTCATCTACTTATGTAAAAGAAAGAGGGCTATAATTTTTATTCTTTTTAAAATACTATGTTCATCTGATTGCATCAATATCATAAAATGAGCTTGGCAGAGTTTGCTCTTCATCTCTTTTATAATAGCTTAGAACAAAGATAGGAATTTGTTGTTCCTCAAGGTTTTGATGCAACTCACCTGGAAAATCATTTGGGCTAATAATTTTTTGACAGCCAAAATGACTGATTGCATTATAATCGCTTTAAAACAGATTGGTCTAGCTGAGCTCCCTAATTTTTGTGCCAATTTTAACATTTAGTGTTTTTCCATTTTGTCTAATCTTCCAAAATGTTTTATTTGGCTGGATGTGGTGGTGCACACCTGTAATACCAACTAGTTGAGAAGCTGAAACAGAAGATCACAAGTTCAAGGCCAGACTCAGCAACTTAGTGAGATCCTCTGTCAAAATAAAATATGTAAAAATCAGAAAGGCTGGAAATGTGACTCACCCTAGGGTAAAAGCACCCTAGGTTCAATTCCCAGTACAAAAAAATTTTTTTAGTTCATAAAACTCTTCTAGTATTTTAATTTTTTGAAAATGCTGTTTGCTCCTAGAGAATTCAAACATAGAAAACTTTAAAGAAAATTTTAAAAGCTTCTCCAAATCTTATGCCTCAGAAATAGTCATAATGTAAAGATTTGTATACATATATATCATTATAATTTTTATACCAGGCATCTTTGTAGAGAATTGACAGTTTTATTAAGATTAATAGCAAACACATACTTATGTGTAGATACTAATTTAGGATTAAATACATATATGGTAGAAGAATGCTCCAATAGTTCAATAATAGATAGATAAATAACACTGCATATATTTCTTTTATAATACCCATAACAATTTTCTTTTAATTTAATAATTATAGGAATTCTGTACTCAAAGAGAGTGGGAACCCTGTTCTATGTCACTACGACATGACTGGTTTCTGGCAGTTCTTTTGAGCTAATAGGATGTTTACTGAAAGAGTGACCAAATGAATGAATATGTGATGCTATGTGCAAACATTGTTCTGAAGCTAGCTTAGGTTTGGATATGAGGTGTTTCCCCCTTGCACATTTTTAGAGGCAAAACCCAGGAGGGGGCATAGCTAGAGGGGATAGTCACAGGGTTTATCTTCTCTGTAGCCCCTTCTCTACTTTCTCCTTCCCTTTCTGCTTCTCAGCCACCATGAACTGAGCAGCTTTCCTCCACCACCACCCTTCTGCCACCATGTTCTGTTCCATTTTGAGCCCAGAGGAATAAAGCCAGACGAATATGAACTGTGAACCCAAAATGAACTTCTCCTCCTCTATGTTGTTCGTGGCAGATATTTTGGTCACAGTGATAAAAAGTTGACTAACACAAGTTGCATACATTTTGCTTATATAGCCTTCCACTGTCCTTTGCAAGAAAGATAGTATCGTGTCCATTTTACAATCCGAGGAAACTGAAATGGGAGTTAAGTAATTTGCTCAGGGTTTGAAGCAACCTGCTGGATTCAGAACAACAATAATAATCTGAACAAATAATAATCTGAACAAATATTCCAGCACAGAGAATAAAAAATGCAGTTTGGGTGCCCAAACCAGTCATTGCATTTATTAAGCTCCTCCAAGACACCATGCATGGCATTAGGAACTGGGTTTCTGTGATTCCTAAACAGGGCTCCTGACCTTTACCCTAACCATACAAACAAAAGGCCTTTGTGTTCTGCTTTGCTCTGGTGTGCAGAATGGGAAAGAAGGGATGATGGTTTCCAGAAGCTTCCTATGTCAAGGCAGGAAAAGAGAAGACAGGAGGGGACAGTGGAGGAAGGAGGGACAGCACTTCACTTTAACAGAAACCTAGCAGTGGAAGTGATGAATAGGAGGAGGGCCTATAGTGACAGAAGCAGCCTTCTTAGCCCAGCTTAGAAAATGGCACCCACCTTGGGCCTACCAATTTTAAAAAAGGCCCTGCCAAGGCTGAGAGATTAGAAGCAGGGTCCCTTCCTCCCACCGACTTGTCTCTGTGCTTTGTGCACTGCAAGGGAGCAGAGTAAAAGCACAGTTAGGCCCCATTTCACCAGCTTGGCTGGGTACTCTTGTCAGAGCAAACCTACACATCATCCTGCCTCTTGGGCAGAAGATCCCCCTAGGAAATCCTCAGAAGAGCTCCCTTTCTTTAAGGTCACTCTAATAAGTCATTAGAACAGATCCTGACTGGTTTTAGGACATCTGCTACTTAAGATTAACAAATATGTCAATCAAAAGAATTATAGTCCTATGAGAGAAGGGAGAAAGGATAGGTTATTTTCTGGTGATTTGCATATTACCAGAAACCCCAATTAAGAATTTCAGATTTCTTGACATCGTTTCCAAATACCAACAGTTAGCTAAGATTGCATGTACCCTGGAGAAGGGTGTGTTAAAAACAAAAGTGAAAACAAAAGTCACACACATTTTGATCTTCTCTTTGTGTTTATTGTTATTATTATTATTACTTTATATTTTTGTTGAAGTATAGCATACACACAGAAAAGTATATAAATTTTAAGTGTACCGCTCTGTGAAATTTCCCCAAATGAAAATACCAAAGCAACCAATGCCCAAGGGAAAAAAACAGAATTATTACTGCAGCCTAGAAACTCCTCTCATCTTCTTCCAGCCACCACTCTTTACCCGCAGGGAGACTACTAAAATTTTTAACAGCACAGGTTCACTTTGCCTGTGTGTGAACTCTACATAAATGGAATCATTCAGTGGATACTTTCTTCCCTCAATCTTCTATTTGTAAGGTTGTCCCATGTTCTTGTCAGTAGCAGTAGCTCCTCATTCTCATTGCTGTGTGGTAGATCTTTGTAGGAATGCACTATGAATTAGGTTGATGGACATTTGGGCCATTTCCAGTTTGGGGCTGATGTGAGTTGTTTCCAGCTCGTTTGATGATTATTAATATATGTTTGCAGAAAGCCACACCAAATGTGAATGAGAAATTCAAGGACCAATAAGTTGTTGTGGCTGTAGGGAGCAAAAGTAACTGTAAGGGGTATTTGTTTGTTCTTATTTGGGAAACTAAATACACTGTACAAGACAATAGCATACTGTATAAGGCAATTATACACAATTCACTGTATACTGCCAGTAGTCACTAGCCAATGAGAAGCGAACATGACTGATGAATGGGTAAAGAATATGGGTCTATGTGATTCCAACAACAGCTGGTTAATTTTACACTCTGCCTTTAGCAAAGCTTAGTAACTTTTTTTTTTTTTTTTTTTTGACATGACAAGGAATACTCCTAGGATTTAACTGATTGACTTCAAACTGTGATGTAGGTGGCAAGTGGCATGGCTCTCATTTTCCAGAAAAGGGAATTTAGGCAAATTTCTTTCCCTTCCCCTTGCTGGGTGCAGGACAGTGCGTGGGTGTGGTGTCACAGCTACAGAACACGTGGAGCTCCTGACTGTGAGCTGAGACTGTCTCCAACTGTCCTCCCCACACAGCCTCGCAGAATGCCCAACATGTGACCAGGAAGGCAGTGGGAGGAACTGCAGCCTTGAGGTGGGAGGAATTCTATTAATAGCTTCAATTTTTAAAGTACTCTTTCTCTTGAGTACTTTGAGCATCCTTTCAGAAGAGCCAGCCAAAGTGGGTGATTCATATGCTGGCATGCAGAGAAATGTCATTTTGGAGATGGGCTTTCACATGGCTCTTGCAACTTCCGGGGTTCCTTATAGGGGCTGATTTCTCCTCTCTGGTTATTATGTTCAAGAAACTGATGAATAGTCAAGGCGTAATCCTCTTTTCTCACTCACTGAGTTCCAGCTATGAAGCTTTCTGGCATCTCCCAACAGGCTCCTTCCACCCCAGGGACTCTCTCCCTTCTGTGTCATGGATTTCCTTGGCCATCTGGTGATGTCTATGAACTCCTTCTTAGAGGCCATTTAGAGTTTGTCTCATTGCTTTGTACAAACATAAATCAGGGATTTACTTAATATCTTACATTCTACAGAAGTAAATGCACAGCCGGAAACATAGACGGTCTAAGAAATATATAGGAGTTTGTATCTGATAAAAATATTCTGAATTTGGTAAACTTTTAGAGTTTACCATTTTAAAACATGTCAAATAAAATACATGGGATTACAAAGGAAATCAATCATATCACAATACATTTATCCAAATTGTGAGAACAGAAGTACATTTGTGCCATGGTAGTAATCTGTATGCTGTTTTACCCACACAGTCCATAACTAGATCTAGAGGTGGGTCAAGGGTTAACGTAATTTCAAAGTAATGATAAGTATTCACAATAATTGAGAATAGATATCAGCAACAATGTAATGTGATATTCATATATTTTCATTTCTACTGGTGACAGTCACAGATATTGTTGCTACTTCTGTGGTTTGCTGCCTAAATTCATAGCTGAAAGAGATTGAGAACTTTTACCAGAGGTTAGTAAAACTTAGATGTGCCCTATCTAAACTCACAGGCCTTCAGAATTCCTTCACAAACCCTTTAAATCCATTTCTATTTTGATGCCCCAAAGATGGCTCCTATGCTAGGTACACTCACACACATAATTAATCACCACTAGTTCTTGGCTCCCTGAAGTTCTATTTATCTTCCATTTAGTCTTATCACTTGATGATAAATTATCTCTGATGTATGTTTTTATAAATATACTTGCAAACCTTTTCTTTATATCTTTGGGCCAGTGAAATACCTGGCATGTATTCAGAGCTGCTTATTGAATGACTCTTTGATTAAAAGAGGACTCCATGATTCTCATCCATTGTCAAGGTGTTGATACCAGCTGAGTTCCTCTCTTTCTGCGCCTCCCTGACCCATTCACACAATGCCTGGGCTTCAGTTGGGATGAAGTAGTCCTGTGATGTCCCACACTTCAATACATAGTACTCCTCCATGGCTGTGCTTCTGGCTGGGGAGGAGGTATGGACAAACTGGCGCAGGAATGTCACTGCCCCTGGGCCTGGCAGAGTGAACTCAGCTGCAAAGCCTGATGTAGGGGTCAATTATTCCCAAGAACAGCAGTGGCTCTGTGAGTAAGCTGAGAGGGCAGGTATGGTCTCTGAGTCATTGGGTAAGTGCCCAGAAGCTCACCATCTCTGGAGCCCCCTACATTCAGCTTCCCTTTTCCTGTCACAGAGTCCAAAATTCCACCATCATTAGCTATTTGTGCCCTTGGGTCTTTCAGAGATCCCAACTAGTGAGTAATTTCTTAATTTGGTATCTGTGTGGGCTTCTGAAATGGGGGATGGGGATAGATGAGGAGAAAAAGAAATAGGAGGGAGATAGAGACCAGCTTTGCCCCATCTGTGGTTCCTTGTGCGGGACAGCACTTTCTAGAAAAATTTCTTTAGCCCTTCCAATGCTCCCCACACAGCACTGAGAAGCTCCACAGTCAGGACTCACAGCATCTATTTCCTCTGTTCAAGTGTAATGGGAGGCGCAGAAAGGGTTATTAGAGTGAAGCGAGCTAGCATGTCAATCATGTGGTTACACATTTCTTTTTTGTTTTTCCACCACACGAATTCTTAGATGCATAATTTTCTCTCCCAACCATACAACACCCGAGAACCCAAGAACACGAGAGAGACAAGAGAGAAGACCAACCACAGTGCACTGTGTCTTGTGAGCACTGCCACCCTGGCTCAAAGCTCTGGGCCACACTGCCAGGCTCCTTTCTCCACCAGGAAAGACCTAGGATCTGAGGGTCATCCTTCTCTAGAAGAAAGCTAAGAACTTAAAAGGAAAGTCTGAATTGTATTTTCCTAACCCCAAATTAGAATGTAGGCTCAGACAGATCTATGAATTTCTTTATATGTGAAGTCTTAAAAAAAAAACAATTAAATTGCTCTAGTTTAGATGCAGTAAATATTTACTGATTAATAGATATAACTGTACTGACTCCTGGTTTAGGAGAGGGCTGTCAAGACCCCTTCCAGAGCTGCTGCTTCTAAACACCTACACCATGGTCATAGGTAGAGACTGGTCCCAGAAATCTGCACATCTTTTGCCTTCCATGACTCACTTTAACTGTGCTAAAGCTGTTGTGCTTTCTCTTTTTATGCTAAATATTCATTTTTCTATCTGCTATGGGCTGGGCATGTGTCCCCTCATCGATTCATGTATTGGAGGCTTGGTCCTCAGTGGGGTGATGTTGGGAGGCAGTGGAACCTTTAAGAGGTGGAGCCTACTGGGAGGTAGTTAGGCTATTGGGGACATTGCCCTTCGAGGGAATTAAGTTCTCATGGGATCCCAGTTAGTTCTCTGGAAAGTAGGTTGTAATAAATGAGCAAGACTGACCCCTCCCTGCTCTCTGGCTTCCTGTCTCATGATGTGTTCCCACTATTGTGATGCCATCCACAGTGTGTCCCTCATCAGAGCCAACCAAAGGCTGGCACAATGCTCTTGAAACTCCAGAACTATGAGCTAAATAAACCTCTTTTCTTTACAAATTTCCCAGCATGATGCATTTTGTGCTAGCAAGAGAAAATAGAATAATATACTAATTTTGCATTTGTGATTTTGTGCTCCTTTTCATCAAGAGGGCCCCATATTATATGTTTTATTCCCACAAAATTAGATCCACATGTTCATTCTCTCCCAGCCTCAAAACACCTGAAAACGCAAGAATAGGAGAGAGATGTGTGCATAATTATGTAGAAAAAATCTCAATTCATGGGTGTTCTCATAACCATGATTTTTAATTAACCAGAATGTTCTCTGCATAATGCTTTTAGATGCAAGTAATAAAATTAAAAGAATGAACACAAAGAGTGGGAACTTGTATTTCAAAAATGTAGTGTTCTATCTGGTCCCCAGTCTTTTCTCTGGCCATATGCATAGAAATGTATGCTAATAGCTACCATGTTCACAGATTTGTTTGTGAGCTCCACCTTGTTCACTGTCCACAGGCACCTGTTGAGGTAGGTACAAAATTCATTTTGCAGATTTTTAAAAAATGAGGTATAAGGAAGTTAGGCAAATTCCCAAGGTTATGCCTAATATAAGGTATAGCCGGTTGCTGACCCAGGCCATCTGGGTCAACACCTCCGCCTCTATGCTGTATCACCTGTGTAGGACCATTGTGAATGCTTTCAGTGGTGATCTGGCAGCACAGAAAAAGATACTTACTTTGTTCTCCATTGCCAAATACTAACCATGACCTTCAGCATTCTGATTAAATGCAACCATGGTCACTTTTCCTACAGATTCTTCCTTAAAATAGAAATGAGATATGTCCCTGGAGACCCAGGGGAATCTGTCATATGATAAGGAATGTTGGGGGGCTGAGTGGTGCCCCCAAAGATACCATTTTCAAATCCCTAAACTCTGAAATATTATTTTATATGGTAAACATTTCACAGATGTGACTAAATTAAGGCTCTTTTTATTTATTTTTTATTATTAAATTTTTTATTTTTACCGACTTCATTTTGATTCATTGTACACGTGTGCGGTACAAATTTTCATTTCTGTGGTTGTGCGTGATGTACATTCATACCATTCTTGTTAATCACACATGTACATAGGGTAAATTAAGGCTCTTGAGGTAAGGAGGGCAAACCTTAAATACCATCCAAAGCATCCTTGTAAGAGAGGGGCAGGGGGAGATTAGATGCACACAGGAGAGAAGGCAATGTGGAGACAGAGGCAAAGACTGCATGGATGCAGCCATAAGACAGGCACACCAAGAATGCTGGTCACCTGCCAAAGCTAGGAGAGGTGCAGAACCCATTCTCCCCCAGAGCCTCTGCAGAGTATGGCCCTGTTGACATTTTCATTTCAAATGTTGCCCATTCTCTTAATGAAGAAACTGAGGCATAGAGAGGTGAAGTCCTTGCCATCCTGCAGAGCCTGGCCCTGGAAAGTGCACTTTCACGATTCTTTGATCCCCTGCAAAATCTTGGTCTGGGTCAGTAAGAAATAGTCAGCAACTCTGTTTTGTAAGTGTCTTTTAGTTCTTGGAGTAGGTGTACCATTTTTTTGTGCATAGTCAAAGGTTAATTAAACCATTTCAAAATGCAAAGACAGCCAGGGCTTTATTTCTGAGGTAATAAGTGAGTAAATCATAAATGACTCCTGTTCAAGATGAAACTTACAATATTCTGTTGCCAGTGGGTTGGGTGCATCTTCCTGTTTTAACAACATGTACTCCTCTCTTCATCAGAAACATTAGGTCACAAAAGCCAATCTCATCTGCATCTTTACAATGCTGTTTATCATCTTTCTGTATGCAGGAGATGGAATTTGTAATGAAGCAGCCAAATTGGATTCCAGCAAGGATTTGCCTGACTTAGAATCCTTTTAGCATCCATTCAGAATGCCTCTGATTTGTCATTAAGCCCTCTGAATCCATTTATTTGGGGGCAGCTTTGCAGGGATAGGACATCCATTGTGTGCCAGTTATTGGGAATTGTAACACAGCTGATGAAGTGTGACAACACGGAGACCATTGGATTTGCAGGAGATTATAGGAGGGTGTTACAAAAATCAGCAGCTATTATGCTGAAAATGCCTGTGAGCAAAGAGAGAGAAGGAAAATAAGGAAATAGATTCTATCCTGCTGCCTGACCTGCCTTCCATCATCTCTAGGTTCAGATTACATTAGTTCCCCCAATTCCTTTTACCTACCCCTGCAGGTTTTTAGCATCTATTCCCATGCACTCTCTTCCTCAAATAGGTATCATACAAAACTGGGAGCAGGGGTAGAAAGTAGCTGTGCAGGGGTGGGTGGTTAATTCAGCCACATGATAGACACAGTTGCATTAAATAGAGGGCAGACAGCATGTTTTCTAATGAGGTTTTAGCTGACCCACAAAATGCAAAGTACTTCCTAAACCATGAATCAGAGTGTTGTCCTACTCACACCTGCATCCACTTGAAGGTGTTCTAGGTCAGCCTGTCCCCTTCCCACAGTATGCATAATATGCACAGGGAAAACTGGTGGAGGGGCAGTGATGGGTTGTTTCAATGTTTTCTAAACATATTTTCTAAAATAACCAAGGAGTACACTTTGTGATCTACCCACTACACTTTTATACCTCTAGCCTGAGAAGAAAGAAAAAAGTATTCCAGTGTATAGGAAAATACGTGCAAGGGTGTTTATAGCAACACTGTAAACATGGTGGCCCATGGTTAAAAAAAAAAAAAAAAATCTGGTAGGAAACAATCTGCATTCTTGGCATTAAGGAGTGGAAAGTGTTATGGTTTGGACCTGGAATATCCCTCAAGGCTCGTGTGTTCAAGTCTCAGTCACTAATGCAGCAATGTGTGATGGTGGGGCTTTGGGAAGTGATCAGATCATGAGGGCTTTGATTTTATTAATGGATCACTCCATGGATGGATTCATAGCAGAATGGACTACTGAAAAGTGGTGGAAACTGTAGGAGGTGGAATGTAGTTGAAGGGAATAGGTCCTTGGGGGTGTACCTTGGGGACTATATCTTGTCCCCACTCCCCCTTTCGCTCCCAGCTGCCATGAGTTGAGCAGCTTTCCTTTGCCATGCCCTACCACCATGATGTTCTGCCTCACCTCAGGTCTAAAGCAATGGAGCTGCACAACCATGTACTGAAACCTCTAAAACTGTGAACCCAAATAAATCTTCCTTTAGGTCATTGTTGTTGTTGTTATTGTTTTTCCACTATTTTGTCACAGCATGGAAGAGTTGACTAATATTGGAAGTATGAACAATATATACTATGAAATATTATGCAGTTTTAAAAAGGAATGAGTTAGAGTCATGAACCTGGAAGGATAATTACACAGATTATTAGGTGAAAAAAGTCAATTTTGGAGTAATGCAGGCAATACTATATGATCAAATTTTAAATTACTAGGGCTTAGTGTTCTCAGAAAAAGCACCATCATGATAATGTCATCAATAAGCCTGAAGTAGCTCATCAGCACATCTATAATGCGAAGGGAAGTTTGGACCATAAACTGAGATGGTTTCAGTCTAGTTCTTCTTGGAAACAGGATGAACTTCATAAGATGTACAAGCCCTGCCAAAGCTTCCACTACCCTGATAATTCTTCTTGAAGTAAAAATACCTTTTAGTCTCCAGAAAAATCCCTGAAAGTTGGGGTTCCCTTGGGGTGTTAGGTTGAGGGGCAGGATGAAGGAAAGCACTTCAGACTTGCCTTTTCAAAATACATATGTCCATGTCTCACCCTAGACATACAGAATCTTAATTTCCAAAAGGCTGGGGATAGAAGATGGGGAGGAAAGACAGAACATATAAAAGCACTTCAGGAGAATTGGCTACTCTTTCTTCCTTAAAAAAAAAAAAAAAAACAGTTGAAATTAACTATCTTAAAAGTGTATGACCTACTTCAATTATCAAAAGGCAGCTTTGTGGGGATGATCGTGGCTGTAGCCTTTACAATGCTATAGCGCCAGACACTGATCTAAGGGCATTCACATAAACTAATCCATTTAATTTTTACAACAACCTACAAGGACTATTACCATTTCATGAACTGAGAATGAACTATGTCAAGGTTAAGAACCATTGTGGAGCTAGTTAATAGTTAAGCCAGGGTTCAAAACCTAGGAAATCTATCTTTATGGTCCACATGGAAAGATATGAGTCAGAGCGAGCAAAACATGTCAGGTTCAAGAGCTCAAGAAAACGTTTGCATGCCCAAGTTTCTCATTTATCCTGTTCCTTGGAAGGAAATTAAGAAGTTGTTCTATTTCTCAGAGCTCACCCATGTACACTCCTGGTCACTGAATTTCCCTTGCCCTTTCAATTTCTCCAGTGTGCCTGGAGAAAATGATTCTGAGAAAATATGTTTCATTATCTCTTTGGAAATTTCCTCCCTCAGTTTCTCCCTTGCATAGAAATAGACTCCTTTCCTAAGCAGAGAACTGTGCTGACTCTTCCATTAGAAGACTCCCTAAAACTGAGCTGAAACCCCACGATGTCTACTTCTTCTTGACCACTTTTCCAACAGGTGTCATGTTCCAGACCTGTCTATAAAATTACCCTCTGAGAACCAGCTTGCCTCTGAAACTACTCACTAAGGGAGGAGAAAGTGAAGGAGAGTGGCATGTAAATGTTCTTTTCTCTAAAGAAGACTTGTTCTCAACCTAAAACGCATGATTAAGTCTTTCTTGCCTTCAGGGACTATGAGGCTATGGGAAGAAAAGTATCCTAAATGTTAAGGGCCAGTTCTGCCATTTTGTAAATAGTGTCTTCAACTAAGTCATTTAACTTTCTGAATCTCAGTCTCATCATTTGTAAAATGGGATCATTAGTTGCTGCCCTATTTATTTTACAAGGTGGATGTGCTGATCCAAATAAGAATCCAGATCTTTTGGCTTCACATCTATGGTAGCCATCTGCCCATTCACTTATCCTCCCTCATCATTAATTCAATATACATCTTTCAAGAGTAAGCTAAATGGAGACATAGATGGATAGAGAAAAGCACTTTACAAATTCAAAGTGAAAGCAACATGTGATGGCTTACACAGTAAAATCAGCAGCTGAGCAAATAGACTCCACATTTCCTGCATTCCAAGGCAAACTTGTCTTCCCATTTAGAGATTACTGAGCACACAAGTTTCATTGTCATTTAGATTATGGAGGGTTTCTTCTATTCATATAATATTGCTGGTAATTCTAGAAATAACTCATTCCTAATGTGTTACTCTCAAAAATTACCCTGAAGAAAGAAAATGGAAAAGACCCAGAGATGGGACTGAAACAACAGAAAACCAGAACCTCTTTTCTTTGGCCTTGAAAGCCAAGCTCAGGGTCAAGCTTTTCTTTATCCCAAAGTCCAAAGGAAACCATCTAAGCGGTTTAAAGTAGGGGAATGTGGCTAGACTTGCACTAGGCAAAAGTCGCTCTGGGCTGTAGTGGTCCTGACAAGAACAAGCAAATCTTGGAGCACAGCTCCAATCAGAAGAGCACAGCCATAGAGCAGGTGAGAGATGGCGTCAGTCACGAGAAGAAAGGTCAAAGGATTCTATCAGGATGTGACAACGGCAGTGTCATTCTTTCCCATATCCCAGCAAGGGTCTCTTCTGCAGTGTCTGTAAGAAAGCCCTTCCCTAGGCTTCTCTTGTTTGTGGTCCGGCCCAGAGTCTGTTCCATTCTGGACTCTGAGAGGAAGCAGAAGGCATCGTCCCCAGGGCCTATTTGAAGTGAGCGATCGTCCCGATGCCTAGATTCCAGAGCCTCCAGGCCCCCTGGGGCCGGAGAGGGCCGAGGTCACCGGCACCAAGTCGTGACTTCGCCAGCAGCCTGCTGTCCTCGCTAACGAGATTTCACCACGCTCCTTGGACCAAGGCCAGGTGTCTGCGTGCTTGCCTTCAGCGCTCTGGAACTTGACAAGGTGGGGAAGGGCGGGGATGGGCGCAGCCAGGCTGGCTGCCGCTCACTCTCCCACTGGCAGGCGGGAGGCGCCCCGCCTTCTCCTGCAAGTCTATTGGCCAATGTGCTTGCCACTCAGCCGAGTGCCCGCCCAAAGGGTGGGGCCGATAGGCGGGATCCAGAGCTCCGCCCCGGGTCTGCCTGACCAGGGCTCCACTCACTCTTCCAGGTGCTTTTCTATGCATGCAATCGGTACTAGCACCAGCTGCCATTTCGCAACCTACAGAGGGCTTGAACTGACTCACGTTGGAGTCTGACCCTTGAAGCGGCCAGGGCAGGGATATGCCAGTTTTACAGGAGGGAGAAATGAGTCAGAGAGGTTGAATGGTTTTCCAGAAGATCCATGTGCTGGCATTTAAAAAGAGGATGTTAATGGTGGCTCCAAAGTGACCCGTGTTTTCTGTCCCTTCCCAGCATTAATTCGGTTACACCGTCTGTACTTCCCCATCTGTGGAATGGGTTAGCATGTGTAGCTGCAACTATTCCCAGGACTTCTGACGCTTGATAAGGGACTCTCCTTGAAATTCTCAGAGGTCCAGAGACTTCTAGGGATCCAGTGACATACTCCAAGACTTTTCACAAAGGAGAATACTGCAGGAAAACCTACTCCTCTATGGCAATTGTAGACATTACTCCCACTACGGCTACTATGGAGAGCATAGTATATTTTTTTGTCAACTATTTGCCCTGAGTTGTTTTAGTGCATTATATGCTTTAGGTCATTTATTCTTCACAATAACCTGTGCAGTACATCCTATTATATAGTTCTCATTTTCAGGTGGAGAAATTGAGGCATAGAGAGGTTAAATAACCTGTTCAATTTTGAACAGCTAAAAAGTATAAGAACTGAGATTTATACCCAAGCAACCTAGCTGATAAAGCTGCGCACATTAAAATTTTTGTTGTATCCTATAGCAAAAATGTGCTTTGTGTAAAAGCTCTTTTTGAGAATGATGCTTATATCACATTCTACATGATGACTCTGATATTTTTCAAGTTCCAAAGGGCGGGAGAATAAAGAAATACAAAACAAAACCAGCAAGGGCAACCAAAGCCCTAAATTGCAGACAGACTACACACAGACTGGTTATTAGAAACCCAACTTGTTGCTGCTATGTTTGGAATTAGTTTGAGCTGAGCACTTTGGACTGTCAATCCTGTGACTCCATGAAGCTGCCCACACTGAAATAATGACACAACTGACATGGAATATGGCTGTCCTCTTATCTGCCCACACAGACACTTCCCAGGAGACTCGCCTCCTCATGATAAGTTTAACGACCTTCTGGGAAAGTGATAATATTATCCAATTACCTCACAATCACAAGGAGCACAGTGACTGCAAACTCTGTGTGCCTTGTGCAACAGTTGTCACAGAATAACGAAAAAGTAATGTGGGAGCCCATAGATGAGACGTGACCAAGGACTTCAAGTGAAGGTTAAACCATGTGAAAGGCACACAGGACTTACATATGCCTGGAGAGTGAAAGGCGATAATACCCACAGATGCAAACTGGAAGCAGTTCTGCCTCAGAGCCGGGTTAGAGTTCCTGCTAAGGTGCCGTTGGCCTCTATAGCAGTGGTGGCCTCAACACAGTTTCTGTTTGGCAAGAACAGTCCTGACAGTTGCCTAAGAAAAATACCCAGGTTCTTGGACTTTTCCCTTCCCTTCTGCCTTCTCCTTCTCTGCCTTTCCAGGTAGACCTGGGAAACATAGTGTGTGAGAAAGAGTGGAGTCTGAGTTTTGACCAATGTTACATGACATTTGAATGTGACAGGTGGCAAAAGGAGAAGCTTTGGGGAGCAGCCTTGCGTTCCCACCCCTTTTTGTGCTCCTTTGATTCAGTTAGCTCTTTGGAAGTGGTGGGAGTGAATACTTGCCTCTGGGGCTAGGAAAGAGCCAAGAGGGGCAGCTTACGACATGAAACAAGTAGAAGCAGGGCCAGCAAGCATGTCCTAAGCGCTCTGTCAGTATTCTGAGATGGTATTTTCAGTGACAGGAGAAAATGCAGCCTCTAGTAAGGAGGGAAAAGATCTAGGGTGATTCCCAACAATTATTGGTTGTGAGGAGCTGGACGTCAGTGGTACCACTTGCTTTGGAAATGGGGCAAAGTTGCTAGAATAGGCCATGAAATAGGCAGTTCACTAAATCTTGGTCTTTGGGTGTTGACTACATGGGATATGAGCAGGGTGGGGGAGTTA
The DNA here is from genome assembly GCA_020662805.1 of Glaucomys volans. NCBI lineage: Eukaryota > Metazoa > Chordata > Mammalia > Rodentia > Sciuridae > Glaucomys > Glaucomys volans. The sequence goes on from JAJEJO010003001.1 coordinate 155,538, forward strand.
AGGTACAAACAGTCAAAAAATGTGAACTTCTTTGCATAGAGAATGGGATTTCATCCAAACACTGTTCCATAAGGCCCTCCATCCCACCAATGGGATATTTTTCTTATGGTATAAACAGTAGCTGTGGTGCTACTTGGCATTCAGAGACATTTATTGTACATGTACTTTGTGCTGGTCCTTTCCTAAGTAACTATAAATGTCAACCTTTCAGAGTGACCCCCAAAAGGATGATTTCTGTAGAACACTTCAGGCATCATGGATCCAGCCAGGAAAAGTGAGAAAAGCAATTGACTTAACAGACTCTTCTGAATTGCTTCGGAAACCCACGCCAGGGACATCCAGAATGAGATAAGGAAACCAATCTTCTCTTTCAGGACCCAAACCCTTGAACACAGACACTCTGATGTTCACCTTAGCACAGTCGTCAGTAGCAGATTTTTTGAGTATTACATTAAACCATATGTGCTTATATTCAACCATTTTCATGCACAGAAGTGGCAATTTCATATGGCTACATTCAATGGAATCCTAAGATAAATAAGATACAGAAGGGGATGCTTAACTTAGTTGATTGGTGGGAGACAACTGAACAACTTTGAGGGCCTAGGTTGCTAGTATTGTGGGTTTCAAATGCCAACAATCCGCTAAAATGTCTTGCAGAACCCCCAGTTAAAAACTCTAGTTTATTCATTGTAACAGCAAAAAAATAAATACATATATTTAATTTTTTAAAAAGACATTGAGTGTCTCCTACATGTCAGTGACTGCTGGAGACAGAGTGAAACATGGTTCCCAACTGACTGAGCACACAGAGCAGGGGTAAAGGAGTGAGAGGGTGCAGTGGGCAGGGTCACAGGGAGGGGCCCTGGGAATGGAGAAGGAGCTCAGAGAAGTGGCTATGGGGGCAGGAGAGGAGGAGGAAGGGAAGAAGACTGGGAGGGAGGAGGGGTGTGGTTTTAGTCAAAGAAGGTTTTGATGTGGGAAAGAGAAGTAATAATTAACCACATGATCAAGGCCAGGAGGAAAGTTCTAGACAGAACCAGGAAGAGATGATCTTATGATTTAAAGAAACACCTTGCGTTTAGTGTGAATGTAGGAGTATTAGTCTGTAGAAAGGCATTTCTCAAAGGGCTTTAAAGCCTCTCAGAGTCAGAGACCATGTCAGGCTCATATTCATGCTGCCAGTGTCATGCCTGAGCACATAGTAGGTGCTCAGTAGATGCTGAATTAAACTGACCTGGGATGGGGGAGCCTGAAATTGAAATACAGGGCAAATTTGAAAGAACCCTTCTCTCCCCTACTCCCATTAGTCAGGGTTATGAGGTTTCAACACACTGCTTGAAATACTATGCTAGAAAACAAGACTCCCAAGCTATCTCTGAAAGAGATGTCGTTATGTGAGCCTGAATAGATGTTGAAAGTATGCCTTGCCTTGGGGAATTTTTCAGTTCCTTATTTTGAATATCTATTTTGTATTCTCTGGAGGCCAGGTGATATAACAGGCCCGGCACACAGTGATGAATAAGCTATATATATATATATATATATACATATATATATATATATATAACCCCTGCCTTCATGAATAACACCTGTCTTCAGTTATTATCTGTTGATCTGTTACATAAATATATAATTAGACAAATGTTTTCTAAGTATAATTGGGCTAAATAAAATGCTAAAACAGTGCAAATACCATTGGAACTTCTATGGGGAGAGGGCCTTTCCCCACTGATGGGGTGGGAAGGAAACTCCATAAGAGCATCTTTAAGAACATGTTTGCTGAAATTGTGGAAGAGGAAGGAAGAGTGTTCTAAGAAGAGGGGACAGCACATGCAGGGATCTTGAGAAAAGGAAGCTGGCCGGCTAACAGGAGAGACAATGTGACTATAACTGTAGGATCTTAAAAGACATTTCTTTTGATTCTCATAAAGTGTGATTGACTTCTCTGTCGTTGTAATCCAGAAGATCCTAGCACACGAGGCAGAAGCTACTTCATTCATTTTTTTTTTCAACACATATTAAGCAATTGCCACATACTTGACACTTTGCCAGTTCCTGGAAATTAGAGAGAGAAGAACCTCATGAACTCCTCAGAGTGAGTCTTGTGAGCAAGCAGATGAGGCCACGTAACATTATCCTAGAGTGCGGTTGCTTTTGCGCTGGAGGTGGATGCCGTGCACAGGAGGAACATGCTCTCTGAAAGGTGAGGGTATTTCTGGAAGGAAGAGGGGTGCAGGCAAAGGCTTGGAGGCCTAAGGAGAGGGCACCATGTGCTTGAGGAGAAGCAGGTAATGACATCCACAGGGAAGAATGAGACAGAAATTTGGAAAAGGATGGCGTATAAAAGGTGGGAAAGGGTTAGATGTCCAAATGTCTTGAAAAGAAGTTTATGTTTATTCTGGTTGATGCAGTCATTGGAGAATATTGAATAAGGAAGGGACATGATCAGTGACTTGGAGCAGTGCAAAAATAGAGGCATGGAGAATAGTAAGGTGGTACTTGAAAATCAGTAATCTAGGGAAGAGATGTCTGCATAGAGCTGTGACCAGGACCAGAGAGCAGGCAACATGCAAGAGATGTCATGGTTACAGGCTTTGAGAGGGACTTGAGGTAGAACCCAGGGGAATAAGTAAGAGGGAGAGGTCTTTTTTTATTATTATTTGTTTTTTTTAGATATACATGACAAGTAGAGTGTATTTTGACATATTATAGGTACATGGAGTATAACTTACTCTAATTAGGATCCCATTCTTGTGGTTGTACATGATGCAGAGTTACACTGGTCGTTTATTCACTTATGAATATAGGGAAGATAAGTCCAATTCATTCTACTGTCTTTCCTATTCCTGTCCCTCTTCTTTTCCCTTCATTCCCCTTTGTCTAATTCCCCTTTGATAAACTTCTATTCCTCCCCTTATCATGTGTTAGCATCCACATATCAGAGAGAACATTCAGCCTTTGGTTTTACTGGGTCTGGCTTATTTCACTTAGCATGATAGTCTCCAGTTCCATTCATTTACCAGCAAATGCCATAATTTTATTCCTTTTTATAACTAATATTCCCTTGTGTATATCTATCACATTGCCTTTATTCACTCCTTTGTTGAAAGGCACCTAGGTTGATTCCATACCTCAGCTATTGGAAATTGAGCTAGGTGTTGATTGGCTCCAAGGGCTATAACTCAGGAAGTAGATGGCAGGTGGCATTTTCAGAGCAGGGGCATGCGCCTTATCATTCAGATCCCAACACATAATCACAAACATAGCTGACTTATGAGTAAGACCTTAGGTCTCTTGACTCACCAGATCACGGATAGTTCTGTGATTTTGCATATTTATATCCCAAGAGAACTCTTTGCAAGGAAAAAATAAATCTTAAGAAAAGTAAAGTGTTTATCAGGCCCCAACCTCTCTCAAACACCTCCTCCTTTCTGACTCCTCCCAATGGTGTAATCGAAGAAATATTAGCTGCCATGTATTAAGTCATTATCATCTATAGCCAAGTAACTTCATAACCACAAGAGGGTAATGAAAATGGCCATAAAGGCACAGGGTAGTAATTATTTTCCCATTAGCACCAGCTCTACTAATATCAACACAGAACAATTAAACATTCCTATATTCATGGTTAGGCTATGGCCTCTGCATGTCTTGCAGGAGTATATTGATGCATGACATGGGAGGAATAAACAACAATAAGAGAAGGCACAGTGAGCCTGCTGCATCCTGACCATGTGTCTGGGCCATCAGCCATGCTGGGGTGGAGTGGGGGGATAGGGAAGGCCCTGGGATAACTTGGTTTGGGTTGCCATTGAGCTAGCCAGTCCCCAGCCAAACACCACCTAATTCAGCTGTTCTTTCTTTGGGTCCCCAGGAAGTGTTCATTTGAGTGGGAGAAAAGCTACAGCTGTAATAACCCAGAAGGCACAGTCCCTTGCATTTATATCTTTTTATTCTGCCCATCACTAGGCAACCATTCTTTGTGCTTAAACCTCCACATCTTTGCACATTGAAACACCTTATTCTTTGAAGTAACAGTTCTGGCTTGCAATATGCTAGGGGATGTCTTTTCTACTTACATCTGTTTAGGTCAACCACAATAAAGAACAAGTTACTTTGACCTCCAATCTGGTTTAGAGGCCTCTCCTCCACAGATCTCAAATTCCATTGCAATTGTCTATTGCCTATCCCTTTCTCCCTTCAGACAGTGAGTTCCTGGGAGGGCAGGTACTGGGTTTTATCTATGGTTGTAGCCATATCCCGAGCACCTAGCACAGAACCTGCTATGGGAGCAGTACTCTATAATGGTAGGATGCATGAATAAATGAATAAGGAGTGAATGTTTTCCCTGAAATGCAAGCCATGGTGGTTGAAAGTGTGATTATTTTGGTTTAGAGAACAGGCCAGGCAAGTTGAATAGATGTGGCTAGTAAGAAAAGCAACATGGAAGATGAAGACTCAGTGTCCCAGCCTCTGCAGGAGGAGGCCTGCTATGGATGAGCCAGCTGCCTGGTGGCAGCTGCAGATCAAGAGCACTTTCCTCTTCTAGCTTGGAATGGAATGTGGCAGAGACTCGCTCAGTCGCCTGAGTATCAGGATCACACTAAGCAAAAATGGTTCATTACTGCATGGGTGAAAAAGAAGAACTCTCTCCAAGTAACAGCTTGTGTCTAAGTTCCTTAGAAGCGGGACCTGAAAAGATAACTCTTGTTCAAGTGATTTATTGAGGGCATGCTCTCAGGAGAGAGTAAGAGGGCCTGAATAGGTAGGGGAAAGCCAGATGGGAGCTCAGCTGGAGACTTGCTGCAACTGACCACCCTGAGCCACAAAGCCGGTCCCAACTTGAGGCAAGCAGGCCAGTCCTGAAATTCTAACCTCCTAGTGAACACAGCTCTTATTTCAGTGGAGGGTAATCTCTGGAGAAGTGGGCAGCTGAGAGTGATGTTGGTTCCCAGAGCTGGGGAAGGTGCATGGATGGTAACAGTGCTTCAGGCACGGCAACAACAGCATCTAAAGATTTGGATAGTGTGAGATAATGTGTACTATAGCAATTGCTACCATTTATTGAATACCTACTGTATCTGCTAAATTGTGTATGTATGCATGTTTGCTCATATACTCCTCAGGATACACCTAATAGAGAGGTAATATACCATCATTTCCATTGAACAGGTAGAGAAACTCATAAAACTCCATATTTCATGCTAATGCTATTTCCTTTCTGGGTCTACATTCTTATGATAAAATCAAGAGATTGCACATCCATCTGGCCTGAATTTCCTGCATTCATTTAGTTTGTGAAGTTCACCGATGCTTTTGCACACCTTTGATAGGCCATGACCAGGTTAGGCCCTGAGGACATATCAGTGAACTTATAGTCTTTGACCCTTCCCTCAAAGAACAGACCAAGTCTGTTCCGGCCAATGTGATCAATTGAAAAATACTGATTGTTTACCTGTGATGTACATTGAGATCTATCAGGCCTTCACCAAGAAATAATCCAGATCCCATACCTCTGTAAAAATCCTCTTGAATCCTCTTGAACAGGCTGGTAAAACCTGGTTTTGAGATCTTACACAAACCAAGCACTGCAGGTCCCTTCCCTACACATGGAGGAGATTGACTTTGGCAATCTCTAAATTCCTTCCAGTGATCACATGTGAGGATGCCTGCTTCTCACCAATCACAGTGCTAAAGGTTCTATGTTGATCAGGTACCATGATGGCCAGTTGTCTGTGTCAACTTGGCTAGGTTAGAGTCAGTTAGTTCATCACACACTAATCTAGGTGGTGCTGTGGATATTTCATAGGTCACTTGACTTGAAGCACAATTGTCCTTGATAATGTGGGTTGACCTCGTTCCATCAGTGAAAAGCCTTAGGAGCAAGATTGAGGCTTCCCTAAGGAAGAAGAGATTCTACCTCTGGCGTGCAACTTCAGCTTCAGCCTGGGAGGTTTTAGCCTGCCAGGCTGCCCTTCTCCTTTCAGACTTGCCAGCCACCTCCACAATCACTTAAGCCTGTTTCTTAAATAAATCTCTCTTGAAAAAAAATGTATATATAAAAAAGTATATGACTATATATAAATATATGACTACATGACTACATATATGACTATATATACATATATGAGTGTGTGTGTGTGTGTGTGTGTGTGTTTACCTCCTACCATCTCCTGCTAATTCTGTCTCTTTGAGAAACCCTGAATGACACAGGCGTCCCCATGTATCTTTCTTCTTATGATATCTTCTGGTCTATTTAGCTATGTCTCATCTGACCTACTAATAAGCAGACAAAGTCCATGCTTAAAAACCCCAATAAAATAAGAGCATCAAAATGTAGATGAGAAATATAACTTTAATTAACTTACCTGGAATTTTGCAGTCAGATTGTCTGTGACTTTTTTGGTTTTATGCCTTTTATATACACCTAAGTTCTGTGCTTTTTATTTTGATCTGTGTCTGGGTGGGGAGGGCTCTAATCCTCTCAGGTTAGGGACTGTAAAGGTGCTAATCCAGTCCTGTGTGTGCCCAGGGAGAATATAAGACCATGAGGTCAAGGAAGTCTTGGTTTCTTTGTGGCTGTCCAGTGCCCAGTATGATGTCTAACAGAGAATCACAGGTATAGGAGGTGCTGAATCAATTGATTATTTTCCTTCATTTTTTTCTCCAGAATATGCTACCTTTGAGAAATGGGAAACAGGTTCTTAGAAATGTAGGTTTGCATGTTTTGGGGCAAGTGGACTTACTGTCTCCAGGGAAAGGCTGCTTCTTTGTGGTGGCTGGAGATTTATTATCTGGAAAGCATTCTTGAGACTAGCTCTTCTCTCGTTTGTGTTCATTGGTAGGTTGCTGAGAGTCCAGAGGACTGATATACATCACACTTTGCAAACACGTTAAGAGATTCATTTTTCACAACGGCATTGCAGGCAATGGGAAGGGCTAAAGGGGACTCTCACCGTGACTCAGAATCCAGACTCTTTCTTAAACACAACCTGAAACAGACATGTGATTTGTCAAGAAGAGGTGTCTGATAAGTCTGTGCTCATAGGGGGCCTGACTCTCTACCCCTGGATTATCAAGATCCTTAATGGAGAAAGTGGAGAGTTGTTCAGGTCCCCAAGCAAATAACTTCAGCTTCAGGTAAGATCTGTCAACTTGCAAAGGGAAGCCATAGTGAATTGTTCAGGCCCTAGAGTAGGGACTTTGGGGTTGAGTGCAGCCTGCAATGTGAAACTTTCTTTAACCTGAGTCTACCTGGTATCCCTCATTCCCAACCAAGGACACAATAGGCTGTGCCATCTGACACCTCAGAGATGAAGGATAGCACTCAGGAGAGAAACACACTGCATGGAGAGGCTTCCACAATAAGATTAATAGAATCAAATCACAAAAACAACTCTGTATAGTATAACATGAGGGTGAAGAAGACACCATCTCCCGCACATTTATTTAAGGTCCTCTTCTAGCCCCACTAACACTGCCTCAAGTCCCCCCTCCTTCCATCAATACCCTCCACATTGCCAGAGCAAGTCTCTCACCACCCTCTCTCCACCTCAAGTCATTGATATAAAAGCTCACATCCTTCACAGGATGCTCCAAAATGCCCAAAAATAACCCCAGTCCCTCTTCAGTGGCTTCCTCTCACTATGTCTCCCTCCCCATGTTCTTTGATCAAATGGTACTATTTTACATTCTTTCAACTGTTCCATATGCTTCCTGTCTCCAGACTGGAAATGCCTTCAGCAAATCTTTCAAAGCTCACATGGCAACCCTTTCTGGCCTAGCTCATCTGGATCCCATCTCCTTGGGCTGAGTCCATCAGTCTCCTGAGGCTTTCCCAATGCTCCCTACCCTTGATGGGCCTGATGGACCTTGTATTCTCATGGCTGGTGTAATCCAGTCACACTTCAATTCTCACCAGAATGTGAGTGCCTCGAAACCATGCACTATGGCTTATTACTTTTAAAAACTCTCAGTGCCTGGCTTGGCACTTGCCACTTGGTAGGTCCTCAAAAAATAGAGGAATTCAGTCCCGGTTTGTATCTCCACGCCTGGCCTTCAACTCGCACGCAAGAATTGCTCTTGCATTCTCCATATGATGCCACCTGAGAATCCATACTCGTTAGGATGCCCCACACCAGTGCCTCACAGCTCCATGCAGGTGCTGTGCCTTGCACATGTTGCAGGAAATGAGCTTCTCAAAGATCACACCAAGAACCAAGCAATGAATATAGGGCATCCAATAAGCACTATTTAATCACTATGGTACTTTACCTGCCATTCAAGTTTGTGTGGCACCCTGGGGTCTAAGACTGGTATGATTTCCAGGGAAACCCACTTTTTAGCATGGTGGGATCTTGCATCCACTCACTCCTTTGTTCAATCTCTCTGGCCACTGCTAGTGGGTGGCCTTTCATTGCACAAGGGCCCCTCGCTATGGTGCTCTGTTTGGGGAGTGACTGATTAATGAAGACCCCTCGGGGACCAGAGAGAAACAAGACATACACTGTGACAGCCCCTCTCAGGCCTCCAAACTGCCTCCCTGGGGGAAACTTGGGGCGGTGGGGGCACCTGCCCTTCAGAACAGACTCAGGCATACAACTGAGGCAGAACTCAGCTTGATCAGCATTCAGAAGAAAACAGTGACAGAGGACAGCTTTTCCTTGTTGCTGTAGCTCCATAAGCAAGATCGTCTACACAATTAGAGGGTAATTATTGTCTGCAATCAGAAGGGGAGAAGTGTCAGAATGAGGCCAGCAGAAGCGGTGACCTGGGGGATAATTTATTACACGTTTCTCTTTGTGAGAAAAACATAAAAATGCTACAAGTACAACCCCAGGGATCCACAGGGCGGCAGGAACCCAGGATGCGGGAACATAATTGCCTTTTTTCTCCTCTGATTCAAGCGTTATCAAATCTTGTGCTCCCAAGACGTTTTTGCAGCAGGAGTGTGCCCGATGTTCCAGCACTGGGGCCTGTTGCTGCCAGCACTTCTTGGCCCAGAGCCAGAAGATGTGCAGGGCCTCCCAGCCCTCCGCCTGCCTCCCCTCCAGGCCTCAGAGTCTGCGATGGCAGCTCTTCCCCTGCACCCCTGATTGACATCCTCCCTAAGTTCTCTCGGGGCTGCAACCTCCTCTCTTCACATTCCAGGCTGAGTTGTTGGTTTTTTTTGGCGGTGGTGGTGGGTTGTGCTCTTGTGGGAGACTTGCAAGATAAGATAAACAAGGAGTACTCCTGGTAAAAATGAAATTTTTCCTCTTAGGAGAGAACAATGGGGCTTATGGGTTTTTGTAGGACTCAGAACATCCATCCATCAATCTAAGTCTTCTTGTGCCCCCTCTGCTCAAACAACAGGAAGGTTTTGCCCTGAGGCAGCTCACAGCAGAGAGGAATACAGAATAGAAACCCAGCAAGAAGGCTGTCTGTCCCCTCCCCCTCCAGTCAGGCGCCCTAAGGAGACATGGAGATACCCACACAGCCTATACACGGGAATTCAGTTTCCTAGGAAGGTTTTAAAGTGTCAAACCTTCTGCTGCTTGCATTTGCTTATATGGAAGGCATCCAAAAACCTATAATTATGGCCCAGTGCCTATAATCCCAGCAGCTTGGGAGGTTGAGGCAGGAGGCTCGTTAGTTCAGAGCCAGCTGAACAATGTAGCAAGGCTCTAAGCAACTTAGCAAGACCCTGTCTCAAAATAAAACATCTTTAAAGAGGGGTGGGAATGTGACCCAGTGGGTAAGCAACCTGGGTTCAATCCCTCATACACAAAACAAAAACACCAAAACAATACAAAACAAACAAACAAAAACCCTATGGTAACCAGCAATGGCTGGGGGCCACCAAGGTCCCCACCTTCCTTCCAGATGCACCTTTCAACACACACAACCCAGCTCCTTCCGTGTGTCCCAGTTATATCACAGGCATCAGAGGTCCCAGGCACGACAGGTGATTCCATTCCTTCATTGTCCTCAAGCTCTGTCTCCTGGGTCCTGTTCTGCTCAACAGTCAGAACCCACTTCTCTAGGGACCTCTGGGCAGTTTAGACTCCCTCTGTCACAGTGCCTTGTTCACTCTTTCCTTGCACTTAGTACTCTGATGCATGCACATGATCACTGGTCAACCAGTGAGATGCGCTGGGAACTCACTCATCCCTGCATCTTCAGCATCCAGAACAAGAACAATGAAATATGAAAAGTTATAGGTATTGAATGAGCTAGAATCCTCTTGTTAACATATTCTTCTTTCTATCTCTCATATTCATTCATTCACTCGATCCACTTTGGGCATTTACTGAGCAACTACTATGTGTCCATCATTAAGCTCAACCTAACTGTGATGTATCTTCCCTTCAGAATCTTCTAAACCAGTATCTTAAAATTGCCCTTCAGGATTCTGTGTATTTATGTCTTGGAGTGAATAGGAGGAAAAAAATACACACACACACACACACACACACACACACGTATATATAATTTTTTTCTTCTTAATAAAGCTTTTTAAAGCCCTTTTGTTGAGTAAGTAGGGTAGTACTTGTTCCTAGTCTGGGGAGGCCTGGGAGGCAACACAGTTCTACAACCTGAGATGTGAGTCTCCTCTGAGCTAGCTCATGCGTTCAGCAGCTCCTGACCCCACTTTGAAACCGGGATGAGTGACAAATGGCATCGGTGCTTCTCAAAGAGTTGTAGGTGGCAGTCAGCCACTTCCTAGTCTAATCATCCTTTTGTGTATGTATTTTCCTCTTTTTCCTTTTTCCTCTCTTCTTTTGCTAATTTCCCCACCCTTTCCCTTTTCTTTTTCTGGTACCGGGGATTGAACTCAGAGGCACCTAACCACTGAGCCACATTCTCAGCTCTTGTTTTTGGTATTTTAGAGAGAGGGTCTCGGTGAGTTGCTTAGGCTGACTTTGAACTCTCGATCCTCCTGTCTCAGCCTCCCAAGCTGCTGGGATTACAGGTGTGCACCAAGGTGCCCACTCCCTTTCCCCTTTCCTACCTTCTGTTGACTTTACCCTCCCTACAAACACAGCCTCCAGTAGTGCTTAGCATTTGCCTTCGGGCTCTGGAGAGATTTGCCCCTGCTTAGCTCCTAGGCCCCACTGAACCACAAGGCATGAGGAAAGATAGGAAGGGACAAAACTGGCTCAGCCTGGGTTCCACTCTATTTCACACCAGACCCTCTGAGATGAGGGAGCTGGACCAGTACCTCAAGCCTGGGCCACCAAGAAGTTAGGACCCTGAGAAGAGACATCACTGCTTTTTCTGCTTGAAGCAGAAAAACCAGCGATACCCTGAGTTTTGCACAGGTCCCACAAGAGGCCCAGGAATGGAGGCTGGGCTCCTAGCGGGTTTCCTCCACACCACTGCAAAGCCAGGGAACTGGCACAGAAAGGTAGTGCTTGTTTTTTACCAGTACACACAGTAACACCTCCTCACACCAGCGTCAGCTTCCCCCAATCCTTCCCAGGAGGAGTATGGCCTGGCCAGAGGGGGGTGGAGATCCTCTGGGTGGGGCATATGATTGGGATTCTCAGGCCTACAAGGGCCAGGAGCCAGCTCAAGTGGGAGGTGTCGGAAATGCAAAGCCGGCTGTATACGCGCCACGTTAAAAATGTCAAGAACAAGGCAGGGGAGAAGGCGAGGGGAAGAGTGCCTTATGGCTTGTGGGAGGCAGGTTATGAAATGTTAGAGGCGCACGTTTGCTTTCATGTGTCTGCTCATTGCAGGTCCAATGGGCTGCCTTCTGCCACTCAGGAGAACAGATAAGAATGCAGCATCCAGGAGCCTGGTCCCACCCAGAGACTTCTGACCTCCACCCCACTCGCTCCAGAGGACTCCCCTGCTGTGGCACCAGGAGAAACATGGAGAACAAGTCAGTCCAACATGCCCCATGCAAGCACTCTCAAGACACCGCTCCTCTGACCGAAAGGTGACAAGGAGTGGCAGCGGCTGCACCCGCTCAGGAGCCCTGTGGTGCACAGCATGAAAACTCCACGCCCGCTTCAACTTGGCACTGTGTAGAAGGGCACAGAGCCCCATCGCCATGCCTCATCCATGCGCCCTGCTGCAGGGGCTCTCCTGGATGTGCAGGAGGCACAGTCTTCCAGCCTGAACAACTCTACATAATCATTTCTACCAGGTCCACGGTCTTCCTGGACAATGGCCATAAAGCGACAGTGCCCAACATGGAAAGGCACACCTACCAGTCTTAGCAGGAACCTGGCTGTTTGGAAAGCCTGCCACCCAAGAGGTGCTCTGGGTCACTGCCTTGGTTTTGGTTCCTGAAATGGTGATCTGGATGCATGTTTCTTGGGGATATGATCCCAGGAAACACAGTAAGGGACTGGGGAAGCAAGACAGAAGACAGGAAAGACAATGAAGGACCTGTGAATGAGCAGAATCCTGCTGAGAGCAATCGAGGCTCACTCCCAAGGGACGCCCTCTTAAAGACTCTCATGAATACACCTCAAGTGTCCTGTTGGCCTGAAGAAGCTGACCATTCTTTCATCAGCTCCAACATTCTTTCATCAGCTCCAACCCTCATTGGTTAGCAATAGCTCCAGGAATCTTTGGGGTCTCTTCTGGGCTGTCCCCTTCAGGGTCTCAGCAACTTCCTGTGGCCTGAGAGAGCTACCAGACTGAGGTGTAGAAGTGTAAGAAGCTATCATGCATCTATGAAGCTGCAGATGACCTTCAAGGGGATCGGCTCCATCTATCTGTGACAGCCATAGTGACTATAACAGCTCCTTGTCCACATGCCTAGCCATGCTCTCCTCTCACCATGACCTTACAAATGGTGAACCCCAGACATCTCCAACCTTGTGGAGCCATACCGCCTTGCCTGACCACACCAGCACATGGAAACAGCCCAGGAAGCCTCCCAGGGTCTGATCACTCCACTGTAAGTCCTCACCAGCTCCAGACTTGTGCCCAGCTGGAAGAGTGGGACTTGCTTCAACTGTTTTGTTTAAGCCCCACTGATGAGCCACATGGGGTAATGGAAAACCCTGGATAGATGCTAGGAATTTGAGGTTTCTTGTCTCAAACCTACGGGTAATTTCCTTAGTTGACTCTAAGGAAATCAACTCAACTTTCTGGAACTTAGTCTCCCCCTTGGTAAAATTAGAGTAACAACAGATGCTCTATTTATCTCAAAGAGTTGTAGAAAGATTCAAAGGATCCAATTCATGTGCCCAGAGGCATCTTCACACATAAGGATGCTTCCTGCAAAGTCTTATCCAGCTTAGCCTTGCCCTAATTACATTGGCTTTAGGCCCCTTAAAGCTTCCCTTCCCCTCTCCATTCTGTCCCGGGAGTGTAGAACATCCTCTGGACTGGAGGAAACTAGGCCTTTGATTGCAATATTTCCAACAGACCAAGTCTGGGACTAGGCCACTCCTAGAGGCAGGTAGGAAGTCCTCCTGGGACAACAGACCAGGCTTGCTTACTGCCTGGGATATGCCAGCCCTCTCCCCTCTTCTTTGTTTGCTCTATGTCAAACTGCAGATTCCTAAATCACTATACAAGATGGCGGGTGGGGCAACACAATTTCTCCCCAAAATGAATAGGGACCCTGGGGGCACCAGCTATGTGCTTAGTATGTGTCAATAAACCTTATGTGATGTCCATAGAGAAGCAAGCATTGGCTTCAGCTAAACCCAGGCATGCTTGCCAGTGACTCTGGGAGGGCTAAAGAGTGACCACAGTGCCCACAGCTTGAAAAAAACTATCTGTTCTGCAATAGAACCCAAGGTTCACAATCTGCTCCTGGGGGATGCTCAAGTCTGTAACGATGGAAACAGTGCCCATTGTAATACTCACTGTGGGTCCCCCAAGGTCCTTGGGGAGTGATGATTGGGGGAGGAATGCTAAGGTCCCTGAGCTAAGCTCTTCTACATGGGCTCAGCAAGAAAAGCTCTTATCACCATCCAGTTAAATACAATGAAAGCAAAGTGACTCTCTGGGACAGAAACAGATCCTAGGTGGGGGAGAGGCCTGAGGGAGATGCTGAACAGTTCCCAGAATAAATTCCCACGTAATCCCAAAGAACTCTAATGCAGAGAAGCCACTGCTCCCTCCTTCCTTTTTAAGCCAAATACTATCCTCCTGCCGGAACAGAATTGTTCTTGGCACTTAGAAGTCCATGCGAGGAGGGAACCAAACACGATGCCTGGGAAAGGAATCCACACGAAATCTGGAGGCTGGAACATGGTGAGAAACAACAAAGAGAAATGGATCAGAGGCAGGAACAAAGATTAACTGTACCAAAGGAGGTGGCACTTTGGCTCTTAAAATAGGGATGAGTGGAAGCTGCAAGTGGGGATGGGTCCACCAGCTGCAGAGATACGTGTGTCCTTCATCTCTGCCCAGAGGGCTCAAAGAAAGGTCCCTGAGCTGTGTGGTGGCCTCAGGATGGACTTCTAAAAGCTGAGGCCCCAGCCCTGTTGTCTCCTTACATGAATCCCAAAAGGTGCCTCTGTCTTAATCAGCCAGGCTTCATCTTGGGATGCAAAAGCTCTCCCCTTTTGAACAGTCAGAACAGAAAGTATTGGACTCTTCTCTCTACCATTCATTACTCTGAAATTGCCCCTGGGGCACTTCAGCAGTTTTGGCAAATGGCAGAATTTGGAGGAGTTTCTTCACTGGCAAAGGGGCACCAACGATTAGGCACAAATGTGTCGCCACAGTTCTTTGTATGGTGATGTGACTGAAATGTCAGGATCCTTTTGGCTCTTCAGATCTAATCCCCTACTTCAAGCTGCTCAGTCTTCAGCACTTGCACAAACAAGACAGAGTTCTCTGCCGTGGCAGGAACAGAGTCATCACACAAGCCACATGTTGCAGCCAAAGGCATCATGGTGACCACATTAGTCACCAGGCAGAGACAGCCCAACTCTGAAATCCTTGACTCACAGAGGACTCAAGAGGACTCATCCATACTACGCCACCGTTTATGCAAGCACCTTTCTCCTGGTAGCCCAGAGCAGTTTATGAGCTGCTGGCTCATCCCTCATGACATTGCTTAGAGGGAGAACAAAAGGTGTGGAAAGGGGAAGGGCAGACATACTCATCTGCATTTTATATAGGGAAACTGAGGCTCAGCCAGGCCCTGGAGTGAAATGTATAGACATTGATGAGTCAGTCACGGCCCACACAAGAGCCCAAATGGGCTCTCCTGAATCCCACGCGGACCACTCTCCAGTCTTACAATTTCACGTAGCTGTTCTGACAGAGCTGTTTTGATACAGCTGCCTCGACACAGGTGAGGCCAAATGCACGCTCAATGTATTCTTGTATGTGTGACTGGTTTTCTGCCTCATTGCATATATGACTCTGTCCTGCCTCTGAATTTGACCCCTTCTTTTGACTTTAGGGGCCTCCCAACCCACTCCCAGTTCTGACCATCACCTGTTCCTGATACTCCATTGTTGATCTTGCCTGGTTCCTGATGGTTCTCCACTTTTGAGTCTCTACCAACTCTTTCTGCAATCCATACACCCTTGATGCCTGGACATGGGGTTTGGGTGAAAGATCAGGGTTAGATGAAACTCGCAGATGGGGTTTAAATATGCCCATCTTACTAATTCAGTTTTTAAAGAGCTGAACATTTACTGGCTAAGTTTTGGGGGCAAGTCAAAATATCCATATGTCAAAATAGCTGCAGGAAAGTGGCTCTATTAAAATAGCTTCCTCCAAAGGACAGAGAGTTAAGATGTCACCTGCTGCTGGCACCTGACTTGGGTCCTCTTTGGTGTGGCCTTGCCTTCTGTTCTGCTGTGTTCTGGTGTGGGCTCATCAGAAGAGATGCTAGCACCAGAGCAGGTTTTTCTCCTGCTGTTTCAAGTAAGGACCATGTAGGTGTCACAGATGACACTCATGCAGAAGCTGAACAGGATGTAAGGGTATAGCCACGTGCTTCCCCCTCCCCGTGAGGCAGCCCAGCTGACATGGGTCCTTTCCCCAACCTTCTTCCCACCCCCATCTATCTACAAGCTCTTGTTGGGTCAGAAATGTAGTTTTTGATGGTGCCAGACAGCCAGATGATGCTGGAAAGAAGAAAGAAAAAGCAAAAGCAGATTTCTATATTAAACTCAAGTCTTGTTTATAAAAATAAATAGCCACAGCCTAGCAACGTGCTCATGGCTCAGCTTCCCTCCGTGATGAAACCTCTGTGGCTGGAGCCCAGGATGACACAGCCTTCAGAGGGCCCCACCCTGGGCCCCTCCTCATGTGTAGTACTCATCTGGAGAGCACTGACAGTGGCCCTTTGAGGACCTGGCTCTTCATTCAGGGCCAATCAAAGGCCAGGCTCCAAAGAACAGAATGGAGCCAAGGTTTTCCAAACTTATATGGGACCCCATGAACCCCTATAGACTCTTAGAAGTAACTAACACCCTGAAATTCCTGAGCTGCTCTATTGAGACAGAAGCCCCTCTTTGAGACCATGCCTTCACCACTGCATGCCCAGTACCCAGCTTAGTTCATGGCACACACTGGGCACTAGATAACTATGTGAGGGAAGTCTGGATGGAGGTATAAATGAATGAATGAATGAATGAATGAAGAATGACAAATGAATGAACGATGAGCATTGTCAACGCTCATCAAACTCACCACCAAATGGAATGCAAAGAGGCACACTTTTCCTAGTTATGGCATGCACCTAAAAGACAATGTCCCCTGGGCTGGATTTTTAAATCTGAGCCCCAAGCTGGAGTGAGCACCTACAAGTAATTAGAAGGAAGGGGCTCCTATTGCCCAGGGATAGGAGGTGTGGCTTTCACAATGGGGAGGGCAGAGAACACAGCATGTACAACTGTGAGTAACCATTGTTAGTGTTCCTGAAACTTCTGTTGTTCCCCAGGCAGCTGCATCTCAATATGAGGTGTTGCTAAACAGAAACATTCTAGGAAAAAATAACATACAAGCTTTTGATCTTAGTCCTGTTGGGGCACAAGAAGCGGAGCCTACAATGTCCTCGGAGTTTCAACAGGTCAAATAATCAGGAATGGGCCATAGCATGGAAGATGCAATCCTGTTATCAGTCCTACCAAGTTATGAAATGATTATGTCATGTCAGGATAATCCTGAGACAGTGCAGAATATGTAACCATTCTGAATCCCATTAGGAGATTCAGAAGTTGGAGGAACAATATGATTCCACCTTGACTACTAGGAGTGAGCGCTTCTGTGAGGTTCCATGTGTTTCCTCGTAACCACAAAATGGTAAAGGACATCTTGTCAAAGTCATAAATCACCGTCTCAGAGCAGGGTCCCTTGATTGTAGCATCAAAAAAATCAGAGAAACTGGCCTATAGCATCATTCAGAAAACTGTCTTTGGGCATCCTCATCCTAGCCAGAAACAATAAAACCACATCCATGGCAGTGAGAAGAAGTCTCTTGATTACAGTCAAATGGTCTAAAATATAGTACAGTCTATTTTTGAAACAATAATGGATAAGGGACAAAACTTGAAAAGCAGAAAAACAAATGGTACAACATCAACTGGCCTTACATAATAGCACACATCAGAGAAGTGTGAGTCCTTACAGATGCCTTGATCACTTCCGTCCCACAGCCTTCCAGAACACCAGTCTGGCACTGAAACATTTAGAAAGAGACCCGATTAGAACACAGCCCCAGCAGAGAGTCAGCACCCAGCCTGGGGAGGCTATCTCCAAATCTACAGTGACATCTCTTTGGTAAAACCTTTTTAGAGCAGGCCAACCACATCCAGAGCTGCAGGTCTTTGCTCTGAACTGGTGAGGGCATGGTACATTATGTGGGTCCCTACACCTCCTCTCCAAGGCTCCCACTTCTGAGGCAGCTGCTCCCTGATAAGACCCCACTGACCTCTGTTCTCTTTAGAAGTTACAGACATCCATGGGAGCAGAGTCCAAGACGGCTCTGTGACCTTAACTGTGATCCTACTTGGAAACACAGTTTACTTATCTATAAAATGGGAACAGTAGAAACTCTGCATTCTGCCTCTCAAGATTGTGTCAAGATCAAAAGCAGCAATAGTATGTTCAAGTGCTTCTCAGTCTGTAAGCTATTCCTCTGTGTGATGACATTCTGCAAACTATAAAGGTGTGCAGTGAGAAGTTGGCATCTGATGTGAGGAGTAAGACTTCCTTTGCTGCAAACTTTTAGGGTACCTTCTGGTCTCCTTGGTATTATAGAATTTGTTCCATCCTGGTCATAATCTAATTTTTTTTCCTTTTCTTTTTTTCTTTCTTTTTTTTTTTTTTGCAAAGACCACCCTGGCTAATTCCTTGGTTTGACATACCAAAAACTTCAAACATTTATTAATAGTATTTCTATAATTGTTTGTCTACTCTTATAATCCCTCAAAAAGGGCTAGGATTCGAGAATGCATGAGGAAACTTCAAGCTCTCATAGTCCCCCTGCCATCCTACTCTCTGGGCAGATGCAGGCACAGAGACAAGAAGGGTTAAGTCTAAGGTCACCTGCTGAGTTTCACTTTCTGTCCTCTGTTCCTCTTACAGCCTCGCAGTGTTTGTTCTCCAGTGGGTCTTTGAAGGCCACAGTTCACATTTTACTCTTCCAGAGCTGGGACATTCATCTTCTGCTGGACATCAAAGCTCCAGGTGCTCAGGTCTTTGGACTCCAGGGACTAGACCAGCAGCCGCCCAGCTTCCCAGCCTTTGATCTCAGACTGAGTTAAACCTCCAGCTTCCTGATTCTTTGGCTTGCAGACAGATTACTGTGTGGCTTCTCAGCCTTCATAATTGTATGAGCCAATTCCGTAATGATTCCTTCATCTATCTATAGATTTGATGGATCAATCAGTTGGTAGGTAAATAGATGGATGGATGGATAATACTTTGTTTATAAAATTCTGACTAATTCAGATTTGGGTGCTTTCTCCCTCTATAATAGCCACATTTTCCCACTTTTGAATAGTAACCATTGCTTAAGCTAGGTATATTATTTTGGATGTAGAGGGTAGGGAGTAGGAAGATGGTAGATGGTTGAGGACAAGTGGCTATTAGAGAAGGACAGTCATGGGAACAGGAGCCCCAGTGATCAAGATGCCTCAAATTAGTAGATGATAACATTGGGATCTGCCTTTTGGTTTTGAAAAAGAAATGCATAACTACTTAATTTTTTGTAGTTATTTCTATGAGTTTGCATTCTTTGAGAAATGACAGATTTCATTCAGGTGCAACCTGGATGAAACTAATAAAAGTTGTTGTCAACTTCTTTTTGAAGAATGTGCTAAGAAGGAAACTAGGATTCTTTGAGTGATACAATTCTTTCACCAGTCACTCACCTTCCATTCAGCAGATGACCTTACTTTTATCTAACAAAAACGCTGAAGAAATTTTATGTGAAACCCTACCCATTGCCATCCCCACACTGCCTACCCTCATGAAGAAGGGCATTTCAGTCTGCCGGTGACAACCCTGCTGTGCTGGGCCTAGGATGACCAACTATCCCAGCTTGCTCAAGATGCAGGAATTCAAGTGCTAAAAAGAGGAATGTCCCAAGCCCACTGAGAAAAATTAGTCACCTTAGTAGGCCCCATGCCATGCCCTGTCCCCAGGGACTTTTCCAAACAAATTGTGATAGAATAAATCGAAACCAAAATAGTACAAATTGCTTTGTGAAATTCGAAAACAGGAAGAGAACTGTGATGGATGAATGAATGAAGCGTAGTGGTTTGTCTTTAGTGAAAAGATCCATGAATAAAGTGGGAAAACCCAGGGAAAGGATATCCTACTATCAGATCAGCAGAAAAGTAGAAAAGCTACGGACAGGGATTCTTGGAAAGATGTAGATACCATTCATCAAAAAGAGGAAAGCTTTATGGGAAGTTGGGGGCAGGCTAAATCATAAGAAATAGACCACAGTAGTGCTTCCCAACTGTTTTAACTTCAACACACACATACACACACACACACACACACACACACCCCGCAACTGCAACATGGACTCAAAAGAAGGGAGAAGTTACTTATGGCCAGAAAACCACCTGGTCCCCTGAAGACTGAGAGGGTCAGTATCTCAGTTCAGTGACCACATACCACACTATGTGATTGGTTGAGAATCTTTGAACTACAGCATTGAGGCACTCTGGCCTAAATTCACACATCTGAAATCATGGTCCACATTATCTCTTGGTTCTGATAAAACTAGCAAAGCCTAGGACCCAATATTGCAAAGTTTCTTCAAAGGGCATCCCCCAAAACTGGTGTGGATTTCTGTCTACATTTCTCCTTCCCTGGTACAGGTTTACCCCTACGTATGCACAGAATTGCATATTGAGTAATGACTTATAATTTTGGTCAAGAAGGAAATAATCCTTGAATACACTCAGCCCACATGCAATTATTGAAGTAACTTGGGGTTTTAAACAAAAATTATAAAAGATATTACTAACAATTTAAAATTTCAGAAATTTCCCATTAAAAATTTTAGTTAAACTGGGTACCTTCAAGAAAGGGAAAGGTCTCTGGCATCTTGGGACTGTAAGGCCCTCATGGTTACAATCATGGATGGGGCATGGACAGTACTGTGGATAGGTGTATTAGATGCCAAGCTTCAAATTCCATCCCTGCTACTTACAAGTCGTAGTATTCATGAACTTAACCTCTCAAAAGCTTGACTTCTCATCTCTGAGGACAGTGTTTAACTAACAGTATTTATTTTTGTGTACACACACACACAAAAAAAATACCTCGACACAGTGACTAGCACATAATAGTCATTTAATAAAAGGCAATGGCTGCCCACCCCTTACACAGGTGGCTTTGCTGTTTGCTTACCTTCATGGTCACATGAACATAACTGCTGATCCACATTGTTCAACTTAATGATTTGAGCAGTGGTGATATGTCGAGTCACTTGGTGATGGTTCCAGTCTACATTATTTCCTGAGTTGAGTGGCACCCATCCCTAACAGGACACAGGTCCCTTCTTTTCAGAGCTTCTCCCTTGTCCTTCTTGAAGCTCATCATGAAACCCTATAGCAGGGCAAAGGACACAGAGCCAAACTGAGCCTGTGATTTTCTAATTAGATATTTCTGCACAGATGAATCATGGAACATGGTTCCCCTGTTGCTTAAGAGTGCCTTATCAGCCGGGCACAGTGGTGTCCACCTGTAATCCCAGTGGCTTGGGAGGCTGAGGCAGGAGGATCTAGAACTCAAAATCAGCCTCAGCAACAGCAAGATGCTAAGCAACTCAGTGAGAACTTGTCTCTAAATAAAATGCAAACAGGCCTGGGGATGTGGCGCAGTGACCAAGTGCCCCTGAGTTCAATCCCCAGTATCCAAAAAAAAAAAAAAAAAGAGTGCCTTATTCATTTTTTAGAATCTAGTCTTGCTTTGTTGTTGTCCCTGTCCTCCCATGGGTATAAAGAGAAAATCTTTTGTATAATTCAGATAGCAAGTCAATCAACCAGACGATACACATCTTAGGAAAATAAGGGTGCTTTCCCCACAGAAAGTTGTTTCCAATAAACCAATTTCTGCTGCCAAGCAACCCTGATGATGCCTCTTCCACAATTACAGCCAAACAGAACCCTTGATTGTCTACAGGGGATTAAGGGGGTGCTCTTGTGAATCAGAAGAAGGCACCGGAGAAAGTTTTCCTCAGGCTTAGGTGAGTGTTAATTATTGCAAAAGGAGCAAAAAAGGGAGGCAAGCCCAGGTTGTGTTATGATGCACATAGTATTTTATTCATGCGTTGGTTGTGACACTTGTTTGGGAACCAGCTGTAAAGAGCTGGATTGTTCATTCATCGCTGAGTGGATGGAGTCACGGTGTGGGAGACTGAGAAGACTAGTAATTAAGTGGTTAGATCTTACATGGAACTAAGGAGGTACAGTGGAATTCCCTGGAAGTGAGAAAGAGCTTTTGAGGCAGATTAGATGTTGCAACTGTCAAATCCCACAGCATAGTCATTATGCTAAGGAGATGAGGTGAACTGTCAGCCAGCCAGTAAGAACAGCTGGAGAGTGGGACCATTTCCGGTCACCCTTGTCTCTTGACTCTCCATGAAGAGGTGGGGTCGGGTGAAGTCAACCGCACAATTCCACTCACCAAGTTTAACATCCTGGACTGAGCCTCCTATTGCTGAAAGCATGGAAAATCCTTTGGCATAATCTCCTAAACCTCTAAATATGCATTTCCTATGGTAAATAAATGTGGTTATTTCTACCAAGCCAATCAGAGAAGTTAAAGAACACCCTTTGGAGGGAGGAAGGGGGATTTCTCAGAACATTCAAAGTATTTATTCAAACTTTTCATCACTATCCTTTGGATACTGAAAAGAGTTGAATTTAAAACATTGACCTATATTTAAATTAAACTTCTAAGTTGCTGAAGCTAAAACTGCAAGAAGTGTGAAGGAGAAACTGCAAGAAGTGGGAAGTGCTACTATTGTGACAATGTTTTGGTCACCTTTGACCCTTTGCTCTCTCCTCTTGCTCCTATGTCCACAAACATCACCAAGACCTGAGGCATCTCATCAAATCTGCCAGTGACTCTTCCTGGTGCGTTCACTCTCTTGCCCTCATCTTTTCTTCCTGGTGTCTGGACCATGAACTAGACCCACAAGTAGAGTGAGAACATTGAGAAGCTTCAAAACACAAGGTAAGTGGCTCCCCAGCTTCACCACGTTCTCCTGCTACTGGGGGAAAGAAACTCCTCAAACCCGTAACACAAACTGTGTCATATAATTTGTGATGGTGTCAAAGTCATTGTCCAGGAAACCACTGAGCTTCACTTCGCTTCAAGGTTTCCATCCCTAAAAGCAAAGTGCATGCTTTGTTCTCTGCTCAGGATTGGGCAAAGAAGATATTGGATAAAGGTTTCCGGAGAGCTCCCAGCAGAAGTGGAAGAGTCTGAGCGCTGTTTGTTCATTGTGAGGAAGGAGCATTTGAATTTGGTAAATCAACAAGGAAAAGGGGAAATGTCCCCTGTCTGGGACAATGAAAGAAATTACCTCCACTCTGGCAAAAACTGGTGGGATTTGCAGAAGAAAGGAGCAATGACCAGCAAATGAAGATTTCTAGAAGCAAGTGGTGCCTGCCCCACCCAGGACCCAGCAGCCAAGGAGCCTTTAAGGAGCTGAGCACTCTGGGAAAGTCAGAAATTCAAATGAGCTTTCCCACCTAATACCCGCTTTGGGAATGTTCTGTTTTGAACAATACATTAGTTACAGGGGTCTATACAATTTTCAATCCAGTATTTTGTATACCTAATGTAGTTAGTGTATGTAAATTTTATCTTAATTTAATTGTCTTTTTCTCTATCTAATCCCTTTCTAATCAGTGAGTTCCCTGCTGTGCTCATGAGCAGCTATACTCCAATTAGCAATTTTCATAACAGTTCTCATATTTATACTCAATAAGATTAATGTATGCAAATATGGATATTCATTACATCATAATCACAGATACAGCCAGATTCAAACTGACTTTAACTGTCAATCTCTAGGAACTCTTCTCTCTGCACATTTATAATGCATGAATAATTGCTCAAATGCCAAATGTCTTTGAAATTTCCAAAAATAAAATTAAGTTGTGTGTGTCAGATTTTAGTCTTAAATACATTTTACTATTTTCAGATTTATTAAAGATTGGTAAGGCATTATTGAAATGTGCCAACTCTACCAGAACATTGCTTTGCCCAAATAATCCTATATTCTTACTAAGACTAATAAGAGATGTATGTGATTTAGACTTTGAGAAGAAACAGGCTATAAAGGTTATTACTGAATTCGTGAATTAATTGATTTGCAGCTGTGGATAAAAATTTAATATCTCCTGATTCAGACTCCATTCCTTACTAGGAACAGTATCTGAAAGTAGCCAAAAGCTGTGTCCTTTACTTAAGAAATAATGGACTTTTGTAATTCACCCATACCTGTGTAATCCAAGTTTGTGTTTTCTCTTCATAAGAAAAAATAGCATATTTGAGGATAGGCAGACAATGTAATCCAATTGATTCATTTTGTCACTGGTTCAATATTCTTGCCATTATTAGTTCAGGCTGATCTTCAAAGACAGTGAGATATAATCACAACACCATCTTCCTCATCATGGTTATAGGGTGGGTCTGGAGTTTCTGAGATTAGCATACAGGAAGTTTAGTGGTGATTGCTCCAGGGAATTAGATTCCCAAGAGTGGTAGCAATGGTCTAATCCACCCAGGAGCCAGACTTTGTATTTTCACATCAACTCATCTTTAACGTGAGTGGCCTTGGAAACAGGAACCATTGGAAACCAGGAGAGTGAATGTCTCAGATTGGAAGGGGGTTCATTGTTGCACCCCAACATCTGCTACGGTCTTCCTCAACTGAGCAAGTCTTTACTAAACGCCTGGCCATTTGCCAACTTCTTTACACACATTTTCTAATTCTTGCTGGAGTCTTATGAAGGAGGGTATTTTTACCCCTGTTTTTTTGTTGTTGCTGGTGGTGGTGGTTTGTTTGTTGTTTTGTTTTGCCGTTTTGTTTTGGTTTTAAGAGAAGGAAAAGTTTATTTGAGGCTCATGGTTTCAAAGGTCTTGGTTCACAGATGGCCAGCTCCATTGCTCTGGGCCCAAAGTGATGCAGAACATCATGGAAGAAGAGGAAAGCAGCTCAAGACATGGAACTGGGAAGCAGAGAGGTGGGGAGGGGGGAGGGAGGGGGGTAGGAACCTGCTCCTATTTTGAAGTAGGAGAAACTGAGGCTTAGGAAAGCTAAGGAACTTGCTGAGACCAGCCCACTACTACTTGGTAATACAATCTGCCTTCATACCAGAACTGTCTGTCTCTAAAGCCCTTGCATTTGGCCACTGTGCTACTGCAGAGAAAATCCTGCAGGAGAAAAAACAGAAGCAATTTTTGTGTATTTTAGCTCACAGTTCCAGAGGCAGGAAATCCCAAGAGCACCAGCACCAGCTTGGCTTCTGCTGGGAGCCTTGCATTGTGACACAGCATAGCAGAGAAGCAGAAGGGAGAGTGAGTGCGTGCCAAGAGGTGCAAAGGCCAGGGTAACCTTGCTTATGACAACTACACAAGTCCCAGGAACCCAACTCACTCCTGAGGGACCTGATCCAGTCTCAAGAGACCTGACTCAGTCTCTCCAGAAAGAAAATCTGTTCTCAAAGTGGAGCCCCATGACCTCATCATTTCTTAAAGGCCCCACCACCTCCCAACACTGTTACATTTGGGAATCAAATTTCAGCATCAGTTTTTGTGGGAGCAAAACACACACAATGCATGGCAGTGACTGTCTTCTCCCAGAGCAACAGGTGTTGGGAAGATTACACAATGACGGCAAATAATAAACACTCTAAGAAAAGTGGATACCTTTAATATTACTCCTCCTCAAGAGCAGACATCCTTCTGAATTGGACACCATGCCTGCTCTACCTGGGCCTTTTCTGGCACATTGAAGAGGACACCCTAGATGCCTGATAAACATTTGTTGACGTAATAAAAACCTCAGTTACACAACTCAGTAATCACGGTTGTGTCAGCTTGGGGAGGGGACAGGGGAAGAGGGTGGCCAGTGTTTACCTTCAATATCCGGGAACAGACCCACAAAACCAACACCAGCCTCCATCAGAAGTTGGTGTAAGCCTCTGCCTGTATTGGCTGTTGTGCCCAAGATGGTGGAAGTAACGGGGAAGAATCAAACCTGTTGGCAGAAGACTCTCAAAGCCTGCAACCCAGAGGACCTGGGACTGGCAAGGACAGTCCTGTGGACGGAACTACTGTTCACATTGTGATCCCACCTTTTGTGTATTTGACTGTGGCTCATGGAATGAGCAAGGATTTGGGGTCAGACATATCTGCATTCAAATTCTTACTCTTTAAGCAAAAGCTATGGGGTGGAGGTTAAGGGCAGAATCTTTCAGGCAAGACTTCCTGGACTCACATCCCAGCTTCCCCACCTCCTGGCTGAGTGACATTAGGTGTGTTATGTAACCTCTCCAGTGCCTCAATTTTCTCATCTGTACAGATAATAATAATTTCTGTTCCACAGGGCTCCTATGAGGATTAATGAGTTAAAAATAGCTAAGTTCTTAGAACAAAGCTTGGCATATAGTAAGACTATATATAGGTTTACTGAATCATTCTGAATCTTAATTTTCTTATCAGAGAAAATACATAAAATCTCTTGGTACAATATTTCACACATGGAACACTGTCAGTAATTATTATTATTATTATTTCTATTACTGTCGCTTCTCTGGTAAGTGAAAGATATTTTGGGGGGATAATGGAGATCTTCCTATGGATGCTTATGGTCTCTACTGGCAATTTTGGAAGAACAGAAGCTATTTCTGAGTGCTCTTACCCAACCACTTCCCTGTACCTTGTCTTTTTTGCAGACTCAAATGCTTCTTTGCACACCCCCATTTCTCTAGCAGACAAGCAGAGAAGGGGTGAATTAGTTTCCTCAGGCCACCATGACAAAGTACTGCCAACTTGCTGGCTTGAAATAGCAGAAATGTATTATTTCACAGTTCTGGATACTCAAGTCTGAAATCAAAGTGGACCACGCTCCCTCTGGATACACTAAGGAGCATCATTGCTTGTCTCTTCCAACCTCTGGTGGCTCTAGACATTCTTTGATTTGGGGTAGCATGACGCCAATCTCCATTTTTGTCTTAACATGGCATTTTCTTTCCCTCTATGTGTCTCTGTCCCAAATTTCCCTCTACCTTTTTCTCATAAGGGCCACCTGTCACTGGATTTAGAATCCCCTGTATTCTAAAGGGGAATGAAGGCAAGGGAGGGGGAGGGGAATAGGAAGGGCAGTAGAATGAATCTGATATAACTTTCCTGTCCTTGTATTTGAATACCTGACCAGGGTAACTCTGCCTCATGTACAACCACAAGAATAGATCCTAACTAGAGTAAGTTATACTTGATGTACTTATAATACGCCAAAATACATTCTACTGTCACATATATCTAAAAAGAACAAATAAAATTAAAAAAAAAAAAGAATCCACTTAAATTCTGGATACTCCTACCTTGAGATTCTTAGCTTAATTATACCTGCAAAGATATTATTTCCAAATAGGATCATATAGGTAGCAGATATTAATACTTAGTGGTACCATTTGGAGCCATATATTCAACTCACTTTAAGGGGTAATGGAACCCTAATGGGTGTATATATAAGGTGTCCCTTTACCTTGTTTGGACCTACCTATGCCTCCTTTTCCATTTTCTTTTCCTTGAATACTTGTTCCAGTCTTGCTTCTGCTCCTGAGATGGGATGGTCACAGCCAGAGGGACAGCAAGACATCATGACCAAGAAATCTGTTTCTGTGTGGGTTTCCCCTCTGGTCCACGTCTGCACCTGCTTCCAGCCTAAGGACTTGCTGTGGGCAGCATGTTGGATACTTGACCCTATACCCCTCTGAATTCTTATTTTGCTTGGCCCTCTCAGTTGCCTTGGAGGCAGCCAGGAGAACTGGATGTTACCCTGGGACCTGGCAGTGCCAGCTAGCCCTGCCTGGCTCTTTACCAGGGTTGCTTTGGGCACACATCAGGTTTCACAATGGAGCCAAAACGGGAGACCCTGGTAAGCTGGAAGCAGCAGAGGCACTGGATCTGGGTCAGAGCAGGAATTATGTTTACAGTTGGGCCAGGCAAATAGGCTGAGAGAAGGAATCTGGGTCAACCGTGTGGCAGCCTGGCAGAGAACATGGGGCCTGACATACAAATGAAAATGGAGACCAGCTTTGCATCTGCACAGGCCAGTTCTTGGTTCTTCCAAGTCTGACTGAGGTGGATCTGTGACATGTAGCAAAGCATAGATTGCAAGGGCCAACTATGTTTAGCATATGTTTATTGAGGATTTACTGTATACCAGGATCCAGGGGCACAGAGATAAAGCAATGTTGTCTTTGAGTAGATGGAAGTATAGCAAGGGAGGTGTGCATATAAAGAAGTAATCATCATAAATGTGATAGCTACATGTGCACAGCATAAAAGGATGTCCAAAGAGAGCATAGCTCATTGTGCCTTGGGCTAGGGAATAGGACCCGATGGGCAATCAGAGAAGGTAACATTTGAACTGAATCTTAAGAACTCAGTAAGGGAAGGTAGGAAGAGCAGCCCAGGGTGTGCATTGTCCAGCTGACTTTCGGGTGCCTCTGCTTCCCCTCCTTTTTTTGCATCCGTATCCAAGAACTTAGATGAAGAGCACATTTGTGGAGAGTCTTCTTCTGGATCAACACTGTAGAGATAGACATTAAGCATATCTGACAGATGGGCCATGACCCAGGGAATACCAGCAAGAATGACTCCATTTGTAAGGAACTGTTTTGGTGGTATGAGTTGCATGTGATGAATCACACTGAGTACAGCATGTGACCAATTTGGATATATTTATTATTAAAAATGTTGTCCATTTATTTTACATATACTGTATCTCAGACCCAAAGAAGACATGCATGATTTCAATCTATGGTAGAGGTAAGAAGGTTGCTGCTCATTATTCCCTTTTCCAAATTTTCAGTTCTCAGTGAATATCTCTTTGACTTTTCTTGGAGGTATCTTCCAAGCCAACACCTTCATAATTAGTAGTTATGTGTTTAAATTTGAAAATAGTGCATCTTTATGCTGTATGAATTTTATCTGACTATTACTAGGTTGTATTTAAGTAATTGAACTGGACGAGGTTTACATGTAAGGTTCAACTATGTCCCAATATTAAAATAAATATGGTTATATTGTTCAACATTTGACATATATAGCATATGTGTCAGCACTGAATAAAATTCAAATAATTTTCAGAATCAAAGCACAGACTTCAAAAAGTATGAAATAAGTCAGACACGAAGAGCTACACACTGTCTGAGTCCACTTATATTCTGAGAAAAGTAAAACCATAGGGATAAATATTAGATCAGCCAGGCATGGTAATGCATACCTGTAATCCCAGGGACTTGGGAGGATGAGGCAGGAGGATCGTGAGTTCAAAGCCAGCCTCAGCAACTTAGCAAGGCCCTAAGCAACTCAGTAAGACCCTGTCTCTGAATAAAATACAAAAAGGCCTGTGGATGTGGCTCAGTAGTTGAGTGCTTCTGGGTTCAATTCCAGCACAGGTAGCTACCATATTGATCAAAGGGTAAGGAATGGTTGCATAGCAAATGTAGAGCAAGGTAACAATTGTCCAAATTCTACCCAAGTCTCTGTAGCCACCATGAATAATTAATGGAAAGTCAGATCCTTACAATAATTCATCTCTGAGCAACATAATCATTTCAAGCTGAAAATGTGTGCCTTCCTGCTGAAAGGCAGTGGGTTTATTGAACTTCTGGCAGAGGGAGCATGGGTTGGCTCTGCACCCTCTACCACAAGATAGCATTCCCAGGGAGAGTTGGAAGAATCAGAACCAAGCCTTTCCTCCAGTATTTGCATGGTCTCATAGAGCAGCAAATGGAAATACAAATAGCTCAGACTATATGCACAAAAACAGTCACAGGCTTTACTTTTATGTTCAACTTAGTGAAATGCAGAGAACTCCTTGCAATGGATACTAGGCCTAAGAAATGAAGAACAAGTCAAGGTTGCATGGGAAGCATGAGGATCGGTGACTGACAAGATCAGCATGGTAACAAGTGAAGAGGCCTAGAGGAGAAGGACAGGAACATTTCAGGTTAGGGCACCGCACACTGAAAGGAAAGGAACTGACCAACAATCACAATGCTGGCCACCCACTCCGTACTGAGTGTTTCTGGCTGTACAAGCCTTGTACTGGTACTCTGCAATTCATGGGCTGAACCCTCAAACAGCATTGCCTTTGCCTCTTAAGATCCATGTTTTAGTCAGCTTTTTTACTGCTGTGACCAAAAGAGCTGACAAGAACAATTAGAGGAGGAAAAGTTTATTTGGGGCTTACAATTTCAGAGACTTCTGTCCATAGATGGCCGACTCCGTTCCTCAGGGACCGAGGAATGGCAGAACATCATGGCAGAAGAGTGTGGTGAAGGAAAGCAGCTGAGAGCACGGCACCATGAAGCAGAGAGAGAGAGAGAGCGAGAGGGAGAGAGAGAGAGAGAGAGAGAGAGAGAGAGAGAGAGAGAAAGAGAGAGAGAGAGAGAGAAGAGAGAGTTGAGAGGGAAAGAGAGGAGAGTGAGAGAGAGAATTGAGAGAAAGAAAGAGTTGAGATGGAGATATAGCTCAGTTGGTAGAGTGCCTGCCTTGCAAGCAAAAGGCCCAGGGTTCAATCCCCAGCACCGCAAAAAAAAAAAAAGAAAGAAAGAAAGAGTTGAGAGAAAGAGAAAAAGGAGAGAGAGTTGAAAGAGAAAGAGTTAAGAGGGAAAGAGAGAGGGGAGAGAAAGTTGAGAGTTAAGAGAGAGTTGAGAGAGAGAGAGAGAGAGAGTTCTCCTCAGGGACAAAATATAAATCTGAGGGCAGGGCCCCAATAACTCCTCCAGTGGCACCCTACCTGCCTATAATCACCACTCAGTTAATCCCTATCAGGGGATTTACACACTGATTAGGCTCTCATAACCCAATCATTTCACCTCAAAACTTGCTTGCATTGTTTCACACATGAGCTTTTGGAGGACATCTAATATTTAAACTATAACAATCCCCGGTTTGCAGATGAGGATAGAGAAGCTCTATAAGATGCAGTAAATGGCAGTTAGAATCCAAGCACCAAGATTTTCCTGATCCCCACGCCTGTTCTCTTTCACTATCCATTATAAAGGTCCCACACTGAGGTTATAACAGGTGTTTTCATATTTCATCATATTAAGCAAACTGAATGGACTTGAGTAAACCAAACACTGTTTCTAAGTGTGGTTTCAATTGTTCCAAGTTATTTATTTTTAACTGTCTTCCAAAAGCTCAAAAAAGCAAACAAAAGAAAAACAAAAACAAAAACCTATCATGCACATCCTGCTAAGAGAGAGATGCTTCCAGCAGGGAAACACCATTGAGTTTTGCATTCTAGGTTCTGAGGTTCACCGTGGGCTGGCTTTATTGAAGACTGTAGTCCTTTATTAAGAGGCGTGGGATGGGATCTACTGCTGCTTAGTTATCAGCAGTGGAGAAAGTTGCTGTTCAATGGGAGACAGGACAGATAGAGCTTTTGAACAAGAAGTGTATGAATACATTTGATTACAATATCCCCAGAGTGGTTAGGGGTTGCTATATTGCTTAGAACAAATTGGCAAGGCCAGTAGGTACAACTAGGAAAAATCCAGAAGGAAAAAAAAAAAAAAAAAAAACCTGTTTAAGGAAGATGAGCAGAAGAGAAGGAGTACCCAGCAATGGCAAGAAGTGGTGGTATCGGGTGCTGGGTGGCCCTGGCACTGAGCACATAGGTACAGACGGGTGCAGCAAAGATGACCAGTGATCCCCGGGCCAGAGTCCACAACTTCCAGCCAGGCCTGCCCGAACTTTGGCGGCTCAGCTTTTGAGTTTCCACAGCTATGACTCAGCTATGTCTTCTGTGGTAAGGAGGGGATAGGACAAGTTATTAGGTCAGAAGGGAAAGGAAGGATGACTGGCAACTCTTGTACCTGCAGCCCCAGGAAAGAGGCCCCTGCCTGCCTGGCCCTGCCTCCCTAACTCACGCCCTTGCCGTCATAATGCCTCTGACTCATCCAGCCTGGAAACCCAGGAACCAACCCTGACACCTCCAGCTCCCTCACTCTTCAGACCTGGTGCCCAACACCAAGGGATTTTAGACCCAGATCGTTTTCAGAATCCGTTTCCAGTTTCCATCCCTGTGCATATGCTTTGGACCAGGCCATTGTCCACTTTCATCTGGACCAGCTGGAACCTCCCAGCTGCCCTCTGTGACTTCAGTTCACCTCCTACAGTCCATTCTGAGCTAACAATTGAGGGATCTTTCTGAGAGATAAGCCATACATGTTACTCCTTTGCCTCCTAATGCCAGAGGAATTGTTCTAACTAGGGGTTCCCTAAGAATTCAGGGGGTGAAATTGCACATTTGGGTCACATGGCAGAGATGGTTAGATAATGGAGTTCTTTCACCTCGTCTTCACTCAGTCGCGGGGGTAACGGCCGCAGTGCCAATGCCAGGCACCGGGAACTGGTGAATAAACAAGAGAGTTGCGAGCTCTTTGTTAGTTTGTTTATTTAGGGAATTTTTCGTCCTTAAGTAGATAGTTAGTTTATTACTTGTTTACACTCATGCTAATCAGGGTTTGGAACTGTGCCCAATCAGGTAACATCCACGTATGCAAAGTAAGGATTGTACAGTGTCCAATCACGTTTCCACTAATGTCTACCTGTGTCTTTACTCGGGGTCTAATCTGGACCCCCTAAGGTTACCCTGGCAACAGGTATGCTAATTATGGGGAAATGGTCAGCTCCACTGACCTGCTGCAGCGGGAAGCTCCTTCCTGCAGGTGTTCCTGTCAGGCCTGCGTGAATGTAGGTCTCCCTTACACATTCGAGGCATTCACTGCTGCCAGCCAAGTACCAGGGGCTTCTCCCACAGTTAGAGGTTTACAGATATTCCCTGGGTGTCCCCATGTATTCCTGCCTCCTTTGCAGTCAGATTAGGGGCATGTGACAAGCTTTATGCCATATCGTCTGCTTCTCTATGGCTCTTAACTTAAAGTTCTGGAGCTTGGGTGACTTTCTGAAAGAATAACAAATTAATGACTTAATAAATGCAGTATCAGGGGGATTAAAAGAAATCTATGAAGACATGTGATCCACAGAAAAGAAAGTATTAAAGTGGAGTCCTGTGGGTGAATATTTGGGAAGGCTGGCCCACAAGATAAAATCCAAACATGGCACTCACATGAAAGCAGAAGAGACTCAAAAGTCTTCCTGGTGTGTTGAATGGCTTCCTGATGCCTTGTGTTTGCCAGTCTGTACCTTGATTCATTATTCCCCAGGTGTACTCTGCATTTCTATGTGACCTTGCTGTTTTAGTTAGCCTTTTCACCGCTGCGACTGTCAGCAGAAACCTGTCAAGAACAATTTTAGGAAAGGAAAAGTTTATTTGGGGGTTCACAGTTTCAGAGGTCTCAGTCCATGGAAGGTTGACTCCATTCCTTGGGGCCTGAAGTGAAGCAGAATGTCATGGAAGAAGAGTGTGGGCAGAGGGGAGTGGTTCACATGATAATCAGAAAGCAGAGAGAGAGACTCCAATCACCAGATCCAAAATATATACCCCAAAGGCACACCCCCAAGGACCCACCTGTACCAGCTTACACCCTACCCACCTTCAGTTACCACTCAGTCAATTCCCACAAAGGGATTAATTCACTGATTAGGTTAATGCTCTGCTAACCCAATCATTTCTCCTCTAAACCTTCTAGGATCTCACATGTGAGTGTTTGAGGAACACCCCACATCCAAAACCCTAACGGTGGGTCTCTGCCTGGGTAGACTCTAAGCTCTGTGAGGTCAGAGATTTTGTCTTGTTTGTTGAACAAGACCAGTTTCTGACATATTAGTGAATACTCAAAACATACTTCCAAATGAAGAAATAATAAAATTATCCTACTTTAAGCAATCAAAACTGAAACCCAGCCTCGTATTCTCAAGTCATCAAACTTTAGAGTGAGAAAGCAAATTAGAGTTTACTTTATCTCAGTATTCTCATTCCACCCAAGTGGAGACAGAGATCTCACACATTTCTGTCCTGACATAAACTGGACCTGAAGCACATAGGCTTCTCAAGTGTTTTTCTCAACTTGAGAACAGAGAAGTGTAGCAGCTGGGGACCCAGGTTCTCAGCTCGACACATTGACTCTGTTGGTTGGAGTCAGATCCATTGACCCACACAACTACTTGACCCTCCAGACAGCTGGCACTGTTTGCCAGTTACCTAAGGATGTTAAGAGTTGAAAGAATAAAGAGCCTCTTCTTTGGTCAGGAGCATTGACTAGGTGACTGCCAAAGAAAACCAAGAGGACCAAGTCACTTTAGTGTGGTAGGTAGTGATGAACAGGCTCAGGAGCTGAAGCTCATTCCCACCTTAGCTCTGCATTCTGGGAAAGTTCCTGAAACTGTCTAGACCCTCACTTGTAAAATAATCCTGGTAATTAGAAAAAGACAAAGCCTTGTCACCAAGTTCTTGGCAAATATTCCAGGACTGTAAGTCCTAAATTGTATGTGTTAGTGGTGCAAATTGCCAAGCAAGCAGTGCCTTCCACATGGGAGGGGCAAACATAAGGAAAGCCTAGTTTGGTAGGTCATAACAATACTGCTCCCATTACTTCCTCACCTCTGCTTTAGATGGAAAAGCATCGCTTTTTCTATATGTATATTTCAGCTTAGAACTCTTAGCACTATAGGAATCTCTTTGGCTGAACAATTGGGAAACTTCATAGCTTGATGTAAGATTCTCCAATACAGACCTGGGCACCACCTCTCTTCTCTCCTGCAGCCATGGAAGACCAGAGGGTCTCAATCTGAGCCTTGGAGCCCACCTCACAATACCTCATGGACCAGAGTCTCTGATAGTCCACAGGAGATGGCACTTGAAATTATTTGTGATCCTAAGTTTTACATTCGTATAAAACCAGGACCAAAATGCATAAACTGTCCCAAATCTTTTATTTATCTCCGGGTGATGCATTTCAGATTAAAATATGTCTGCCTATCTTACAGAATTTGTTTTCCTCCCTCCCTCTTCTCCTTCCTTCCTTCCTTCCTTCCTTCCTTCCTTCCTTCCTTCCTTCC
>JAJEJO010003001.1:190215-231488 GCA_020662805.1 Glaucomys volans
TCCTTCCTTCCTTCCTTCCTTCCTTCCTTCCTTCCTTCCTTCCTTCCTTCCTTCTCTCATGTTTTCCTCTAAGCATACAACAAATATTGCATTCAACCATTACTTCTCAGAACTAAATATAAAACTATACATTGTCAACTTTTCCATAATTTGATATCTCTCCCTTTCCTTTTCAAGCAAAAGGGATCTCTCAAGCTGTGTTCTAATTGTACATGGTTGTGCAAGATGCAATGTTTTGTCGTGTCACTAGGTGGCATCTAATTGAGGCACTGGGTGAACTATCCCAGAAAAAGTGCTTTTTAGAGCACACCACAGTTCTCTACTTTGGCTGCCATTGTCTGGTGGGCGTGTTGGAGTTAATCCATGACCATCTGTCTTTATTTTGCTAACTTACTCAGTCGGACGCCACACAATTGAGTTCTGCAAATGTCGACTCTCCAGTACAGCAATTACCCTGTCTCTTTCTAAACAATATCACCGCACAGCATTCTTCCTGCCTTGCAGAGATCTTGAAGTATCAGACTCCTTTTGACTTGCCTTGCTTATAAGGTATGACATCTTCAAAGATTAAGAAAAATTGGTCTGAACCCAAAGCCACAACAAGGCTTGGTTTCTCTTTCCAAACGAAGAACATGCCAATCGACATGTTCCGGTTATATAAAAACCTCTCACAGCACAGCAGAGGACGTGGGCTGTGTTTGCGCAGCCCATGGAGACACCACTACCTCCTCCAGGATGCACACACTCAGAGTGCATTTTACTGCTGTTGATTATATTATTTTAATAGTTGAGGGACTAATAGGAGGGGTGGGGAGTGAGGCATGTGGCAGTAATAGGAAGGATGAATGGAAGAGTGGGGCATGAGCTGATATTTGAATGACCTACCTTCCATTGCTGTTTCAAAAGAGGGATAAGTTAGTAGTCTAATGGCCTGGAGAAGTTATTTTTTCTTCCAATGTTTGTTCATTCATTCATTCATTCATTCTCTCATAATGTGCTGAAGATCTACTATTCATGTCAGGCACTTAAACAAGATGCTCCAGGTGCCCATGGGATCCATTCACCAAGAGTCATTCATTTCTTGGTACTTACAGTGTGTGAGAGGCAGATATTGACCGAGTCAACACAGTTGTGAAAGAGACACACACAGGACTTTGCCCAAGCACAGGATGGAACCCTCCCCTAGCCTGGGGGTCTAAGTTGGTGAAGACCAAAGGGGTTTGTAGAGAATCCTTCCTCTTTGTTCTGCAACCACATGGTAAATATTCTGCTTTGTAATGAGAATTTGGTGAATAGACAACAAGTCTTTATTGGAGTGGATCAAGGAAGGTCTTGCAGAATGAGAACATAGCCCAGTCCCTGCTGGAAAGACAAGAGCCTCTCTCACAAAAGCACAGGGTCCAACTTTTGCTATGTTTTCACCAGGACTTGTTTTCCTTTACAGCCTAGTTCTTCCTGCATAGCTGGTTTTTGCCTTCATTTCTCCACCAGTATTATATGAATGATCTCTACCCATTATATTAAGATATTTATCCATCTTTCATTTTTATATGTCCATTTTGTTCAAAGTCTCAAAGCACTGATAAACCAAAAGTGAACACTAATGTTTGCTGACATTGCTGTCTAGAATAGTTCTTCAGATTTGATTCTCTGTTTCAATTTTAGAAAATCTGAGGCAATTTTGGGAGCATCGATGAGGATGCTCCTCCATTGGATTGTCTCCTCCATTGGATCGTGCTCTTCTTTCAGGTGTGTTTCTGTCTTCAGGGTCTCAGCTACAAAATGGAGGGAGCCCATATGCTGACGCAGTGGCGTAAGACTTGAGCAGAGGTGGACCTATGTCCCTGCCATGTGCAAGAATCATAAGCCCCTGGAGTCTGATCACAGGCCCTGGATTAGATGGATAGTGCAGGGTTTTGCTGTGTTCTGGACACTTGCCTGTGCATTTGTGGATGGCTTGGCCTCACAGGACTTTATCCTGACAACTGACTGTATTTGTCATTAAATATTTGAAGTCTGGGAGCTATAAGGTCATCTCCAGGGAGAATTGCACCACCAGGTAGTGGGAAGACCAAGGCCAGCTCTGGACTTTGTTTGCTTTACTTCTATCTCACTAGATTCCTCCCTGAGGCTGAATTTGGAGTGTGGGCAACTTTCCTTCAAGACAGTGGGCAACTGTCCTTCTCCTGCATCAGACTGTGTCCCATCAGAAGGCACAGGTTGGCTGGGGTGTCTGGGGAACTTTGTGGGGCAGGTTGGGGTGGAGCTGGGTGCCCTCCTACTTTCCCCTCTCTGGGATCTGCTGTCACCTGGTGGGTTGGGAGGGCAGAGGGCAAGTGGGGATGCCAGGGGGGGAAGAAATGTTGTGTGAGCTGCAGCAGACACTGAAGAGCTGGGCTCTGCCCTGAGCCCACCAGACACTGGAGAGCCAGGCCCTGCCCTGAGGCCATCACCATTAGCAGGGACACCCCTGGGGAGAACCCAGCTGCTGGAGACAATCCTGGCAACCTCCTTCTGTTTTTGCCCTCTCATTGCTTTTGACTTAACTCACCAAACTAATTCTTGAGGCTTTTCCTTTCT
Organism: Glaucomys volans; assembly: GCA_020662805.1. Classification (NCBI taxonomy): domain Eukaryota; kingdom Metazoa; phylum Chordata; class Mammalia; order Rodentia; family Sciuridae; genus Glaucomys; species Glaucomys volans. The sequence goes on from JAJEJO010003001.1 coordinate 192,796, forward strand.
CAGAGCACAGGACATGAACCCTCTGGTTTCTGCCTGTCACCCTGAGTGACCTTCATCAGCTTCCTGTGCAGCCACTGACTTTACTCTCTGGTCATTTACTCATTAACCCTGGTTATGAAAACCTGGGTCTTAGAAGCCTGCTCTCACCCTCCTCATCTCCTCTGAGACATTCCTCCATTTTCTTGGTTTGAGCTACATGCACCCTAAAGAGCTGGAACCTAACCAAGGCAGGAGAACCCCCATGTGCCTCAGGCAGTGTCCGAAGGGTCTCAGTTCATCCCCACCAAGCCCTGCAAGGGAAGTGTGTCATTATCCTTTGTCCTTCTAGCCATGTCATTCCTTTTTTTTTTGGTACTGAGGACTGAACTCAGAGGTACTAACAACTGAGCCATATCCCCAGCCCATTTCTTATATTTTATTCAGAGACAGGGTCTCACTGAGTTGCTAAGTGCCTCACCAAGTTGCTGAGATTGGCTTTGAATTCTCTCTATCATCCTGCCTCAGCCTCGGGAGCTACTGGAATTACAGGCATGTGTGACATTCCTTTTGTCTCGAAGTCTGTTTTCGTCCTCCTTCCTCCCACCCTCCAAATTTTGACTCCTTTTCAATCTCCAGTTCAATCATCATTTCCTCTGCAGCATCTTCCTCAACTCCCCAAGCTCCACTAATTCCTATGAATTCCATGGCACTAAAATCATCTTCCCATTAGCACATTTACCACATTAGTTTACATGGCACAGCTTACCAGTTCCCCTGACCCCCAAACTCGTCTTAGGACACGAGGTTTTACTTGTCTTGGTTTCCTGCATAGATGGGTGCTTAAGAAATGCTCATTTATCCTGTAATAGCCAACTGTTGATAGCTTGGTGCGTTTTCTCAGACAGTCCTCAAAATAACTTTAGGTCAGTCATTATTCCATGAGAAGAGCGAGGTTTAGAGAAGTTAATTAAATGGCCAAGAACCACGCTGGCAGAATCAGGACATGAACCAGTGGAGATGGAATCTGGAGGCCACACCCTGCTGCATGGTCACTCTGACTATGGTGTCCCCTGCAGCTGCCACCTGACAACTAACAGAGAAGAACATTGAGTCTGGTCACCTGTATAAGCCAATGCTAAAGAAATTCTGCCTGACTTCATGAATGGAAGGACAGGGAAGTCAGTGATGAATAGATTCTATGACTCTTGCAGATCCCAGCCTTAATTTCTGCTCATTTGCCCTCCTCCTCAACTCCTCTTTATTCTTGTAAATGCTCCTTCACTCCCTACCTCCCTTGTCTCCTGCTGACCACCTAGGACAGCCTCTTAATGAGCCCCTCGCCCACAGCTTCCTTGCTCCTCTCCCCCTCCTTGCCCACACACAACTTCTCAAGGCTGATTCTCAGGCTGTTATTGGAGCCACACTCAAGGATTGATTTGGACTTTTCACACCCTGTTAAGTAAAATCTAAAGCATGCAAGGCTGACCTTCAAGGCACCGCTGTCCCTTGGAAGAATTGTTTCCCTACATTTATCCATCCCTTCAAACCAAGCAATTTTTTTTTTACTGCCCTGGCTCACAATTGGCCTGTGTGTTGCTTCCAGATTTGATCCGAGCCATTCTTCTGTGTTTTGAATACCTGTCATAAATCAGGAACTGAGCTGGGTTCTGAGGATACAGAGATTACATCTTTGGTCTCTGAAGCTCAGAGATTAGTGAGAGATGGCTGCAAGAGCAATTACAAGGTGCTGTAATTGTGCAAGCAATTCAGAGGAATGCCTGGGTTGCCATGGAAACACATAGGATGTTCACCTCCCTTATCTCTAATCATCTCAGCCCTCTCCCTGCCTGGCTTGACTCTCTTCTCCTAGGGGTCTTCTATGTCTGATCCTTCATACAATCAGATTGTTCTAGACTGAGCTGTATTTACTGATCCATTCATCAGCAAAAAAAAAAAAAAAAAAAAAAATTGTTACCTTGAACTTTGCCTTCTCACCTGGAGAACTGTAATCAGGGAGAGGATAAGAGAAGACAGATGGTAAAGGTACTCTAGGATGGTGTGCCTGCTCCTAGAGTTATGGCCCAGAGAAAGAAGACAATGTGAAGGAAAGGCATTGCTCTTGTGACAGTCCACCCTAACTATCCATTTTGGTGGCGGGTGGGTGTCCAGAAGAGAAAGGATTATACTTAGCTCAGGCTTGAGCTACTAAGTTTGCATCATCCAGACAGTTTTGTGTGGAACTCCAAAAAAGAACCGATCACTAAGGCAGGATGCCGATTCCAGATAACTGAGCTGACCACAGAGCATTAGGAGACTCACACTCAAAACTCTCAGAGATACTAGACAGAACTCAGGCTGAAAGGATTGATGCCCCCTGCGAGGAGACAGCTGAGCAAGCAAAAACTGGTCCTGAGTGTTGCCAGCCTCATTTGTGTCTTGAGCTAACAGAGCCTGGGGAACATTTGCACATAGTCCAACAGTAGCTCTGTAATGATTTACCTATTAGCTAAGGGGAAACAGCCTCCACACAAGATATTCCCCAGAAAAAATGAGCAGCTGAGCAGACTCACCTAACTGATCCCATAAGCTTCCCCTCCATCATGTGGGACAAACCCTGACATCCCAGCAGTAGCCTCTAAAATACATCTTTCCTTATATCTTCTGTACCTCATTGGCTCAAATTCTGCATTTGTCAACCTCTGACCTGAGTGACAACCCCCTAGAGGGCTCTAACAGAACCAGTGTCTAGGCTTCAGCTTTCTTATTCTCAGGCCCAACACGTTCCTCTCTGGCTCCAAGTCCCTTTCACTCTAGTCTTCCCATTGAGGTCACCTGTCCTTTGAACCAGCCAATCCTCTGGCCTGAGGAAGTCTCTGCTTTCCTTGCATTCCCAAGAAGTGAGTGCTGGGGGCCTGGTTGGGTGTCATTCTGGGGCATGGCCACCACTGGGCAGGGGCTCCAGGGGCATGAACACTATTCAGGGATTTCATTTTATGTTAACAGTTTCACGGGCAGGGGGCATGGCAGAGATAAGAGAAATATGGAGGGAAGAGAACATGCCACAAGCCAATAACCTCAACATAGTTTGGGGGTAGAGATGCAGAGATTTGGTAAAAGTCCAGAAATCTAAATGCTGGATATGCTTACTAAATTTGCCCAGGCTTTGAGCTAAGCAAACAGATCTCCTGTCTCCTTGACAACCAGAATACAAACATGCCTGTAAACATGTCTGTCTTACCTGCATTATCCATTGTCTTCGCCAAAGCCAGTGCACAATCAGCAAGTGGAGGAGGATATAGGCGCCAGGTGAAAGAGTCCACATCTCTTAAACAGTGCTTTTTCTCTCTCATTGCTCTCTGGTGGGGGCTTTATCTCCTCAACCTTGTTAACATCACACTTGTTTCATTTACCAACCATGCCCTTGACTTCCTGGTAGAAAGCTAATATAGTCTTACCTCTCCCTATCTGTCAATACCGTTCAGGGGACTGATAAGAAAATTTTCTAGGAAGGTATTTCTGGAAAGTTCTATTTATAGAGATACACCTACATGGCTATAGACACAAACTATAAATAGCCTCCTTTGTGTTAGGGTAAGAACCAGGTTGTCACCTCATGGGGAGCTCCATGCTCCTACCTGCTCTCTTGGCATGCAAGACAACCACTCGATTACAGTGTTGAATATGAGCTGAGTTCAGGGAATTGCCTAATAGATTGGACCACTGCATGGATAATGGAAGGCAGCAGCTTCCAAATACTTTGGAATCTCAGAGGTACAGTCTCCTGAGTCAATCAGTCACCCAAATAAAGAATCCAATCCTGGGAAGATAGAATCTTAGTCCTCTTCTGGAATGTTCCTTTCCCTGACTCTCCTCACCACCACAGCTAGGAGGATGGATTATCAGTGTGAGAGGACCAAGAGCCTGCAAGGTTGCATTTAGAGCAAGTCATCACTGAACCCATAGTCACACACTCCGGTCTACTCCTTCCTGGGGTAGAGGAGGAAAGGACAGGGATCAAGTGGAGTGAAAGAAAGAGAATGAACACCTGTGCAGGACCCCCAGCTCTTCAAAAGAAGTGTGAAGCAAACGTGAGAGAATTAAAGCAGACTTCTTTCCCCCACCCTTCTCCCTATCTTTTCAGGTTAAGTTTAGGAATCGTATGAAAAAGAGAAGGTACTTGTGAACATGTGTGGGTGTGCATGGGACATGTAACCCCCCTCATGGATCTGTGTGCATGTGCTAGTGCCTCTGGGCATGCATGTGGACACCAAATTATGGCACAAACAATACAAGCACTACACATGTTAGCTTAACCTCAGAACTATTGCGAAACCCAACTCTGATGGGAAAAGCCCTTTATTTTCCAAGTACCCTGTTCTCATTCCATTTTACCCTCTGGGAATCTCTTAGCAGAGCTAGGGGGAAGAAGAGAGTAAAATAATGAGGTGCAATGGAACACAGGAGAATGTCTACCAGTTATCATCATCAACATCCTAATGGGGAGGTCACTTAGTGTGGAAAATAGTAGGACCCATTAGAAATGAGTTGGGACTGGATCCCAGTGGACTTCTCAGAAGGCATTCTATTGGCTGGTGCTGAGAAGCAGAAACCAGAAATAGAGAGGCCAGCTGTGTGGACGGCCTATAACCCTGCCAGACAAGGCTTAGTGTGAGATGCAGGATTCTCTGACAGAGATACAGTTCTTGGAAATGGGAGCAGATTTATGCCAACGAATTGCACAATAATATCTGGCCTGAACAGAGCTCTTGTGCAATTACTAGGACCCTGTACTACTCCTATTAATTTACATAACAAACATTTTACACTTACTTCATGAGAATCGCTAACATTTATTGAGGGTCAAGTACTGTTCTGAGCTCTTCATATCTATTAACTTAATCTGCACAAAAAACCTTTGAAGTGGGTCCTGTTACCATTTTACAGAGGAGAAAACTGAGATATAGTGAACTTGCAGGAAATTCTTATTGTAGTCAAGGACCAGAATTTGAACACAGGCAAATTTACTCCAAATTCCACATTTAATTGCTGAACATATCTGCTTCCCATATTTACTTTTTTTTTTTTTTCTTGTACCAGGAATTGAACCCAAGGGCACTTAACCACTAAGCCATATTCCCATTCATTTTTCTTTTTTATTTTGAGACAGGGCCTTGCTAAATTGCTGAGGCTGGCCTTGAGCTTGTGATCCTTCTGCTTCTTTACTTTTGTGCAAAGCACTATATTAGGCATTCAAAAGAGGCTAACAAAAATATCACAGCCCCTACACTTAAAGGAGTTCATAGTCGAGAGAGACAGAGGATATTGCCTTTTGCCTTCCTTCCTTTTTATTTCCAGTGCTGGGGATCAAACCCACGGCCTCGGGCATGCTAGACAAGTGTTCCACCATTGAGCTACGCGTCCAACCAAATGCTGCCTTCTGATTTAAGCAAATTTGACCATTCAGAAAATAGAAGTTTCTTTTGTGGCCTCTTGAGGTAGGATGCATATGGGAAACTATAAACCACCCCCTATGTCCTAAAAATTGTTGAACTAAACCCTCCAACACACCCATACAAGGAGATGTGTTTTGATAAGGAAGCACCAAAATAGTCCTTTGACTTGTCTAGTAGTTCAGGAAAGAGTCACCCTAACCAGGCAGTCCAGCAAAGGTCATGTGCATGAAGGACTTGGGCTAGAGCAGAAGTTATAATATTCTTAGAAGAGTGCTGGGCAGTTCAGGGTCAGACCAGGCAACAAGGTCCTCTGTGAAGGGGGAGAGAGAATTATCAAGGGCTGGTGGTAGGCCTTCACCTGCCACCTTCTAACACTGAGCTCATAGAGGGGAGTGGAGTCTGCATGACAATCCTAACCAATCAACAGTCTTGATGCTATTCTCTTTCCCAAAGAAGTGATTTTATTAAAGCTACAGAGAGAGCTGTGTAACCCCCTGGGCAAATGCTGGCTAACAAGCTGGCTTGCTGCTTCCTGCGTCAGTGCTCAGATCTCCCACCTCAGGAATTCCATCAAAGGACCTCTAGGCATCCAAAATCAGCCTCTGATTTTTTTGGCCTAGTGTGTTTTTCCCAAATGATACTTTGTTGTTCAAAAATAAAATAACTGAGATAACACCCCATCATATAAAAAACATCATAAGGACCTAAATGTAATGTCATGCTTTCTATATCAAAGGGTAATTGGAAGGAAAATAGACCTTATATTTGTTCATTTGCTCTCATAGAAGAGCACCTGGTTCTTATTTGTACATAGCAGATGCTCAATAAATGTGAGTTTCCTTCCCTATCTCCCTATCTCATTTAATTCTCATAAAAACACTATGAGGAAGTTATGATGTTTATACTGTAGATGAGGAAACAAAAGCTTAGAGTTTAAGTAGTTTGTTGATTCCTGTGACTACAAGGAAGCCACACTGGGTTCAAACTGGAATGCCCACCCTCCTCCTAGCATGAACACCACCTCCGAGATAATCACAGGTAAGCTTTGTAGAAAATTTCATTTACAAAGTCCTAATATGATTAGGATAAGTCCTGATATGATTCCCCATATCACCAAAACCTCAGAATACTCCTATTATATGAGGATTATTATTTTCCTCAATTTTAAGTGGATGAAGCAGCTCAGATAATTATAGCAATTTGCCTAAGGTAGAAAATGGATTCTTCCGAACCCATGTTCTATGTGCTCAGATCTTTGCTCTTGGTACCACACTGCATGACATCTCAGCATGGATCCCAAGGAAGGGCAAAAGTGAATGTGAATGTGAATTGAGGCTAGAGTTTATGCCCCACACATGGGCAGCTAGGATCCATTGTCTGGTTGGTGCTCCAGAGCTGACCTTAAATCCTACCTCAGCAGCTACACAGAGACCACTTTTATATTGCTTTTTTCCTTATTTTTAATTGGTGCACTATAGTTATACATAATAGTGGGATTTGTTGTCACATATTCACGCATGCACACAACATAATAATATAATCGGCCAATATCATTCCATCAATATCATTCCCCAGTATTCCCCTTTCCCTCCCCCACCCTCCCCCTAGTTCCTTTCCTCTACTCTACTGATCTCCCTTCGATTTTCATGAGATCTTCACCCCTTACCTTTCTTTTCCTTTTTTTCTCTCCAGTGTCTACATATGAGAGCAAACACATGACACTTGACCTTCTGAGTTTGGCTTATTTTGCTTAATATAGTGGTCTCTAGTTCCATCCATTTTCCTGCAAATGACATAATTTCATTTTTCTTTAAGATTGAAAAAGACTCCATTGTGTATATATACCACATTTTTCTTTATCCTTTCATCCATTGATGGACACCTAAGCTGGTTCCATAGTTTATCTATTGTGAATTGTGCTGCTATAAACATGGGCATGCATACAGCACAGTAACTTTAACTCTGGAAGATAAATACAGAGGAGTGGTAGAGCTGGGTTAAACTGTGGTTCCATGCCTAGTCTTTTGAGAAACTTCCATAGTGATTTCCATAGTGGTTGTATTAATTTACAATCCTACCAAAAATCTTAAAGTGTCCTTTTTCTTCCTGTCCTCTCCAGCATTTATTATTGTTTGTATTCTTGATGGTTGCCATTCTGACTGGAATGAGATGAAATCTCAGGACAGTTTAATTTGCATTTTCTTAATTGCTACAATGTTGAACCTTTTTTTCATATATTTTTTGACAACTTGTATTTCGTTTTTCGAGAAATGCCTGTTTAGTTCATTTGCCCATTTACTGTTTTTGTGTGTGTGTGTGTGTTAAATTTTTTGAATTCTTTATATATTCTAGATATTAATCCTCTATCAGAAGAGGATTTACATAACTAGAATATACATTTTCTCATTCTATAGATTCTCTCTTCACATTCTTTCACACTTGTTTCCTTTGCTTTACAAAACATTTTTAATTTGATGCCATCCCATTTATTAGCTCTTGGAATTATTTTCTGAGCTTTGGGAGTCCTATTGATAAAGTTATTGCCTGTGCCTATATGCTGGAATGTTGATCCTATGTTTTCTTCTAGAAGTTGCAAAGTTTCTGGACTAATTACTAGATCTTTGCTCAATTTTGAAATGATTTTTTGGTGCAGGGTGAGATACGGAGCCTAGTCTCACTCTTCTACACCTGGATATCCAGGTTTCCCAGCACCATTTGTTTAAAAGGTTGTCTTTTCTCTAATGTTATGTTTTTGGCAATTTTGTCAAAGATCAGATGAATGTATTTTTGTCTCTGTACCATTGGTCAAAGTATCTGTTTTTATGCCAGTACCATGCAGCTTTTATTACTATGACTCTGTGGTATAATTTGAAGTAAGGTTTTGTGATGCCTCCAGCATTGCTTGTTTTGGCTTAGAATTGCTTTGCCTATTGCGGGTCTTTTATTTTTTCAAATGCGTTATAGACCTGTTTTTTCTTGTTCTCTGAAGAATGTCACTGGTATTTTGATGGAGATCGAATGGAACCTGTAAAGTGCTTTTGGTAGTATAGCCCTTTAACAATATTAGCTCTGCCATACATTAATTAGTTCATGAACGTAAGAGGTCTTTTCACCTTCCTGTGTCTTCTTCAATTTCTTTCTTCAATGTTCTATAGTTTTCATTGGAGAGGTCTTTGACCTCCTTGGTTAGATTTATTCCTAGGGTTTTGTTCTGTTTTGTTTTGTTTGTTTTGTTTTGGCTGTTGTGAATGGTATTGTCTTCCTGATTTCATTCTCAGTAGATTTATTATTGACATATAGGATATCTGTTGATTTTTTGATCTTTTGATGTAGCAAGATGAATGAATTTTTCAGGCTGGCTAGGCCCAGCCCTCATGTGCTAGAATCAATGCCCACATCCTGTCAAGGCCACTTTCCTAAGTGACACTCTGCATTCCCTTGCTTTACTTCATTTCCTTGAGTTTACCTTAATCTTCTTGATACAATTTTCTCCAGATCCTTTTAAAATATATTTGTTGTATTATGATTATATTGATAGCATATGCATTATGAAAATAGTCTAGAAAACACAGGATAGTGTAAGAAGAAAATAAACATTATCAAGTGTCCTACTTACCAAAATATGCTCATATTAGTATCTCATAGTATGTGCTTACTATGCACATATGGACCTAAGTACAGATACATAATAATGGTTTTATAATATTTTATCAAATTTACAAGTATGTATGTACCATTATTTATGTCTGCATTCCATCCCAATTATTTCTGATTAAAAGACATTTGCTATTTGGTATGTCTTCAACATTTATAAAGCAGTTCAGGGAAAGTCATCAATGCTGCATCTTTGTATGTCTGCCTCATTTTCTAGAATTGAATTGCTGTTCATGGAGATACACTTTTGTATATGCATTGATAAATTACCCTCTGAAAAAGGTGAGTCAAGACATACTCTCACCAGCAGAAAACAAGAACATTCCCATATCTTTGCCAACACTGAGAATTAGCAAACCTTTATTCTTTAACCAGAAAATAGAAAAAAAGAATAACTTGTTTTTTCACCACTTCTGAAGAGGAACATCTTTGTATCGGTTTATTAATAAGATCACCATATAACTTATTGTCCAATCTAGAGTATTTCAAGAATGAAAAGGGGCATTAAATGGAGGGTGAGCAAGGGGCTCCTGGTTGTACTACTTCCTGGCCATTTGCTTTTATTAGTTTGAGAATTACTTGTTTGTAGCTTTTACTTATTTTCCTATTGAGTTGTTGGTTCTTTTCTTAATTATTACAAAAGATTATATTATAATAATATTAACTCTTTGTAATATATGTTAAATATATCTTTTTATACATCATAAATTTGTAAAGGTTTTATATATAGGTTATTTTAATTTTAAAAGTAATAAAACATGATTTTTAAAGTTTGTTTCAGATGTCTTAAACTTTTTTGATACACCTATAGATTCACTTGCAATTATAGGAAATAATGTAGGCAGATCCACTTTATGCTTTACCTGGTTTCCTCCAATGATAACATCTTCCAGAACAGAAGAACACCACAACCAAGGCCTAGCTCCTCCTGTTGCTCTCCCTTTTTAACCCCCACATTATTTTATTGGTGCATTACAGTTGTACATAATGATGTGATTTGTTGTTACGTGTTGTACATACACATAACATAACCATGTAATTTGGCCAATATCACTCCCCAGCACTCCTCCCTCTCGCCCTCTTATCCCTGACCCTTTCCTCTATTCTACCCATCTCCCTTGATTTTCCTGGGATTCCTGTTGCCCTGGTAAAGCCACACCCACCTCTCTTCTTGCCTTTCTCCCCACCTGTGACCCCAGCAACACATCTATTCCCCATTTCTACAACACTGTCATTTCAAAAATGCTGCATGAATGGAATCACACAGTGTGGAGTCCTCTGGTTTTGTTCTATGTGTTTTTATGTTTTGTTTTGACTCAGCATAATGCTCTGAAGACTCCTTCAGGTTGTTGCTGTGTCAGTAGTTTGTTCCTCTTTATTGTTGGTTTCAGATGTATCATAGTTTGTTTAACCATTCATGCTTGATGTTGTCACTTTATTTCAGTCATTCAGATAGGCGTGTAGTAATATTATTTTATTGTGGTTTTTAATTTGCATTTCCCTAATGGTTTTTCGATGGTTGCCATCTTTTTATATACCTATTGCCATTTGTATATTCTTGATGAAATATCTCTTTATATCTTTGGCCCTAATTGAGTTGTTAGTTTTTGTACTGTTTATTTCTGAGAATTCTTGGTAGATTCAGATATTAATCCTTTGTCAGATGTGCAATTTGCAAATATTTTCTTTCTTTTTTCTTATTTATTTATTTATTTTAGATCAATGATTGAACTGAGGGGCACCTTACTACTTTACCTCTGAGCTACATCCTCAGTCCTTTTTATTTTTTTATTTTGAGACAGTTTCACCAAGTTGTCCTGCAAGACTTGAACTTGTGATCCTCCCTCCTCATTCTCCCAAGTTGCTGGGATTACAGGCATGCTCCACCATGCCTGGCAATTTGAGAGTATGTTCTCGTTATGTGTCTTGTCTTTTGCTTTTCTTAAGAGGATCTTTCAGAGAGTAAAGTTTTTATATTTGTAATTTATCAATTTTGCCTTCTGTGGCTTGTGACTTTGGTGCCAACTCTATTAACTCTTTGCCCTGGATCCTGAAGCTATTCTCCTTTAGTGTAGCTCTGTGGAACAGTTGCTCAATATGGCAGCTAGCTCCCTTCAAAGTAAGGGATCCAAGAAAGAGAAAGATAGTAATACGCATGATGGAGGCCACCTCAGCTCAGAAGTGATTTTTCGTTCCATTTCTGCAATATTACCCGTGGTCACAGAGACCAACTCTGGCCTCATGTGGGAGGGTACAACACAAGGGTACCCTTGTGTTCCCACAGGCAAGGATTATGGGGGCCTTTTGAGGGGCTGGCTACCACAGCCACAGACATGAGAGCTGAACAAAAAAATAAGCTATTGTTTTAATATTTGGTCATTGGTTATTGCTTCATTGTAGTCTATCAAAAGCTAACTGATACACCTATTATGTTTTTCTTTTATACACTTTAGCAGGTTTTTTGTTTGTTTTTGACATGCTGCTCTAAAAGATGAGGAATCCCCCTTATACTCTCTCTGGCTTTCTTATACTACTGACCATGTCTTGGGTTTGGTTCGTTTTATTATTTTTTTTAAAGTTTTTCTATTAGCTATCTGTAGAATACTCAATTACATATTTGGAGCTTCTTCCATCATCTTTAGATAGCACTATCTAAACTCAATAGTGCTATCTAAACTCAATTACATATTTGGAGCTTCTTCCATCATCTTTAGATATACTCACTAGTGTATAATATCAAGGAATAGTGTTTTAACACTCATCCAGCATCCTCCTCCTCCAGATGTCTATCAATGCTACCATTATTTTATATTTTCAAGGTTCTCTTCTCTTTATCTTTAAGCCATGTTGTTGTGCTAAGAATCCACGAAGCTCCATCTCCAGAGAGCAGGATTGTGAATGGTCCCTGAGTGTAGACCAAGAGTGACCACCAGGGAAACGAGGGGAATAATGGATTTGAGGCCACAGGGCTTGACTCTGACATGGAGGACTGACAGGAACCAAGAAAACTACCCCACATATGGTCACAAGTGATTCATTTGAATCCTTAGCGAGGCAGGCAACATCTCTCTCTCAGGCCAAAATCCCAAAGCTACCACAGTCCAGGATTTCAGTCTTGGTGTTTATGCTGGGAGGTTCCTGATCCCTAGAGGAGGCCCTCCTATTCATTTGCCTGAGTGGATCTAGTCACAATTAATTTCTCTTTTCCAAGATGCCAGTGTGGAGCATGATGCTGGGTCCTATTTCTTGCCCCTCAGATGCTGGGATGACAGGAGGAAGGTGGTCAAACATAATACAGGACAACTAAATTTCAGTGCCCCATGGAGAGTCACCCACATGGAAATTCCCCAGTGCTGACTTACATAACTTTATCTGCTGCTACCAAATCACCTCAAACCCAGACAATTCCACTCCCATCTCTCAGCTTGTATATATACAGTCTGCATTCAGTGTATTGAACTTGTCAAAGGCTTCATACATCTTGTCTCTTTCACTACCAGGTCCATATTCAACATTTCCTAATTGCCAATCATGTGACAGAATTGCTTTGTTTTATCTTGTTTTACCTTTCTTCACAACAAGTGCCTAAGGGAAGTGTCATTTACTATTGCTGTTGTTCCTACCCTCCAGATGAGGAAACTGAGTTTCCAAGAGTCCCTAAAGGTTAAGGGACTCACCAAGAGGGTGCTGCCCAAGACCCCCTTGGCATATACTGGCTAAGATTTAAGTCCCTTTCTGAAGATGAACCATGCCCAGAGTGTCTTAGAAGCCCCTCTGCTTTTCCATCCCTACCCAAATCACCTGCCACTCATTCCTCCTGTCAATGGCCACGTACCATATTCTCACTCCCAATGGAACTCTTAAGAAAGCAGAGTCCATATAGAAGGAGAGAGGAAATAAACATTCCCTCCAGCAGGATGGTGCCGTGGCGCCTCTAGAATTTGCTATGAGAACCATAGGGATCACATCTATGCATAGAGACAAAGTTATAAAATGCAAACAAATCCCACACTGTCAGAAGAAGCAAATGGGTTATGGTTCTATGCTAGCCCAAGAATTTTTTCCTCGGCCTCTATAATTTATATTGGCAGATGCAATTTGAGTTCAAACCACTGACTTGGAAATGAACTTGCACAATGCACACATTGGAGCCTGTGCCTATTTTTCACCGTGAGCCCATGAGTGCAATCATTCACACCTTGCTCTTGCACTAGATAGCAAGTACTACAGGGGCAGGGGGTCACATCTTTTGGTGACTCACCATTTCCCTGCAGCATTAGAGCACCGCTTTGGCCAGAGCCAAGTTTAATCCATGCCTTTTAGTGGTGGAGAAAGTAAGAGAGCCCTCACTTCTCTCTAGCATTTCTTGTAGTGCATGAGATTTACAATCACTTACAATCATTATTAACTACTAGCTAACCACTACCATCATTTTTCTTAGTCATCTAACTACCTTATCAGTTTTCAGCTTTCCCTTTGAGAAAACTGAGGCTTACTTTACATCTTTCCAATTCCCCGAAAGAATCCAAAAAATAACCCATTTAAGCAGACATGAGCCCAGGGCCTAAAAATATTAGCTAGCTTGGTTCAAGCTCAAGACTCAATGGCTGCTGTAAATTACAGTAATAGCACAGGTACTGACTGTGACCCTTGGTCAAAGGTGATCTTCAGTTTCAGTCTGGTGGTTATGAAAGAGGAATATCTTAATCTGAAATTTTATTAAAGGATGAAACAAGTTCTTCCAAATTAAAGTGTGTATTGTTTATGCAAAAGGGATTGCCAGATGACCTTTGCATGGGAGTCTGCTCTGCCTCATGCCCTTGTTTCCCATTCTGGAGGATGAAATCAGCCCTCGCATCCCATAGGTTCAGAAGAAAGCTCCCCTTTGCAGGCTGAGATGTCATTTTCAGCTTTGGAAGAGAAACAAATCATGTTGTTGTCGAGGCTGTTACTGAGAACATCGTGCTGTCAGCCCTACTGGCTTGGCCACAGTCAAGAGAATCAAACAAAGCTGTTTGCCATGAATCTCATCATTCTGGCTTGCCCAGCTGGGTCCTCTCCCACCCTAGCCCAGTGCCATTCGCAATTCCAATGCCCTAGAATTTGTTCCAGGAACAAGTTAAAATTTTTGCTAATTTCAGACATCAGCACTGCAAGTCTTATCTTTTCTTTCCTTTTCAATTTTTTCAGGAAGGAAATTCTGGTTGCTGGAAGATTCTAGGTAGACAACTCCAGAGTCCAAAGCCTCCAGGAGAAGAGGGAAATGGACTGATCAGTTTGCAGGACTGGAGGATATACATGAAATGTAGGCCACTGAGCAAATAGCTAATTGTCTCTCAGGGCACAGAGGCCCTGGGGCCCAGGCTTGGCTCTGACACCTGTCACCATTCCTGAGTGGACCCAAGGGAGTAGTTCTTCCCAATAAAGGCATTAGGGTCCTCCCTGTTAATCTCTTGCCTTAGGGCCTGTACCAAGTCCCATATTCATTATACTGTCAACTTCTTCACCTTTGAGGCAGAATAGGAATGCAGTAATTGTCCCATGGAATTGGAAAAACACAAAAGCTAATGCGTGTAAACAATGTTATTTAACAGTCCATTGGATGGGGGAAAAATGCACTGGCACTTTTATTATATTTGTTTTGAGCAGGTGTGTACACTTGTGTATGCATTTGAGTGTGTGGGAGGAAAGAGTTCTTTTTTCTCTTTTTGAAGTTTGTTTTGTTATTAACTTTTTAAAAAAATACCGTTTGCTAGAACATTCTTTCAAGAAACTGCCAGAAGAAAATACTAAAGTCAGTAGAAGGTGGGAGAAGTTATTTAAAAAGCAATGCCTTTGGAGGCAGAAATAATGAGATTTGAATTCTTGCTCACTCTTAGAATGTGATTTGAAGCAAGTGACTTTATATCTCTGAAC
The DNA here is from genome assembly GCA_020662805.1 of Glaucomys volans. Taxonomy (NCBI): domain Eukaryota; kingdom Metazoa; phylum Chordata; class Mammalia; order Rodentia; family Sciuridae; genus Glaucomys; species Glaucomys volans. Next base: position 207,798 of record JAJEJO010003001.1, read on the forward strand.
CCTCGGTTCTAACCTTTAGGGAATGGGTGAGAAACTATAATAAAGCCTACCTGACAGAATGGATGTGAGCATAAAATAGACTATAGAAAGCGCATAGCAAAGAACCTGTTATGTAGTAGAAGCTCAAGAACTACAATGGCCAACATTTATTTAGCTTTTATATGGCAAAGCCTGGCTTCAGTACTTAACCTAAATGACATTATTTAATCTGAAAGATAGGTAATAAAATTATCCCCATTATGTGGAAAAAGTGAGGCTTAAAAGGGCTGGTCCTAAGGACCACAGCTGGTAGTGGCAGAAGCAGATTTGAATCCAGTTCCTACTCTACCTACAATGTGCAGTATGGAAGCTGCAGGCTGAGTCCCATGAACCAGATCCAGCTTAGAATGTGTTTCCTTTAGCTTGTGTGTGCGTGTGTGTGTGTGTGTGTGTGTGTGTGTGTGTGTGTATGGTTTTATAGGTACATAGTTTTAATTTAGTTTTTAAAGCTTAAAAATTGGGGAAGATTTCACAATTTTGGATCTCCTTATCCTTTGCAGCTCTGCTCTCCAGCCCTTGTCTGTGTTCTTACAGGGCCAGGATTGGCTAAAACTGTGCAGTGTTCATGTGGTTCCCTCACTCCTCAATCTTACACGATCATGTCTTCACTGGGCCCCCAGAGGCATCTGAGGGTGGCTTCTCTCCCTTGCCTTTCCGTCCATCTCTCTCACCAATGTTGTAGAGTTGTTGAGTAAACAACCCAATACCCACGTGATTCCTTTGTGGAGTAAAAATGCCTGTGTTCACTCCCATCTCTGTTGAATTCTACTTATTCCTGCTTGAAGCAGTTCCCAGTACAACATCAATGACACACATGCTGCTCCTGCATTCTGAAAGGGCTCCCCTGATACTTCCTCCTGCACTGAGAAGTCTGGAAAGATCCAGAAATATCCCTGACTTTGGGAACAAATCATCAGTTAGGTTTGCCTTTTTCCTCCATTTGCATTCCCATGAAATCATCTTAGACCAAGTTCTCCTCATTCCATCTTCCTGAATTATTCCCACCTTGTCCCCCTGATGTTACCTCCTCACTCCCATCCCCAGTCCATGCAACACATCTCACAACAATCTCATATCCATCTTTAGCAAATCTTCCTTCATAGTCTGGGACAGCTTCTTGGGTGGGAGACCTGTGCAATTGCAGAAAACCCCTGCTATCAAGTCCCCTTACCTGGCTTACTGCTCTGCTATTACATCTTGAAATTCCTAATGATTTCTGAACCAAGGGCCTGCATTCTTATTCTGTACTCAGGCTAGCAAGTACATAGCTGATCTTGCTCATGTTTTAATTCAAGAAGTTTTAATGACTCCTAACCCTAGCTGTATTTTCCCATCTATGTTGAACCATGACACAAAAAGAAATGATAATATTTCTATGCTATAGTAGATTGCCCTGAAGCCCTAGACCTAGGCCAGTCATGCTGGAGAAAATAGATGTCATGGCAAACTATGACCTTTGAGCCTCATAGAAGCAGCTGAGTATACCTGTGAGAAAGCTCTGGACTGCAGGGAGAATGTCCCAGGAGTTTACCTTAGTGCTTATCCAGGTTTGTTTCAGAACCTTCTCCTGCATTTAGGCTGATCTCATGTTATCCCCATTCTCATTTTTAGGCCTTCACTAATGTGGTTGCAGTTTCTGGGAATAATCACTCTCGTGTCTCAATGTTATCCAAATCCTGCCCATTTTATTACAGCAGCTCAAGTCCATCTTTTCCCCAAAGCTTATCCTGGGTGTATCAGCCAATAACACTTCATTTTTGCATCAAATAGCAATGGACTGCTCCGTCTGTACCAGGTACTGGGCCACAGTGGGGGATACATTTGGAAGCAACACATGCATGCTCCTGCCCTCATGAAGCTAACTGAAGTTGGGCACACAAATAAGAGGCCACTTTTGTGCAGAGTGATCAGAGGTGTCCTAGAAATAGAGAATGTTTTTGATTCTGAGGGTTTCTGTAACAAATTACCACAAGCGTGGTGGCTTATAATAACAGAAATGTATTTTCTTACAGTTCTGGAGACTGAAAATCCAAACTCAAGGTGTCAACAGGACCACTTGCCCTCTGGCTCCAGGAATGAATCCTTCCTTGCCTCTTCCAACTTCTGGTGACTCCTGGTGTTTCTTGACTTGTGAGAGATTACTCCAATCTTTACCTTCTTCACATGTCCTTTTCCTCTTCTATTTCTCTTCTGTATGTTTCTCATAGAGACTCTTGTCATTGTATTTAAGGTCTACGTGAATACTCCAGGATAAACTCATATCAAGATTTTTGACTTATTTACATCTGCAAAGATGTCTTTTCCACCTCAGGTAACATTTACATGTCCCAGGGATTAGGATGGGGACATTTCTTTGGGGGCCACTATTTAACCCACTTACCTACCCCTTTGCAGCAGGGGCAGCTAACCTCATACAGGGGAATTATGGGAAGTCTTTTGGGATAAAATAACATCTAAACTGTGCAAATCAGGTAAAGAAGGTGGGGATGTGAAAATGTTTCTGGAAACAGCATGGGGAAAGATCCCAATACAAAGTTAAGCTTGCTACATTCCTGGAACTAAATGAAGCTAAGTGTGTCTGGAGAATAATGTACAAGGTAGAAAGGATAAGAAAAGCAGCTAGAGAAGTAATCAGGGCCAAATCAAGAAGAACATTGTAACCACAGATAATCAGTTGGACCACTGTAATGGGGGCACTGATGAGTATCACAATTGGAAAGGCAATATCAGATTTGATATGATTGCATAGCTGGAGTGCACAGGATAGATGGGGAGGGCTGAGACTGGAACTAAGGAAAATGGTTAGAAAACAGTTATATAATCCAGGCTGTGCATTTCAAATTAGGATAGTGTGGAAGGGAAGGGAAGAAGGTCAATATATTTAAGAGATTATTGAAGACAGAATGCCCAGGGCTGGTGATTGATGGGCTCCCAGTGGGAAGTCAGGATGAGGCCCAGTCTTCTGGCTTCTGGTGGGATAGCATTGCCACTGCTAAGGTGGGGACTGGGGTTGCAGCTTTGAAGGGCACCATAAGGATGAGTTTGCAATGTCCTCAGGACAGACAGTTGGAAGCTCTTAGTGGGCACTTGAATTCAGATCTGAGGCACAGAAGGGAGGATCAGAGCTGGAAAGACAGACTTGGGAATGGTCAGTACTTGGGATCATATGCTAAGTCATGCAGAGGACAACCACATTTAGGGGGACAGAATGAAAAGAAAGTAGAGTGAAAAGATAACAGGACCCAGGACAGAATGCTTGGGAGCAATGACATTTATGTGAAGGGCAGAGGGCAGGTCACTGTGGCAAAAGGCAGAAGACTGGGCAATAGCTGATACAGTCATCCTTTGTATCCATGAGGGACTGTTTCCGAGACCCCATGGATACCTAATCTATGGATGCTCAGGTTCCTTATATAAAATGGTGATGTATTTGCACATAACTTATGCACATTGGCCCATATGCTTTAAATAATCTCTAAGTTACTTATAATACCTAATATAATGTACTGCTATGTAAATGGTTATTATATTATTTTGTTTGGGGAATAATGACAAGAAAAAATGTCTACAAATTATATCAGTGCAGACACATTTTTTTTTCCTGAATATTTTCCATCCGTGGTTGGTTGAATTCCATGGATACAGAGACCCAACTGTATTTAGTTATGTGTGATTTTTACCATACAATTGGAAACTTACTGTCAATTTTCCTATTCTCTGTCACTCATTTTGTATTTTACTGAACAATTGAAGCATAATATTTCTATGCTATGCTTTCTTGGTCTTTGTTTTGTATACATGGGAACCAGAGTAAGGACTCAGAACAGGGGGCCCATCTGGGAGTAAGCACTGAACAATTGCCCAGGGATTAATTGTTCAGGGTCTGTGTTAGAAAATAAGAGAAGGGAACACTGCCTGTGTCCTCTGACCCCTCTCCAAACCCCCTCACCAATGTCACCATCAACTAACAGTCTATGAACTTTTTTTCCTCTTACATTACTATTAAGCTTCTCTAAAATAAGTAGCATCTTTTTGTTTTTGCTCAAGATGTTTTTATCTCTGCCCATGTGCTCCTTTCCAGCTAGTTAAATCCTATATTACAGCACCGATCAGTATGCATAACATCCTGCAATAATGGAAACTTCTATATCTGTGTTAAAAAAAATATGGTAGTCACAGGCTTTGAATGATCGTTGATTACTTGAACAGGGATAGTGCACCTGAGCAACTGAACTTTTAATTTTAGTTTTAATTAATTTAAATACCTATACGTGGTGAATGTCTACCATTTTGAAGAACATAGCTATACAAACTCCCGTGAATTCAGAATTCACTTTCTTAAGGAACCTTCCCTGAATCCCTCTACCAAAACCATGCCTGATCTTCCTGCTCTGTGCTGTCCAGAACCTTCTATGTTCATTTGCTAATGAGGATTATCATTTGGAATAATTTTGTGTGATTTTACTAGTTTAATGTCCAGCTCCCCATAAAATGAGCTCTCAGAGGGTAGGGGCTATGTCAATCTCAGTTAGTACTATGTTTTTAGCACCTAGTTCAATGTATGGTATGTACTTTGTGTTCAATTAATATTTACTAAAAGAGTGAATGATCAAATAAATATTCAGTGAAAAGAGTTCATTGGATTATGTACCAAATATATCTTTATTCAATCCAGACCATGGCTTGTAATCATATAATAGATAATTCTGTAATCATATGATAAATAACTAGCTCCAGTCAACAGAAATTAGGCCACACAGGGGAGGCACAAATTTGACATGCTCAATTTGGGCTGTGTGAAATTTGCAGTGCTGGATCTTGTGTTCTTGACCTTATCATCCAATGCAGTCCTGAAGGTTCTTCTGATTCATGCTGGCCTACCACATCTCTCTTGCCCTTTGAAGTTAGTAGTAAAATCACTCACACTTCTCATTAGCAGTTTTCACTCTTCCCTGAATCTGATATCATTGTTCATCCTCTTGAAGTTGCTCAAAATCCTGAGTTTGTGACAGTATATTGTTTTCCACCTCCTGCTTTGCATTCTTTTGGTGTTTATTTCACATTTTTCCAAAGCTCTTGATCCAGTTAATTTTTTAAAAATTGCCTATGTCAGGAACTATGACCCAGCACTGAAGATCTCTCTCCAGATGCAAGTCAGTACTCTTTGGCTATGTTCTTTTAATAGCTAAGTAGCCTTCACCCAGGATGGAACTCCAGCCAGTCAGAAGCTCTGGGCTCACTGGAAAATTTGGGGGCTCTCTTACAAAACCCCTTAACTACCTTTGTCTCCAGCCTCTTCTTGGATAAGAAGCTGCTCTTGACAGATAAGTGGGATCAGGGGGTCTCTGTGGGCCTGGATGAATCCATCTCCTACACCCTGAGCCAGCATAGCACCAGGTCCTGTGCTCAAGTTTCATTGCAAATCAACAAGCAGGGTTCTAAAGTGTCTCCAAGTGAGAGCAAAAATCAAAAGTCTGACAGCTGAAACACAGCTGTCAGTTCAGGTGAGGTCAGGTAAGTTCAACAGCCAGTGTGGGAACCCAAATGGAGCCGGGGAAGCCAATGAGAAGGGATGTTCAAAAGGTTGGTGGGAGAAAGTCTTCATCAGTTCTTGCTGCTTTGCTTCATTGTGGTGGACTCTAAAAGCTGGAAGGGAAAACACCATGATAAAGATAAGAGGGAGGAGGAGGCCACCGGTGCATGAATTTGATTCAGACAAGGCAAAAGAAGCACGAACCTTTACTTCAGAGTCAAACAAAATGAGAGGGCTCTGAATCAAGCTAAAGGGAAGGGCTTTAGTAGATATGCTAGGGTCCCAGACAGTGGACAGATGCCTTTGTGTCCTCAAGTCATGTCAGACAGCTTCTCAGGACAGCTGCTGCCTGCTCCCCAGCATGGAGAGAAGTAGCAGCACCAGCAGCAGCCACCCTTGGGCTCCAGCTTCTGCGGTCTTCCTCTATCCAGAAATGGCAAACAGTCCTCCCATTGCCAAAAAGTCACTGACCCTGCCCCTCCACTTCATGGAAAAAGGCCATTCACATGAGAACTTCCCTCACTTTTCCAGCCTGTTACATCACTGCTGCTTTCTTGAGTCTTTTATAATCCTAAAAGCTACTGACAGACAGGAAACAAATAACTTGGTGTTGGATCAACCAAAAGTGGCCAAATTTACAATTGCAAACACGAGAGTATGGTCACCTTTCAGGGATCTTTGTGGCAGATTGGGCAATCACTAGAAGAGAGCAGGGAGCTGGGAATGTAGCTCAATGGTAGGACTTTTTTGTTGGGGGTGGGTGCCAGGAATTGCATTCAGGGGCACTTCACCACTGTGCCACCAGTTTGGGCTGGACAGACACGTCTCTGCTCAGAAGGACCATCCTGTGTACTTAGGACGAGCAACATCTCTGCTCCCCACATGCCAGCAGCACACGCCCAGGCATGACAACTTAAAATGTCTCCAGATGTGGCCCAAGATGGGTGAAGCTGCTTCTGACTGAGAACCAGTGTATTATTATTTTTAATTTTTTTTTGGAACCGGGGATTGAACTCAGGGGCACTTGACCACTGAGCCACATCCCCAGCCCTATTTTGTACTTTATTTAGAGACAGGGTCTCACTGAGTTGCTTAGTGCCTTGCTATTGCTGAGGTTGGCTTTGAACTTGCAATCCTCCTGCCTCAGCCTCCCTAGCTGCTGGGATTACAGGATGTTTGCCTAGCAAGGGCGGGGCCCTGGGCTCCATCCCCAGGACTGCCAAAAGAAAGATTACAAAAGAAGAGAGCAGAGCTGGGCAGAGGAGATGGCAAGTACCACAACTGATGTAGTCAGTAGATTCACATTTGGCTAGAGTTGAGGCAAGGGAACACTTGAAGTTAATGAATAAAACCCTGCACAGGTTGAGAATGCCCGTGGCTGCACTGACCTGTCATTATATTTCTGCACAGTTTGTGGTGTCTGTCAGCTTCGTGGTTCAGGTACAGCTGCAGAGCAGCCTGTGCAGGCTGGAGCTCACTGGCCAAGAGCTCACTGGCCAGGTTTACTCTGCAGTTTCACCTCAAAGAGAAACATGGATTTAACAAATATCAAACCTTGGGCTGGGGTTGTGGCTCAGTGGTAGAGCACTTGCCTAGCACATGTGAGGCCCTGGGTTTGATCCTCGGTACCACAAAAAAAATAAATAAAATAAAGGTATTGTGTCCATCTACAACTAAAAATTAAAAAAAAAAAAATACACAAATAGCAAAACTTTCAGCATTCTGGTTTTTGGCCTCTGGGATGCATCTTCAATGCCAAGCCACCAAATGCTCCCCAAGGCCCAAATCCTAATAAGAAGCACCATTAAAAATTACCTGTAGCATGCCAGATGTTTACACATAAACTGTGTCACTTAATCGTATTCCAAACTCCCTCCTCCTGCTTCTCTCAATGTCATAGGTAATCTTATCACACGTCCAGTGTGGACGAGGAAAAGGGTTTCTGTCAGAGGGATGGACTGGCTACAAATTAATCACTAAGAAATCTATTTAATAGAAAAAACCACAGGAGACAATTATCTCTTTAGAATCAGGGGGCAAGATGGATTGAGCCATGCTAAGATCTGGCTCTAACAAGACATAGAGCCGGTGCTTGGTTTATTTATAGAGAACAGATCAAAGGGAGACCCGTAGGAGCTTCTTCCATGAGAAACAGGATGGGGTGGAGTTAATGAAGCCATTTTGCTCTAGTGGATCATGTGACACATCCAGGACACACAAATTCCGGCGGTGAGCCACTCTGCAAGGAAACCACATACTTCAGGCCATCTGAAACAATCTCTCGTGACTGCCAATTCCTGAAAGCCAGATTTCCGTATCTCATGGCTCAACCGAGTCTGATTTTATTTGCTAGTCATAGATGGCTTCCTGCAATAGGTAATTGTGCTCATACAAGTCAAGATTTCTGCCTCTATCTCTGAGCAGATTTTCCAGTTCATCCACACAAAGACCCAAGTGAACTTGCAAATGTATCAATCTGAGCAAGTCATTCCCCTTCCTAAAACTTTTATGTGTTCCTAATGTCTCTGGGATAAGGCCTACTCTCCTGGGCTTAGCATTCAAGGCCCTGTAGGCTAACCAACCCCCACATCAGCATCCCTCCATACACCCAACCAGGAGAAGGCGCACTGCCTCACCTTGCATTCCTCCCTGTGGCTGCCCTGTAGTTCTGATTTGTTCTTTGTGACCACCAGCATTCCGCTTTTCTCCTTCAAGTTTTTCCTGGCTTCACCCATCACAGCTGCTCTCCTGCACCCACTCTGAGACAGACGGAGCAGTTTGTGCCTCTTTCTCTTGGTGCATTCGCTACTCTATTCTGTCATCATTTACTTTCCTCAATGGGGAGATATCTCCCTAAGGGCACCAGAAGTGGTTCTTGGCAGGGGGACGGCTGGAAAATTTTGCTCTTTTTATTATAAAGCACAGATATGCATATAATACATAAACAAATAGTGTATCTGTTATGGTTTGATATATGATGTTCCCCAAAAGCTCCCATGTTAATGCAGGAAAATTCAGAAATGCAATGATTGCTTTGTGAGAGGTGTAAATTAGTTTGTTCATCTTAGTTTGGATAGACTGACTGGGTGGTACCTGTAGGCAGGTTGGGCATGGCTGGAGCAGGCAGGTAACTGGGTACTTGTCCTGGAAGGGTTCATCTTCCCTGTTTCCGCATTCCCTTGCCCACTCTGCATCCTGGCCACTGTGAGCAGAACAGTATTCCTCCACCATTCTACCATGATGTTTTGCCTCATCTTAGATCCAGAGCAATGAAGTTGACCAACAATGGACTGAACCTCTGAAATACATTTTTCCTTTTCTAAGCTGCTCTTGTCAGGTATCTTGGTCATAGTGATGAAAACTGACTAGTGTCTGTGGTATTAAAATTTCATGGGTGGGAGAGGAAGATCATTTTTTAAAATCTTAAAAGGCTACTCAGAGGCCAATAGTAAAGAAAAAGTTGAGAAATATGCAACAATATGTTCATACTCCTTTCTCACCAGCTGGACTGTGAGCTTCTTCTGAATACCCCCAGCTGATGGAGGTTCTGACACATAGATTAGTTTTGAATAAATGTTAAATGCTGAAAGTTAAATGAGGTCTGGGGTTGTAGCTCAGTGGTAGAGTGCTTGCCGGGCACATGTGAGGTACTGGGTTCAATCCTCAGCATCACATAAAAATAAATAAATAAAATAAAGGTATTGTGCCATCTATAATTTTAAAAAATTAAAAATAAAGAAAATTGAATGAAAGCATGCATAAATGAATCCTCCCAATAATTATGAGGGGTGGCATTACTCTTCCATAGGGGAAGATAAGGAAACAGGTGTTAAATGACTCTGGACACCATCAAAGTTCCAGTTAACTAGTGCTTAAGTAGAACCATTTTAAATTCAAGACTTTAGGCTCCAAGTCCAATACTTTCTCACCTTATTTTGGCAGACTTGATAAAATTTACACAAAACCAAGAGACTATATTTTGCAATTTGTCTTCAACATTCCAGCATGTTCTGCCTGGATTATCCTATGTCAATTTGAATATCCAAGAACAAACTTCACGAATCAAACTTGGGATCACATTAAGCAAAGGTGGACTTTGTTGGGAATGATGATCTTTTACTCCACTTGCAAAAGGGAGAATCCAAGGCTTAATCAGGTGCTGTTGGAGCCACACACTTACCTTGTTACTCTGAGTCTTGAAGTTAATCCAATTAAATTAAATTTTTAAAAATCTAGCCTTGAGCCTCTCTTATATACTCAACTGAGCAGCACAGGGCTATTTTGCCCTCAAAAGGTGGGATGGTGGAATAAGAAAATAATACATACAATTGTAATTCAAGATTCAACAAGTTTATAGTCATGAAACATGAAATTCTAAGCCAAGAGATGAGCTATAATGGGGAGATAATGAGGTTGAGAATGTTATTAATAAAGATGCTTTCCTTGTTGAAAGCAAAGACACAAGTGACATCTATAAAATGGTTTTATGGGTCAATTTGTTGAAGCAGGAAGAGTTGAGTAGCTCAGAGCCATGCATTAGACTTTCCAAGGTCAAGATGAAGTTTGAAATTTGATTTATGAGTCTGTTTGTTCAATCAGACTTTCCTCGTTTTCCACTCCAGAGCTTATGCGCAGAAGTGAAGTGGTGGGAAAAATCTCTGCTGAGTTCATCCTGGGACATGGCATTTTGCTTTTGAGTATAAACACTTCATATAGACATAAGAAGCTCATTAGCCATACATGTGAAATTCAGTGAATTTTTACAAAAAGAACAAACTCTTGTAATCCTCATGTAGATGAAGAATAGTCCCACATCTCCACAGCCTTCCTGTGGCCCTCTAGATTGGCTTCATTTTGAACTTAAAAAAAAAAAATAGAGTGATGCAGTAAATATTCTTTGTGTTTGATTCCCTTTGCTCAATATGATGTTTGTGGGATGCATCCAAACTTTTGCAAGTTTCAACACTTTGTTCATTATTATTGCTGTCCAAATGTCACTGTATGGCTATACCACCTTCTTTCCCTATTTGATTGTCAAATATTTGGACTGTTTCTGCCTTTTGGTTATTGTGCATAGTGCTGCTATAAATATTCTGCCCACGTGTCTTTTGATAAGCATTTGTACTCAAATTTACCTAAGAGTGGAAGTGCTAGTTCATATGGTATACATCCATTATGCTTTAGTGGGTCCAGCTAGATAGATCTGAGAGGTGGCTGTACCAATTGCATACTTGCACTGTATACTAAGCATGTGCAGAGTTCCAGATAGTCCAAATCATCACCATTGCTTGGTTTTAAATGTTCTTTTCATTTTCTGGTGACTGTGTTTCAGAAGATCAGGATTCTGATTTTAATTTTCCTGATGAGTAAGGAAGCTAGAGGCATCTTTCCATGTGTTCATTGGCCATTCAGATTTCTTCTTTTTAAAACTGCCTCCAAAAGTCTTTTGCATATTTTTCTATGGGGGTTTCCATTTTTTCTTAATAATTTATAGGTTATCTCTCTGTAGTGGAGAAAAAAAGTCCTTTTTCAGATATGTGATTGATAATGTTTTCTCATCTTAATGATGTCTTTTGATAAAAATAGATTCTTATTTTTAAGGTAATCTAATTCTTCAATTTTATGTTTAATATATTTTATGTGCTGTTTCTGAAATTTTTGCCTTTCTCATTGTTGGGAAGATAATTTTTGCATCATAATATTGAGTAGTACCATCTATGGCAGAAGCTATACTTTCATTTATTTAGGCCTTCTTTTTCATCAGCTTTATTGAGGTAAAATTGCATCTGTCTAAGGTATACGATGTGATGTTTTGATGTACATATAAATTTTGTGAAGTGATTGCCACAACCAAGCTAATTAATATGTCCATCACCACATACAGTTACATTTTGTGTGTGATAAGAACACTTGGGATCTACTTAATAGATCTATCTCAGTAATATTCTCTAATTTTTAGTATTCAGATTTTGCACATTTTTCGCCAGATTAGGAACTTCGTTAGATTAAACTTTGAGCAAATGCCAAGTACCTATTTTTTAAACTGCAAGAGATACAAAAAAAGAAAGTTTGAAATATGTACCCTGACTTCAAGATGCTTTGGGACAACTGCAGGACACAAAGTCTTTGTGTGATGGTAGAGACAGGAAAGAGACAGACAAGCAACCAACGTGGGCTGAAATTGTTGACAGGGATGCTTTACAGGATGTAAGGCCAGAGACGGGTTTAAGGGATGAAGGGCATTTGGAGGAGGGAAGGAAGTATCCCAAGAGAAAAATCTGGGATGAGCCAAAGTTATGAAGCTGGAATGAATATGGCATGTTAAGGATCAAAGATGACACTGATGGACTCAAGTGTCTACGCTCTGATTCATGAATAGGATTTTTTTTGTTTTTGTTTTGTTTTTTAGGTGTTGCTCGGGATTGAACCCAGGGCCTCGTGCATGCTGATTCATGAATGGGGGGAGATGAGATTGAGATGAAGTCTTGTGCTTAGAGGTACTTAAAGTCCACACTGGTGAAATTCAGTGTGGTATCCTGGCTCCTGGAAGGTAACTCAGCACATACTACCCTATCCTTGCTCGATACTTATTGGCAACCATACACCTGCTTTCAACAACTTCCTGATAGGAACCCAGAGAAACTCCCACACTCACTCTCGAACACCAGAGGACCTAACCAAGAAAACTGCTAATCTGGAAATGAACAACATTTTATAGAATGAATAATCCAGGAAGCCTTTCACAGTGAACCAGGACTCAAGGACCAATCAAAAGGTTAAATCCAGCACCTACAACCAAGTGCTTCTAGAAGGGTTGCAGTTGAAAACCAGCACCAGTCATGAGTACTTGATGCACAAATCCAGCAGCAACAGCTGGGCTTCCTAGAAGAAATGGGGCTGGAAGTGGGCCCTCAAAACTTAGATGACTGGTTTCTTGATGCTCTATTTCCATCCTAACTGGGGGCAGTCTTACCAACAAGAAAGAAAAAATCAGCAGTCCCGGGGCAGCTCCAAAACACATGGAGAAAGGTCCTCAGGCCTCCTGGGAGCTACTGGAATGAGTAAGGAGTGGAAATAGCCAGAACTGAGTCCAAATGATAAGATTCCTAATAGGACGTGAGTATGCATTTTGCCAAGATTTATTCTAATTTCAGAACTCAATTGGAAACTTCTGAACGTCATGTTCTATTTGGCTCTGGCAAAACATAGCTCTGCATTGCTTTGTGTTTATTTTATCCTTCAAGATCAGAGCAGAATTTACTTGTAGTTGGCTTTTTGTGTTTAGCACAAACCTCCATTTAGAAAAACAAGCTCATATTTTTTTTTCTTATAGGTCCCTCGGGGGAAGAAAGATGTACACAATGGAGAAAGCTTCTACTAGAAAAACATGCATACCCAATATAGAAAAACTTGTGCAAACAGAAGTGCCCAGAGGAGAAATATTTTATAAAGCCTAAAAAGTATCATGAGTCCTCAAACTTGGCACAAAATGATGAAGATTAGATCTAAAAAATCCTCATGACTCTCCTACGTTTAGGCAGGACAGCATCTCCTGGACTACCTCCTTCTTGCAAAAACTTCTTCCTATATTTAAACTAATATTTTAAGAAGGACTATTATGGCTTCCCTTTGACCTATGTCCATCCATATGGAGGATGTTTCCTAAGCAGTGCCATTTCCATCTTTATCACATTTTTGGTTTATTTTCAAATTAACTTCTTTATTGACATAGAACCAAATTCTTCAATAACTGAAGTGTCTTGGGGCCCAGAGTAAAAAAAAAAAAAAAGATTGGGAACTGGGGACAAATTTGTATAAACCAGGATTCTTTCAGAAACCCAACCTGAAATAACTGAAGCCAAATTAAAACAAAGACAAAAATATGATTTATTGGCTTATATAACTAAAGAAATTTCTCCACCATCTCCAGGTGGAAAAGTGAAGAACAGTGATTGGCCCAACTGAATCATGTGCCCTAGCCTGGGCCAATCACTATGAGTGGACCTGGGGCACAATCCACGTGGCATGTGATCAGGTAAATCGGATTTATTAACAAAATAAAGAGGGATTCAAGATTGTCAATTAGATAGCATTTTAAATTGACAAATTGTGAGGAAGCAAAGAAATGTTCTCCTGGTGCTTTAGAGCTAACACATTTGGACTTTAGGGAAAGCATTATTTCTCAGAGGAAAAAAAAAAAGAGATATCATCACCATCAGTGGTGTAAATACCCATGAGACCCATTCAGAATGCCGTAGGTACATCCTCTGTGAATACTTGATGGACATCAAGAAGGTAGGGCACAGCATAAAGACGAAGAGCATGAACCAGATTCTAACTGACTAAAGTTCAAATACCAGCTGTGTCATGTGTTAAGTTTGATACGTAGACAAGGTAAGAACTCTGTTTAAGCATCAGCCTTTCATTTACAAAGTGAATATAACAATAGAGTTTGCCTCTTGGGTTATTATGAAAATTAGGTGAAATAGTACACATACATTTCTTACTGTAGTGTCAATCACTTAAAGATCGTTAAATCATTACTACCACTATTATTATTTTCATTAGCATCATCATAATTATTAATATTAACCAGAGTGCCCAGGAATTTCAAGGCTGGAGCATTCTGGGAAGGGAGATGTGGTGACATTCCATTCTATCATCTTTCTACCATACATTCTCTCTATGATATGCAACTCTGTCTTTCGCCTCAGGTCTATTTCCAATCTCCCTCTTCCACCTTCCATAATTTCTCTTCTTATCCACCGAGGCATGAAACACTAATGTACCTGGGTAGAAAAGGAAAGATAACGGTGCCCTTGATACTTGCTTAGCCTTTCCAAAAGACATTTCACAAGTAATTGAGGTTCAGAAAATTGCAATTGTAGGAGGTCTCTATGTTGTGAGCAATAAAATATGACTCTTCAGAGAGATATTAAACAGTTTACCAACTTCAGAGAACCAAATGACAAAGTAATGTATAACCCCACCAGACTATATCACAATGGTTTCCTGCATAACCATTGAGGATGTGCAGGAAAAACTAGAATTTTCAAAAAGACTGCGCCTCTATCTTCTCTTTGACTCTATTGTATCTTTTCATAAAAATTTCCATTGAAGGTTCCAGAAAGGGCAGTGGAGGGGAGCATATCGACTCGACAGAGACTGGTTCCTTCAGCTGTCAGGGGCCCTGAAGCCTGTGGATTTAAGACAGACTCTTTTAAAGTAAGGGAAAGGAATTGGGACAGGAAAATAGACTACCTTTTGAGTTTGTCCTTGGTGCTCTGGTGAATGTCTATGGCAGCAATTACTCAGTCTTATTTTCTTTGGTTTCATAATATTTCGTTCTTTCTCATTGTGAAAGGCAAACAGAATAACACCTTATATTTATGTAGAACTGGTCGTTAGAAAGTGCTATGAATAATGCCACTCTCTCTCCCCCAGAATTCCTAATGGAAGCAACATATTTTCCTTTCACCACTTTTATAGATTATACAGTCTGTCAGGAGCATTGCAGAGGCCAGAACCCAGGTTTTCTTTGGATAGAAAATGTAGTATTAGGTTTCCTTTCCATTAGAAAAACATTTCTAAGCAAAAATGGGGTTTTATGCATAAGTGTTCAAGGTAATTGCCATGAGAACAGAACTTGGATCTGCTTGCTTTTCAACCCAATACAATCATCATTTTCCCATTTTCTTGCACATTCTTTACACCCATAACTGCAACAGCAGCATAGCATCCTGTTGGCATTGGAATTACACACTCACAATAATGGTAAGCATTGTTCTGTGAAGCTTATGTGTGTCCTTGGTCACAGAGCATTTCTTCCCGTGAGTTATAGTCTTAAATGTTTGGAAGCTACACATCTAGTCCAGCCTTGCTTTATTTTTCAGATGAGAATGAAAACTAAGGCTCAGAGAAGTTGGGTGGTTTATCTAGAGTTACACAGTAAAAGATGGACTGAATAGGCAAAAGGTGGTTGTCTTTAGGCGTTGCTGTGTTTTGCTTATGGCATTACTGTGGTGCTGGACTGCTTAGAGAACACTGTTGCTATAACAAGTTAGACCCTAAATGTCATCTGTTTTACATAATAGACAGTCATGTCTATTACAAGGTGAGTTCTCTTCTCAGAGAGTGATGGCTATCCTCCATGCAGTGATTCAGAGATCCAAAGTTTTCCATTTTGTGGCTTCACCATCTTAAGGTAGTGACTCTCAACCAGGAGTGCTTCGGCCCCTGAGAGATATTTGGCAATGTCTGGTGATACTTATTGTCACTACTGGGGGATACTCTTCGCATCTGGTAGGTTAGAGGCCAGGGATGTTGCTAAACATTCTTATACACACTGGAAAGCCCCACAGCAAAGAATGTTCTGGCCCAAATATGTCAGTAGTGCCAAGACAGAAACATTGCCCAGGGAACTTGTGTTTACCTGCACCTAGCCAGCTAAACAGGGAAGAGAGAATCAATATGATACAACCGCTTGGTCAGTGTCTTGGCCTGGCATCAAGATTAAGGGGCTTTCACCTAAATGGGACAGGGGCTGAGAAGTGAGTCTGAGTCCTAGTGGGCAGCTGCTCCCAGCAACCTTCTCTGGACAAGCGAGATGTTCTGATGAACAGCGAGTGGTCCTCTCACTGTCCCCCTGATAACAAACTACATTTGCCTAGTTGCTCACAACATGGTTGAAGCACCAGTGAAGCTAATAAAGCTGATAATATGTAAAGGCAGGCATGACCTCCTCCTTGGGCTTCAGATTTCTTCTGGCCGCTGTCCTTTTCAACATACCATTAGGTACTAGAAGCAAAACCCGAAGGGAACTTTTGATGTTCCTACCAACATTCTATTTTCCTCTCATCTTTGCTATCTCAGCAAACAATAACACCATCCCCCTCCTTGCTCTCCTTCACCAATTGTTCAGCAAATCTTCCCAACTCTGTCTCCAATATGTCTCTGCAGGCATGACCATGAACCACCATCTGTAGCCTGAACTATTGTAATAATCCTCTAATTGGCCTCGCTACTACCTCACTTATCCCACTCCAGCTTATTCACCCAGAGAAACCAAAGTGGACTTTATTACTATAAAGATTATTTCCTCACAGCTGATGCCAGCCCCCTCTCTGGGCAGTTTGGAACAGTACCGGTCATGTGAGACCCATTTACTTTGCCTCGATGCTCCTCTGGGGCCTGTCACTCCTTCCATTACCCTCACAATTCCCCGAAGCTATCACTGGCACTGGTTTGGTGGTCTTTCCATTCACCCTTGTCTCCTTCTATATGCCCTTCTTGGTGCCTGGGATGGTATCATGAAAATGGAGAGTTAATTTGACTAAAAGCATAAGCTAATTTGCCCCAATTCATTATTCCCTGAGACATAGTCTATGAAATCCTTTTCTCTTCAGCCTCTTTTCCCTGTGTCCATCTCTTCCACTCACAGTGGACACACAGACATGCTCTCTGGCCTCCATGTGCCAGCACCCCTCAGTGACAAGTGTTGGGGTATTCCCCTTTCTTTTCTTTTTTTCTTTTTTATGCTTTTATTTAATTAATTAGTTTATTTTTATGTGGTGCTGAGGATTGAACCTAGTGCCTCACACATGCTAGGCAAGTGCTCTTCCACTGAGCTACAGCTCCAGCCTCTATTCCCTTTCCCTTTAAGACACTCTTTTCTGGATGCTTGCTGAACTGTCTCTTCCCACAGTTCCCATCCCAGATGTCCTCTCCTCAAAAGGAAGCATGCTCCTGAATTGCTGTCACCACCCAGCCCCCAGGGGCTCCCCCTTTTTCATTTTCTCCATGCTCCCTGTCAGCCTCTGGAGCTGCAGGATATTATTTGTTTGCTGATATACTCTTTGTCCTCCTGTAGAATGGAAGCTCTATGAGGACAGGTGCTTTGCCAGTCTAGTTCCCCACAGTATCCCCAGCTCTAGAGTAATGTGGCATGTAGTAGCTATGAGCACACAGATAATACACAGTCATGGAATCCATGAAGGAATGGAGAGCACTGGAGCCCCAGAGGAGGAGGAAATGGAAACAATAAAGCCTTGCCTAGCTCAGCCCTAGATCTCATAAGGGGCACAAATGGGTCTCAGGGATCACATTCTGCTCCTGCCCTCCACCAACCTGCTTTCTCATCCAGAAAAAGAGCTGATCACAGAGGCCTCCTAGAAATAGATAAGTCCTCTGGCTCATCAATGCCTTCTCCAGGTCCAGCAGGCAGTTATCACTGGCAGGTCACTTCAGGAAGCTTTGTTTCATATCCACAGGTGACTTCTGTCATGCTGCTCTTCCAGGAGCTACACACAGAATCGCCATTGCTGGGGGAGAATGGGAGGCCCAATTGGGAAATTCTTTTTGTGTTGTTCTTCACTCCCCATTCCCAACCTAAACTCTCATCCTCTTTTTCTCTGTCACGTCCAGTCTGCCCTCTCATCTTTGTTATCAACCGAGACTACCCTGAGCATTAGAAAAACATCATGATTTGAAAACCAGATCCCTAGTCTTGAGAATCCCTAGACATTTCCTACGTACTGTCAGACCCCTGTGATTTCCTCATCAGGCAGAGATGCCCTTGGCACACACACAGAGCCTCCCCTTTGACATCCTAGCTCACCAATCTTCATTGTCTTTTACAGATTAATTTCTCGATTCCTTCAATTATCAGCCATCGAATACCAAACGGGGCTTCAAAATGGATATAATTGGCCTGTGATCTGTAATTTCCACATCTATGGATTTTAAAAAAGGTCATCAAGTTACAAAAAGTGAAACTTGAAGTTGACACATGTTGTGTACTATGCTGAATCCACACCAATGAAGTGATGTACAGATATGTATTAAGTATGAGAATTAGAAGTAATCTAGACATAGCCAGGCATGGTGGCACGTGCCTACAATCCCAATGGCTTGGGAGGCTGAGGCAGCAGGAGCACAAGTTCAAAGCCAGCCTCAGCAACAGCAAGGTGCTAAGCAACTCAGGAAGACCCTGTCTCTAAATAAAATACAAAATAGGGCTGGGGATGTGGTTCAGTGATCCAGTGCCCCTGAGTTCAATCCCCAGTTCCCCCCCCCCCAAAAAAAGATGTAATCTAGAGATGACTTAAAGCATAGGGGACAATGTGCATAGGTTAGATGCAAAAGCACACTGTTTTTATAAGGGACTTGAGTGCCGGTGGATTTGGTATCTACAAAGAATCTTGGAACCAATCCACTGAGGATACTGAGTGATAAGGACACAAGTAGAGGCAGATTTGCCTCAATGTGAATGAAGAATAAGCCACAGGAACCCATGGTCACATAAGTTTTGTATATTTCAACTGTAATGAGTTAAGACTTTCTCTTCTCCTCTGACCTCCCCTTCACTGCATTTGGGAACACCTTGTGTCAGGTTGCTTTGGAGTTCCACAGTAATTTTGTAACTCAGCAGAGGTGAAGTTGAGTTGAAGGTCTACTTTGTTTGGGTTTGATGGGATATGTTTAGTTGGTTCACAGACATTTCTGTACATAGTTAAGTTATTGCTATTCATCATGGGGTGGGAATTGCTTCTAGAAATACTTCTATAACCCAAGTGCCAGCTCATGCAGCATTGTGATATGAAGGCACAGAGATGGAAGTCTATTACTATGTAAGTGTACAGTGCAGAATCTGGCCCTGAAAATATATGGAGAATGGAGCATCCTTGAGGTTTGAGATTATGGAAGCAGTAGGAATTCTGAAGGAATTCCTCCAATCATCAACCATGCAAAATTGCAAGCAGAAAATCCAATTCTCATGGCCATCTAGTCAGAAAAGAAATTCTCTCTGTCTCCTCAGGGCAAAATTTTACAATATTATTCTAAATAGCAAATATGTCCTCCTGCAGGTCATAGGTTTATGCATTCCAACTGTTGAATATAAAGTTGTTAAGTTTCGTGTTAGATGAAAGATTGCATTACTTTTCAGCATTATTTTTCTTTGAGGTCGTTGTCATATTTAGAAGCCACCAAAGAGTATGAAGTTGAAAAGTGCAGGGAACATAGTATTATAATGGTATGATAGGCAGTTAATAAAAATTGTACGCAGTTTTCTGAAATTTTGTGATGTATGTGGTGTTTATCAATATTTTAAAATTATAATTTATTTTCATTTATTTTATTGTGAAAAAGTATTCAATTTTCTTAAATGAGGACCCCACACTTATTAAGTTTCAGGCCCCAGCAGATTGGGCCAGCTCCCGGGTATAGGTATAGAGGGTGTGTGTCATCGTTTGCATCTTCAGTGTGTTGGGGGGTGTGGAACCTTTAAAGATGGGACCTAGTGAGAGGTCTTTGGTCATTGGAGACATGCCCATGAAGGGGATCATGGGACCCCAATCCCCCTTCACTCTCTGTTTCCTCCTGGCCATGGTTTTTACTCTGCCCATATTCCCACCATGATGTACTAGCTGCAGGCCCACAGTCACAGAGCCAATGGATCATGGACTGAAACCCAAACTTGTGAACCCAAATAAACTTCTTCTCTTTATAAGTAAATTATCCTAAGTATGTCATTATAGTAACCCAGTAGACTTCTGGTTATTAAGAAGCTTATGATAAATATTTAATGAGTCCTACACTGAAAAAATGCAGGAAAAGAGCAAAGAAGTGATCAGAATTCATTTAACCCTTCCATCAAGCTACCCTCCGCACTCCTCATCCCTCCACAAATAATCTCCAACAACAGGATTCTAAACATTTATTCTCTTGAAAATAAAGGGGCGGACTTAAGGTGATGGGTTGTAGATCTGATTTGGCAGTTCTCTTCTTTGCCCTTTGCCATGACACCAAGAAAGAAATCCAGCAAGCTTGCCTAGGCTAAGAGTGGCTCTTGACTAAGTTATCTCCTCAGGACGCAGGCTCATGGGTCCTAAGAGGGCTCTGCATGTGAATCAGTTGGTCTGAGGGCTGATGGCAGAAGTTGGGAGCTGGAGACCCTGAGTGCAATTACAACATGGCACAAATGGGTGTGCTTTCCAGGAGCCTGGTAACCCTGAGCTTCCTTCCCTGCTCAGACCACAGTGATTATTGAACTGGTTTACGGTATTCAGTTAGCCCTTGACTTGGATGAGACGACCTATACCAGAACTCGAACTACAGATTGACACCATGCTGCCCAGCCCTGTCCTTCAATCCTCCAGAGAGCTGTTTGCATACACTCTATCATATGAGACCAGTTAACCAATTGGTCATTGACTGGTTACCATCGTGTAAAACAAAATGAAGCACATCATGATTCCCTCTCACCCTTCCAAAAAAATACTATCCAGCCGGGTACAGTGGCGCAGGCCTGTAATCCCAGCACATGGGAGGCTGAGGCAGGAGAATCGCGAGTTCAAAGCCAGCCTCAGTAACTTAGTGAGGTCCTAAGCAACTCAGTGAGACCCTGTCTCTAAATAAAATACAAAATAGGGCTGGGGATGTGGCTCAGTGGTGGAGAGCCCCTGGGTTCAATCCCCACTACCAAAATAAATAAATAAAATACTTACCAAAAAATGTAAAGGGACTAGACAGAATAGTAAGTGAAGCAGCCAGCAAATAATCATTTACTACAGAGACAATGACCTTCTCCTTGAAGGTAAAAGGTATGATTAAATAGCCTCTTGCAGAGAGGGTGTCGAAACTGAAATTCTCCAGGCCTGACTCATGGCTTTTTGACCTTGTTCCTGGCTCCTATCAACCTGGTGGGGAGAACAGGTTGTCTGTCATAACAAATTCTGGGAAATCCCTGCCTCAGGCCTGCCTTGGAATGCTGGAACATGAAGCCAGTGTTTTCCTTTCTCATTCAAAGTTTGTTTGTGTGCTGGGCCTGGAGAAGGTTGCAAGCAGGTACTTGAACTGGGGGAAGGACACCTGTAGAGAACCAAGAGCAGCCTAGACCCAGGCCAAGGCCAAGGGGAGGGGCAGAGACTGAATGGCAGAAAATGGCTGCAACTCTGCTCCAAAGTTGTCTTACTGGAACCCCTGAAATATGATTTATTTCCTGTTTAGAACTTGTTAGTGTACCACCCCAAGACAATGATTAAGGATAATAATGTCACAGGGAAGGAGGCCAACCTCTTTGCAGTCTTCTTCCTCCTCCCTCCCCCAATTGGACCTTTCCATCTTCCATACTCCATTGCTTTGTAAATGCCTTTCTGTCTGTACATTTCTTCTGGCCCCTGCTTTGGAGGCCCCTGCCCCCACCTGGCCTGCTGCTCAGCTTCCCCTGTGAAACAAGAGACTCAACCATGATCAAGTTCATAATGGAGCTTAATTCAGACTCAATGTTTCTCTTAAGTCTAAGATTCTTTGAATCTGATGGGAGAGGAGAAGGAAGTGAAACCAGATAGTCTAAATAATTTGTAGTTAAAAGCCAAGATTTATGAGGGGAGTTACCGCAGCAGACTTGGTTTTGAGTGTGCTGAGGGTCCTGGGAGCCAAATCTCCTCTTCACTGCACACATGTGTCTCTCATTGCGCTGCTCTGCTCGCACAAGGAGGCAGAGCGGCCTCCACTCTCCTAGGATGCAGGAACATGTATGAGGGTCCCAAGAATGGGAGCTTTGACCCTTGAGAGCAAGAGAAGAGGAGATGTTGTTAAACAAAGTAATTAGCAGGTGCTCTTCACCCGGAAAAAGAAAGATTTGTGTGGTAAGAGGGAAAAAGGGAGGGAAGAGGAAGGAAAGAAGGAGCTGCAGATTCTGAGAAACACCAGGGAGACCAGGACTGGGGCATCCAGGGTGGGCCTCAGATCCTTGCTTCTTGTCTGGCACTTACCTTTGCCTAAAATTCAGGCTTTAGAAAGGAAACATTTTTGGAGCCGTATGTAAGAATCAGATTCTATTTAGGTCAAGCCTTGCTAAAATTCATTTGGGGAAGTTCAAAGACTGGGTCAAGGGAAACTGAAGCCCCAGCATCCTCTGCCTCACACACTTCGTCCTTTGTTTTATGAAGATATGGGATAAACTGAATAATATAACATGCTTCAAATGGTACATGGCCCAGAACGGTTGCTATAGAAGCACTCTTTGATTTCTTGCTACAATAATAAATGATCATTGTTATCATTACTATTGTTGTATCTTGATTTTGCTTTAGATTTGAATGGAAGAAGTAGGTAAGGAAATCCTTAGCTATAGTCTTGCTTTTTCCATTACCTTCCATAGGTAGTGCAGAACAATAAGCTAATTGAGACAGCGCAGTTGAGGTTACACCCTTGGGTGCAGCTGTATGTGACGGCGCAGAGGGCAGCCCACTGAAAACAGGCCAGTTTGATGGAGTGCTTGCGAATGAGAGTTGCTGTTGGTCTGTACTCTCCACTGTGGACGCTCCAGGGAATAAGCCAGAAAGATCTGAGTCCCAGATCTGAACTCTGCACCTGTGCACTATCTAGCTGTGAAAATTAATGAGTACCTCTGAGCCACCGTTTCTTCTTTTACAAATAAAAATGATTAAGCCACCTCCCAGGAAGGAGGAGACCGTCTGGCCATATCTGAAGAGTTTATTGTGGAGTAACAAAAGATTGAGATAGGTGGGCAAACTCCACACCAGGGAATGACATGTGATCAGCTTACTCACAGTTAACTTGAGCAGAAATAAACACAATATAATAAGTTATAATTAATATTTGCAAATAAGTAGAGAGATGATTCTGGTGCTCTATCCAATACCTTCTTAGTAAGGGAGCTCAGGAAAGCCCTATCCAGGTCTGCCTCATCCTAAAAGAAACACCTCACCCTGGTTCTTTGAGGATCCTCTTTCTTGGTTCCTTGTGGCCCCTGGTCCATCTGCATCTGCCCCACTTATGTCCAGCCATAGAGAACTGTCCCTTCTCAGTGCTTGAAGGGCAGACTTTAAGACTCATCACTTTAACCTCTAAAAACATTACAGGTTTCAAATCTGTATTCTCTTAGAAAACTGAGAATAACCTCATAGGTTTGTTAAAATATGGTATTTTAATTCCGTTAGCACAATGCCTAATGCCTATGAAGTGAAATTTGTTTATGTTAGCTCCCTTCATCACCATCACCATTACCACCATTACCACCATCATCGCCGTCATCATCACCATCACCATTACCACCATCATCACCATCATCATCACTATCACCATCACCATCA
>JAJEJO010003001.1:231588-355843 GCA_020662805.1 Glaucomys volans
ATCACCATCACCATCACCATCATCATCATCATTACCACCTTCATCATTATCACCATTATCATCTTATCCTATTGTGATCCTCTTTAAGATAGTCCCCAAAGGATGCCTTTGGGAATCATTTCTAGAAGTTTCTTGGTGCATCAAAGGAGATGATTTTACCAACACCCTGACTGGAGGAAGAAGTTCTCTTTAAGGGGAAGATTACAAATTAAACAACAAAACAGAACAAAAATTCCCTGAAGATGCCAAGGTCATTCGCTTTATGCTGATTTTCTCAATCCCACTTGAAAACAATCAAAGTGCAGTTTCATTATTCATTTCTAAGGTAGGCAGTTAATTTACCTCCACGGGGCCAACCTGGCACCTTTACCCTAAATCATGATGGAAACAATGTAATCTTATTTTAAGGTGTTAACTTTCTACTCCTCTTTAGAGCTACTAAGAAGCTGGGTTTAGGGACAATATAGTGGCCTGGACTCAGTGTGCTCTTGAGTAGAAACCAGCAGAAATCAAAAGGCCCATGGAAGGGGCATCCTCAGGGTTGATTTGTAGATAAGACACTGCTAGAATCGAGATGTTTGGGATTGCATCCATGTTATGGTTCAGATGTGGTGTCCCCCAAAAGCTCACGTGTAAGACAATGCAAGAAGTTTCACAGGAGAAATGATTGGCTTATAACAGTTTTAACCCAATCCGTGACTTAATCTCCTGATAGGAATTAACTGCGTGGTAACTAAAGTGGTAGGGTGTGGCTGGAGGAGGTGAGAATTGGGACGTGGCTTTGGGTATATATTTGTATCTGGCCAGTGGAGTCTCTCTCTCTCTGCTTCCTGATCACCATGTGAGCTGCTTCCCTCTGCCATACTCTTCCGCCATGATGTTCTGCCTCACCTTGAACCCTAAGGAATGCAGCCAGCCTTCTATGGACTAAGACCTCTGAAAACATAAGCCCCAAATAATCTTTCCTCCTCTACAATTGTTCTGGTTGGGTCTTTTAGTTGCAGCAACGAAATAGCTGACTAAAACAATCCCAGACCCTGATGTGGTAAGGGAGGGAAAGGGACAACCTCCTTGATGACCTGGCATGAGATGGTGAGGTAGCATCCACAGAGAAAGGCCCTGTGTTCAGAAGCCTGGTCACTTGCATCACAGGAAGACGAGCAGGAAGCCCTAGAATGATTTCCCAAATTCACCTTTGTCTAGTCGGCATCTCCCCTGAGATTTTGTAATTAGCTTTGTTTTTATCCTATGCTCACTGCGCAACCTTCTGATCCTCATTTTGCTCTCTCCAGGCACCTCAATACCCAAAGAGGTGTTCTGGATTATTGGAAATAAATACCTCAGTTACTGGAATGGTAGAGCCTGTCATCATACAGAAATAAATTTCTATAGCTTACAAATCAATGATTTGTAAATTTAACATGATTCAGTCCTTCAATGTCTAGCAAGCACCAAGTAGACTTGAAAGACCTTCTTTATCAGAAAGTGGAGAACCAAACTCTAAATCAATATTTCCTTAAACTCTGTTGTGACTCAGTTTACTCACTTGTAAAGACAGAGGAAATAACAGTGCCTTTATACTTTATATGTTTATTGTGAGAATGAATGATTTAATAAATGTAAGTTATTGATATGCATGCAAGTGTATGAAATGATTTAACCTATGGAAAGTCATTGGAATAGAGCCTGTTATTCATAGTGACCCACAAGGCACTACTTGTTCACAAGAATGCCCTGCTAGCAGCCAGCTGGCAGATCTCTTCCCTGGCTTTCTTGCACAATTCTTAAGCATTACCTCTTCTGCCATTTCACTCTGAAAACTAGACTTCAAATAAAGCTACAGTCAAAGGGTCATCATGAACACATGATCTGTGCTATTGCATAGGACCAGTACTGGTTTAATGCTTAGCTGCTCCAATTTTGAAATTCTTAATAATTTTTCAACAAGACATCCCTTATTTCCATTTTGTACTGTGCCTCTGCTATGCTAAGTGACCTGCAAAGGCTCATGTAAAGTCCTGGTCTGCAGCCTGTGGCACTATTGGGAGATGGTGAAGTCTTTAAGCAGTGGGGGACTAGTAAGAAGTCTTAGGGCATTGGGAGCATGCTACTGAAGGGGATTGTGTGAGACATTGGGCTTTTTCTCCTTGCCTCTTGCCAGCCACCAGGTGATGAGCATCTTGTTCCACCACGAGCTCCCTGTCATGATGTTCTACCTTGCCACAGTCTCAAATCATTGGGGCCGACCAATCATGCACTAAAACATCCATAACGGTGAGCCAAAATAGACCTTTCTTCTTTTTAAAGTTAATTGTCTCAGATATGTTGTTATAGTAATGGGTATCTGACTAGCACAGTTCCACAAATTATACAGCCAATCTAGCTACACATGACCAAAGGATTAGCCTACTGAACTTGGACAACTATTTCCTTTCCAGGTGGTTCTTTCCTATTCCATGCTATGGAGACGATGACAAGAGAAGTGGGATTAATAAAGCCACAGACCCAGTTTTGCACAATGAGCAGGGACTTTCTAGACATGTAGCAACAATTCCATGCTACAGGCAATAAGTCCTCTTTCAAGGGTCTTTGTGGACTCATGGAAAACTAAATGAACTCTGGATAAGTCTGCCATTCCTATAATCCCTCCTCCCCTAATAAGGAACTCAGTAATTCATTGTGAGATGATTTAAATTACTCAGAGGGATAGAGGAATCAGCTTGGCCTTCAGCAAAGACAGTGGCCCCAGAACAGCAGCCATTGCAGGGAAAGATCACCCCGGCTAAGACCTCACAATGGCCACTACTGCAGGGAAGGGGGAGCCGATGGCTATTTCGGAAAAGTAACTGCGGTTTCAGCTCCCAGGAGTTTCTCCCACCCCTCCCCCACTTCCTCCCAGTGAACCAGGAGGCTGTCCTGTCTGTCTGAACATTCCTACCAGACAGCCACAGGAACTGTCTGCTTGGGTGGAAGGAATTGTGGTTGCATTTCCACTAGATTTGGTCCCAGGAGTTGGAGGCAGAATGTTTTGAGGCTGCTTTTGTAAATGACTCCTCCTTTCAGTTTCTGAGATGGAGTGGCCCAAGGAGAAATGACTTCTGCACATATATGGTCCCAGTGCGCTTGTGTGTATGAATGTCCTCTCTTCATACAGTGAGTCTGACTTTGGTGCTGGTAGTCATGAAATCACTTCTCCATTCCCAGGTTAGTGCCTATCACCTGCTGGTTTCTCCCATGCACAGCCTTGCAATGACCGTGTCATTTTGCAGTGGTTACCCACAGCATGGATGTGTGGGCTCGTTTGTTGAAACACTGCCACAAAGCCCCTGCAGGGAAACCCACCTACATGTCCCAGCTCTCCATAATTCAGCATCTCTGGGCAGTTTGGTCCTCTTTGTTCTGATTTTGGAGCCTAGAAATGCAGCGCAAGACATTTCATTTTGGTTTTTGTTTTGTTTTTTTTTCATTTTTTGGTGCTGAGGATTGAACCCAGGGCCTTGTGCATGTAAGGCAAGCACTCTACCAACGGAGCTATATCCTCAGCCCCAGCACAAGACATTTCTAAGCTGGGAATCTGCCATCCTGTCGCAGGAGCGCAGCAGCAGCCTCAGAGAAATATTTTTCAAGGCTGCAGAGAAAACAAGGGCTGGAAAAACTATTTGTTTATTGCCAGCTTTCCCCACAGACACTTACATAAGAGTTCATGCTGAGACAAGCTGTCCTGCCCAGGCTCGGGATCAAGAGTTACAATTCTGGGGACAACGACAGAAATA
Organism: Glaucomys volans; assembly: GCA_020662805.1. Taxonomy (NCBI): domain Eukaryota; kingdom Metazoa; phylum Chordata; class Mammalia; order Rodentia; family Sciuridae; genus Glaucomys; species Glaucomys volans. Next base: position 235,362 of record JAJEJO010003001.1, read on the forward strand.
ATGTGGGAACCACGGCGCTACGGCCCATGACGTCCAGGAAGGAAATGCAAGTTGTGTGTGGCGATTAGTCCTGTCACAATGACGTGATGGTTTCCTGGGGTGTTTTCAAGCTCTTGGATGATGGCATGGTCTATAAGAGGGGAAAAGGCTCTCTGCACAAGATATGGCTAAAGAATGGCTCCTCATGTTCCATTTTTAAGATAAAACAATGCAGACACGACAGTGTGTGAGCTGAAGGGAAGAGTCAAAAGTTCAGATATCTTCTGACCTTTCAGATCTGTCCTGACTCGCTAAAGGTTACGCAAAGAAACACAGCATTCAAATCTGGGAGTGTTTAAAAGTTTGGGTGAAATTATGTACATTTTGTTCAAGGGCTTATTGCAAAAGAAAAAGAGAAAGAAAGAAAAGAAACATATTAAGCCCTTTCTTTGCAAAACAAACACAAAAATCTCACTCTGCTAGGAAAAAATGCAAAACCCGCAGACAGATTGTGTTTGGAGGTCCAAGGGGACAATTTGCCTCCCGCAGGGCGTTACTGAAAAGCAGACGTGATGGGCAGAGGCAGAGAACCAGGCTTGGGGAAGCAGCCATGAGGCAGTCTGAGCGCCTCTCAACAGTCTTCCTCCAAGGAGACGCATGGCCTCTTTGTGTAGACCATTCCAGGTTTTAAATGAATTTTTTCTTTTTTAGGCTTCTTTCCCTCCATATGTTTTAGCTTAACTTCTAGTTTAGATGTGGGCCCATTTATTCTTGTTTCTTCCTCAGCAGCCTTCGTGAGTAATTGCCCATTGACTTTTCTGCCAGTCAAGCCTGGGTGTGCATTTTTCTTACCCCAGACACACCTAACTCTTAGCATCTGTCATCACAAATAAGGTTTCTACTTGATGCTTTGGCCCGACAAGTCGAAACTAGCACAGACTTACATATAGGCCATATTTATGCACTATTTTTGGGTGTGGGGTACTGGAGATTGAACCCAGGGACACTTGACCACTGAGCCGCATCCCCAGCCCTATTTTGTATTTTATTTAGAGACAGGGTCTCACTGAGTTGCTTAGCGCCTCGCTTTTGCTGGGGTTGGCTTTGAACTCTCCATCCTCCTGCCTTTGAACTCTCCATCCTCCTGCCTCAGCCTACTGAGCCACTGGGATTACAGGCGTGCGCCACCACACCAGCTTTATTCACTATTTTGATAATGGGGTCATTGTCTCTCTCTCTCTCTCTCTCTCTCTCTCTCTCTCTCTCTCTCTCTCTCCTCACTTTTCTAAATTCCATCCCTTTCCCTAGTTTTCCTCTCTGCTGCCAAAGCATTGGAATTACCAGCCAATCCACTGAGTACTCCCTAAACCTCTGATTTATACCTGAAAAACACTTACTTAAGGATACCAGAGTTGGCCTAAAACTATGTAAGTATGGGCCATGATTCATTTTAACTAAGATGAAGTCCAAAAAGAAGCTAAGGTAACAGGACCCTGGATGTACCTGCCAGACCCCATCTGCTGGAAACTTTGTGATTTCTCACCTGGGTCATTCCCCACCCTCTCTGTCTGCTGATTCCTCTCTAAAACATCATGGTCAGGTCAAATTCCAAGACCAATTGTTTTTGATCTTTAGTTTGCTTTTCAGGGTCTCTTTAAAAAATAGAAAAATCAAGAGCCAAAGGTCCTAAATTATTCAGGAATCATGAGTTGCAAAAATAAACATCTTGAACGAATGTTAAGCCTAAAAGAGCAATTTGTTTGTTCATGTAACTGAAAAAAAAAAAAAAAAGATGGTGGATTGAGGGACCTTAAAATACTCTTAAGACTCTGTCACTCTTATTTTTGCTCCTGCCGCTGCTGCCATTTTTGCAGGTCTGCAAAAATGAGGTGAGGATGCAGTGTCCAACAAAACTTATCTCTCCTTAGCTTATGAACTGAGCAAAGAGGCGTCACCACACCATGCACCATGGATTGAAAGAATAATGCCAATTGGTCTGCTAACTATGGCTAAGCATGTGAGCTATGCAATTGACTCTCCTGAGTCACATGTCCCTCTCTGTGGCCAGGGACCAGGGTCTGTTACCAGCAGGAGTAGGAGAGTGGCACTATGCATAATAAACAATGGCCACTATAGCACCGAGTTATAAAGAGCTCTTGAAGATCCCAAAGCTACAGGAAGATGACTCCTTCCTTGGATCTTTCTCCCTTTCCTCATGATCCCAAGTGAGTATTAGATGCTCCATGTGGTCTAGGGACCTCAGACTCTGCCCACGAAGACTTAATAACAGTCAGCATCCCACCATCCTTGCTGAGAAAGTATAAAAAATGATAGTTGGCTTGATAGTACCATCAATACCAACAAAATACCTACAGATAAAATTTGGGGTTCACAGAATATCATAGACTCAAAAGAATTAGAAAGGATCTAAGGGAATCTAGATAATTTCCAACCCCTAGGCAGAGTTTTACAAGAAAAGATAATGTCAAGTGACCAAAGGTGCTCTGGGAATCTTGCACTAGGTGTGGCTGTACAGGGAATCTCCTGAGGTCCCCAAGATTCTGTGTGGGCAGGAGTCTGCAGAATTGATTGATTTTCCTCCTTAAATTATCCAGGATATTTTTCCTCCTTACCCCTCTTATTAAGTGGTTTTAATGACCAGCATGACTTCAAGCTGGAGAATTCCTTCTAGAGAGTTCACATATTAACTCTCCCTGTGCAGATTAAGCCCACACAGACAAAGCCTAGGGAGATCTCAAGTCCTCAGGAACTAGATGTATCTCCCTTTGACTCTCATCCCAACCTTTGCGAGCTTCCTTTTCTGTATATTTTATTTTTTTCTGTACGTTTCTTTCCTTTGTGTATTAGACAAATTCACCAGATCATGGCTCTTAAGAGAAGGATGAGGATGAAAACAGAGGTCTAGAAAGTTTTCAGGTCACAGAGAATGAGAGAAATAGAGAGGGGGGTTCTCATTTTGTTTCTCCCCTAGGGTAGGAAGAAGAATGGTCTCCCTAAAAAATGTTCACATCCAAAATCCTAGAACCTGTGAATAGGTTACAATACATGGCAGGGAGAATTAAGGTTATTATTAAGATGACTTAAATGGATTCCCCCAGGTGGACCTAATGTAAATATACGGGTCCTTAAAAGCAGAAGGAGGCAGCTGAGGAGGCTAGTTGGAGTGATACTAGGTGAGGACTCAACTGGCTTTTGCGATGGGAAAACAGGGCCGTGAGCCAAGGAAAGCAGCAGCCCCTGGAGGCTGGAAAAGTCAGGAAACAGATATTCTCCTGAAGTCTTCAGAAAGGATGGCAGCCCCATTAACAGTTCAATTTTAGCCTGGTGAGACCCTTGTGGTACTGCTGATCTACCAACCATAGGATAATAATTTGTGTTGTTTAAGCCCATACTTTTGTGGTCGTTTGTTATAGCTACAATAGGAAATGAATACAATTCCTGTTTATTCTTATGTGTTTTGAAATGTTAGGTTCTTGAGGATTCCAATTGCTGGACGAGGTAGAGACAGAGAGCAGAGTAGACAAAGAACAGATTTGACTCTGCTACCTCCTCATGTATGGCTATGGAAAAATTGATTTTTTTCTGGTCCCCAGTTTCTACATCTGCATAACAAGATCTCTTTATAAATGGTCCTCCAATCCTTTCCCCTTTAAGTTCAGAGATTCAATAGCCACTCCCTTTGATTAATGATGTTAAATGTTCTGGCAGCACCAGGGATACCTGAGCTGCCCCTTCATCGCCAGCAGCAGAACTCTGGATGGGGAGAGCCTTTTCAGGGCTCCTCCTCAGCTGCTGAGAGCAGACAGAAGCTGCCCTGCATGCTCTCTCTTCTCAGGAAACACCTTAGCACCACTAAGGAGCACTGTGGGAGCTGAATTGAGGGAAACTTCTAAACCCCAAAAGGCCACTGAAATCCTCCTGCTGAGAGGAGACTTGTACTGACCTCAAAAGTGAGATAAACTCTGGATAAGGATATGCTAGGCAGAGGCTTGGAGAGAAGAAAGGCCCAGAATGTGTGGGGCACAGTGAATGGACAAGGCTGATAGAGGAGAAGGTTTTGTGGTGATCATAACATCACAGAAACATGCAAAACCAGATGATTGGGGCCCTGAAATATTTCAGGATGAGGACATGAAGACTGAGTGAACTTCTTGAGGCCCTACCACTGTACCTTGTACCATGTTGTATGCACAAGGCTTAGAACAGTGGCATGTATGTAATAGGTGCTTAACACAACAGGGGCTCAAAATTGATTGAGCAAATGAATGAGTAGGCATTGCTATAGTCTGGATCTCGAGTGTCCCCCAAAGGCCTGTGTGTTGAAGACTTGGTTCCCAGGGTGGTGCTACTGGGAGGCAGGAGAACCTTCATGAGGTGGAGCCTGGCGGGAGGTCCTTAAGGCACTGATCTCTTTATAAGTTGATTACCTCAGGTACTTGTTATAGACACAGAAGCCACCACAGGCACCAATGATTTTTGAGCAGACATGGCCATAACCCACAGTGAACTTAAGGGAGAAGAGTGGGACCTCCATATGCAGAGTGGATCCAGGGAGCAGAAATGGAATGTCCAAATACCAGTTCAGAAGCTTGCAATACAAGAGTCAAGCTGGGGTGTTGGACAGTGTGAAACAAAGGGAAGAGACCTGTGTGCCTTTAAGATTTTCCCTAAGCCATCCCAGCTGGGAGGATGTCATTTTCATTCATGCAAATCTCCAAGGAAGGAGACCCACCACCTAATGAATAAGAACAAGGCAATAACCCCAGCCAGGCCCACACTCTCTGAGCAAAAGCCCGAGGCAGCCATGTAAAGCATCTCCAACCCACATATTTTCAATAGAAATGACCACTAATTTCCGCACAATTATTCTCCCTGTAATCAAAGCTGGTTCTTAAGTTTACCCTTCCCTTCCCTAGACTCAACAACTCTAATTTCCCCTAACTGCTTTCAAAGGTTCATTCGCCAAGTCTTCTAATTATTCCGATGTTTTCCTTCTGATCCCTTTCCAAGTTCCCTCTCTCTTAAGTCATTTACCTGAATCGGAGGACTAGATCCGCTCCTGTCGCGTTCATCTGACAGGTCTGCTTTTCCTCTGAGCAGTGAGTAAGGACCACAGCTCTTCTCCAGGAGGGAGACCTAGTCCAGCCAGTCCAGGACTCCAACTGTCCTTGCTGGGAGGATTCCCCTGCCTCACCCCCTGCCCCCAGAAATCAAAGAGAAGCCCATCTCCAGGCTGCGTCTGGCCCCAGATCCCAGAGAAATCCACCATCCTCTCTCTACTTCCTCGTCCTCTCTAAGCTCCCCTATCTTTGCCTCAGGCCAAGTCCACAGGCTGGGACAGAGGTGTAATTGATGGCCTCAGGGGATATCAAAGTGCTGTTGAGCAAAACCACAGCTCAACAGCTACGCAGGTGCTTCCTGCAGCAGGGAGGGAAAGAAGTGTCTTTGGAAAGCCCTAAATAACTCTGGGCAGGGATGTCAACTTGACAAATGACTTTCGAGAAATAGCCCCTTGTTCTCTGGTGTGTGATTCATACAAAGCCATGCTGGAGTGGGGGCGAGAGCCAGCCCTGAGTCCCGCATCTGGTCACTTGGGGCCACTCTTCAGCCCGGCTTTCAGGAGGGATAAGACACTTGTGTTGTCTCTTGGCCTCCATCACCTTGTTTTCCAGTAGCTTTATTTAGTGAATATGGGATTTGTACTTATTGGGTTTGAGCTGCACTCAGTGGAAGATGGGAGCCGTGGGGAGACTAGACTCTAAGCACCCAAGGGCCCCTTTGATACTGGCTCCGGTGCTTCTTGCAATCACAGCAACAAAGACTATGGGCTCCTCAAGACAACCCTTTTGTCTCCCAACTCTCAGCTTCTCAAAGAATCAGTTTATTTAAAAGTTTGCCAAATGTCAAATGGGTACGCAAGAAGGTCCTAAGGCCAAGGGTCACCGATAACTGTTTTCTGATCTTGCTCACTGGTACCTTGGCCAGGTGCTCAGGGCCTCTGAGTCCTCATCTGTAACAGGAGAAGGCAAGGCCTTGGGTCCCGTCAAATGCAGTCTATGAAGTTCAGAGAGGTTTGCTGAGATGGATTTGGGCTTGCACCCAGCTCAGCAAAGAAAGAGATGAATGGTAAAGAGAATTTGAGGGATTTGCAGTTGCTCTGAATGCCCAGCAGCAGGACTAAACAATAGCCCCTTGAAAACCCAAGAAACAGTGTATATTTTTCACTGGGCATGTGGCACATACCTGTTATTCCAGCAGCTCAGGAGGCTGAGGCAGGAGGATTGTGAATTCAAAGCCAGCCTCAGCAACTTATTGAAGCCCTAAGCAACTCAGCAAGACTCTTTCTCTAAATAAAATATTAAAAAGGAGTGGGGATGTAGTTCAGTGGTTAAGTACTTCTGGGTTCGATTCCTGGTACCAAAAAATAAATAAATAAATAAAAGGTGTATACTTTCAGTTCATCAGACAGTCTGCAGTAACACTGTCTAGCAGCGCTCGATGTGAACAGCAAGTGGGCTGTGTGCAGCCTCGACCCACGCTGCATGCAAACACAGCACCTCCCTGAATTTATTGGGTCCTCTTCACCAAAGTGTTCTAGCCACCAGACTATGACACGTACATTAATTCTTGGGTTTATGATGTTTCCCCCCCTGTGGAACAGTACAGCAAATCCATTGTGAGGAGAAGGCTGTTCTCCAGCAGAGGCAATTTTGCGTGCGTGAGTCATGCCGAGGAGTCTGCAGGAGGTGGGGCTGGCGGCTGGTAAAGCAAACCTGGGAGAGCTCCAGGCAGATCAGCCCATGTGTCCCCACACAGAGCCCATGGCTCAAAGCAGTCATCATCAGACGAGTCTTCCCATGCTGTGGGATGTGCTCTGGGCTTTAATGCCCTTATGTCCATCAATAGCAGCTTTGTTAGCGTGAACAGAAAGCAGACAAATTCATTTAAACCAGGGTCTCCGTGGGTGCCTAATGTGAATCCTCCCTGAGCCGAAAATGACTGTAATGTGGAGATTGAAGAATGAAATTGTCTTTATTATTATCACTATTGGAAAGGCATTCTGGCCACAGGCATGGTCCCAAAAGTTTTCAGAAGTTATTATAGTCCCAGACTCCCTCTGGGAATCATTCAGGTTCTTATATACAGGTTACTCAGGCCCTGGTCCCTGAGACTCTGGGTGCCAGAGAAGTGAGTTAGTTAGGACCCTGAGTTGCCCTTTCTATTCCCCTTCCTTTGGGCAAAGTGTCTAGTTACTCCTGCTAGTCCTGGCTGAGGCAGGACTAATGGGAAGGGGCTTTGTTTCAGCCTGGAATCTTTGCCAGACTCTGGTGTCCTCTTGGGAATGGACAGAACTTCCCCCCCCCAGAGTTGAGCTGATGGAAGGCAAAAAAGAGATGCTCTTGCCCCAAGATGGCAGCACCTGCGTCACCCTGAACTCACACACTCACACACACACACACACACACACACACACACACACGCGCGTGCAGATCTGTGGGTGCAGCATGAATACTTATTTGACATTTTATCTTTTTTGAAAATCAGATTTTGAAACCACACAGATCTGGATTTGTTTCTGTCTCTGTGCTTGTTAGCTTGGGATCCTGGGCAAGTTAACTAAACTTTCTGAGCCTTGATTTTCTTGTTTATGAAATGAGGAAAATGAAAGGACCAGATCATTGTGTCACTGAGGAATTAAGGGAAATGTAATAAACATAATAAAGCACTTAGCACACTTCCTGGAATATTCTAAGTGACCAAGAAATGATCCATAGTCATCATAATGGCAAGAATAAAATTCTCCTTTTTTCCTGACCAAGAGCCTTCAGCCCCTCAGCACACTGTAGGAGAGGCTGATTCCATCTGGGGGTTTCCATAAGGTTCTCTATGAGGCAGAAGAACAGTGCGAGTTACATGCTATCAATGTCTGTTGTTACCAAGAATTCCTAAAAAAGACCATCTGCAATGATCTGACTCTGAGGGGACCTGAGAAATGAACTTCTGATTTTAAAAATGAGGATATAGAAGCTCAGAGACTCTGAACCCTTAACAGAGACTCCAGCTTTTTATTTTTAGAGTCAAGATCAGAAACCGGTTATCATGAGTCTTAGTCTTGAGATCTTTTCGCTTATCCATTCAACATTTGGCAAGCATTTAAGTGAGCCACTTCTTTGAAAAGGTGGGAATAAAGAAAAAAGCTTCAGGGTCTTTGTTGCTATGATTTCAAGTGAGAGGAGCTAACATCAAAGGGGGAGAGGTCTTTGGGTGCCTGGGGAGCCTCCCCAAGTTACCATCCTCTAAGTAATGCAGCTCAGACCAAATCAGCACAAACCTGGGAGAAGCACAGAAGGAGGAGTGGACATCAAAATGGGCACAGTTTTTGCTCCACTAAAAAAACCAATAATATTGATATTTTTAAAAAAAGAGTCCACAATTCTCAAACATGTATGTGCATGTTTATATGCACATGTAACAACAGACTTCAGCACCTGATTCTGCAGAACTCACAATATAAAACCAATTTATTAAAACAAATCCAGTCTTTGCCACCACTTCCAAGGTGTGAATTTTCCAGCCAGGAGCGTCAGAAGTATTGACGTCATGCTAAAGATGACATTTACAGTTTTGGAGTCAAACCTGCTCAAACACAAACTTTGTGGTGCAAGGGATCTGCCTTGGGTTTGTACACTGCTGTGCTGAAGTGAACAGAACAGAAGAGCCAAGAAATATTTGTTGAAAGAATAAGGGAATTAGCTGGGGCACACCTGTAATCCCAGTGACTTGGGAGGCTGAGGCAGGAGGATCACCAATTCAAACCCAGCCTCAGCAATTTAGCAAGGCCCTAAGCGACTCAGAGAGACCCTGTCTCCAAATAAAATATAAAAACGTGGTGGGGATCTGGCTCAATGGTTAAAGGCCCCTGGGTGCAATCCCTGTTACCTAAATAAATAAATAAATAAATAAGGAAATTAATAAATAAACCAAATATGAACCTTGGAGAAAATCTACTGTCTGAGTTTGGGCAAGTCATTTATTAACCTTCTCTATGCCCATGTTCCTCATCTTGAAAAGAATATAGAATTGTTGTGAGGATTATTGGTTTAATCTTGTAAATCTTTTTTAAAACAGTGCTAGTGAATATTCATGTCTATTGTGCTCTTTTAGTTTCCTCATAGAGGATGAGCAGATTTAACAGAGCAATTTAACAGAGATACCTGAACATTATCTCACTTAAATGATCGTATTAGAAAAATCCTAGAAGGATTTGTGGGTATTGTTATTTGTTTGTTGCTTGTCCTGAATTGTTTTCTCAAAAGGACAGATTGGTGTAAGGTACTTTAGTTTTATACCATTATTTTATAAGAAGTATGACTTTGGTGTTCAGACCCACCTATGATGCCAAAAGAACCACATTACATTGGACACTTCTCCTGGTTGATCTGCTTTCTCCAAGACAGGAACCTGCAACCTCTAGACATCCTAATGATTCTCTGAGAGCAAGTCCCCTTGTGGAAGAAGGCCTAAAAGGGCTTTCCAGATGGTGAACTGGCCATGCCAATCTCCTCAGGCTGTGAATCACAATATCCCTAAAGTTTACACTGTCTCAGTAAGGCCACTCCCCCAGACCGCTCCAAAAACCTCAGTTCAATATATGTGGCCTGACTTTAATCCAAAAGTAAACAGAACAACACAACAACTAGAAAAATATGTGAACACCTTGTGTTTAAAATATTAGAGGCAACTATGGGCATGAATTCACCCAATCTTAAAAAATAGGAGGATATGGCATCATATTTATTTTACTAAAGAAAGAAAAGAACAGAAAAAGTCATTGAGAACCAGAAATGGGACTCAGCCCCTGGCTCTTGGGTCCCCTGCACATTCAACTGAAGATCTACAATAACAATAAATGCTGGCGAGTATGTGGGGGAAAACGTACACTCAAACAGTGCTGATGGAACTGAAGATTAGTGTAACCATGATGGAAAGCAGTATGGAGAGTCCTCAGAAATCTTGGAATGGAACCACCTTTTGACTCAGTTATCACACTTCTCGGTTTATACCCAAAGGACTTAAAACCAGCATACTACAGTGATACAGCCACATCAATGTTCAAAGCAGCTCAATTCACAATATCTAAACTATGGAACCAACCTAAGTGCCTTAAGAGATGAATGGACAAGCACAAGGCCCTGGGTTCGATCCTCAACACTGCAAAAAAAAAAAACAAAAAACAAAAAACAGATGAATGGATAAATAACATGTAATATATATACACAATGGAATATTACTTGGCCATAAAGAAGAATTAAATTATGGCATTTACCAATAAATGGATGGAACTGGAGACTGTAATGCTTAGTGAAATAAGCCAATCCCAAAAAACCAAAGGTCAAAGGTTTTCTCTGATATGCGGATGCTAACTCACGCTAAGGGGTTGGAATAGGCAAGAATAGAAGTACTTGGGATTAGACAAAGGGGAATGAAGGGAAGGGAGTGGAAAAGGTAAATGGTAATAGGAAAGACAGTTGAATGAATCAGACATTACTTTCCTATGTGCACATAGGATTATACCACCAATGTAATTCTACATCATGTGCAACCAGAAGAATGAGAAGCTATGCTCCATATATGTATAATATGTCAAAATACATTCTACTATCATGTGTAACTAATAAGAACAAATAAAAAGTATATAAATTTTAAAGTCACTGAGGAAACAATCGTTCCCATATCCTACTGCTGAATATCGATCAGGCCTGGGACATTGCATTAGTAACAATAAGTATTTGCACTCAAAGAGGAGCAGCAAAAATAGGGTGGATTTGGAGTCTGGAAGACTAAGACTTGAATTCGAATTCCAGTAGTGTGATCTTGAACTAGTTACTCATGGGATCTGAACACCAATATCTTTTTCTATAAAACAGGGGCAAGGATAGCAACCCAGTAGAGTTGTTTTAAAAAACATAGGTAAGGGCTGGGATCTAGCTCAGTTGGTAGAGTGCTTGCCTTGCAAGCCCAAGGCCCTGGGTTCAATCCCCAGCACTGCCAACAACAACGAAAACAAGTCATATCTGCAAGCTTCCAGCAGGTCTCCTGGTTCATAATGATGCCTGACGAAGGTCGGTGATGGTGCCGATGCTGAGCAGCAGCTGCTGCTCATCACCATGACCCTGATCTTTCTATCACTAAACACATTCTCAGGTTGACCAAGAACCTGCCCTCCGCCCTCGGCTAGCAATGCTCATATTTAAAAACTTGGTCTGCCAAGATTTCACAGCCTCGCAGGTCTATTTCCATTCGCAGAGATTAAGTTTGCTGTATTCATTTGACCACAACTTTGAGTGGTCCAAACTGAACATTCCCATCCAAAACAGGGTTTTCTTTCCCAGCAACTTAAGACACACACACACACACACACACACCCCAGTAATTCATTTCTCATTTTGGTTTGGGATCGAGCCAGTTGGTAAAAGGTTTCAGCGTGTGTTTATTGCCTCTTTGTTCTCCAGCCTTTTCTGGGGCCTCCTGGCAGCTCTTTGGTCTGCAGCAAAGCGGCAAAGCCCAGACAAATCCCAGGCTCAGGCCCCTGCCTAGGACTGATGGAGAACAGCTGGAAGCCTTTCCCTCCCACCCCAGACTCCTGCCCAGAGCGTGGAGCAAACACAGGGCAGGAGCAGAGCATGTGGCCCCTGGGGCCGGCTCTGACCGGAGTTGTTTTGAAGTTACTGTGCTCCCTCTTCCAGGCACCACACACGACTTCTTCACCCTTGAGAATTGCCTGACCTTCAGCAGGGGGACCAGGGGACTGTGGAGGAATAAGCTTGTGTGTGTGTGTGTGTGTGTGTGTGTGTGCGCGCGTGCGTGTGTGTGTGTGAAGCCCAGCATATCTGGTCTTTAAATGTGACCCTTCTGCTAGTGGACACTGCAGCTCTTCATTCTCCAGGAAGCCTAGGGCACCTTTCCAAATAGATCACCTGGGCATTCAGCCGCATTTCAAACCTCCAGATCCCCGTCCATTTAGGAATCTTATGCTCTAAGCCTGGAGGTGAAAAAAAAAAAAAATTGTTCAGGCCAGGCTAAACCATTCCTTTCTCTCTCTCTCTCTCTCTCTCCCCCTTTCTCTCCCCCCCCCCCCCCCACCCCCGCTGTTATTATTCAACCCCTGCCATGGTGGATGTATTAAAAGGCAACATGACTCTAGGTCAAGAGCCCACCCTTGGCTTTTGACTGACCACAATACAAATCTGGCACTACCATTCTGTGAAGCTCTGAGGTCTTGAGCCAAGCCCATGATCTCTCACTGCCTCAGCTCCTAGGATGTGAAGTAAGGACATTAACACCTATTTGCTGTTGTGAAGACAATCAGAGAGAGTGGGTGGAAAGGGCCTGGTGCATGTCAACTGTCAACAACGAGTAGAATCTGAAGCGGGGATGCTGGCACTCTCCATTCTCCCTAGCGCACGCAGGAGTTCGGGGTTTGTTTCAGTGAGCAGCCTGCAACTCCCTCAGGAGGAAGTCACATGAGCTTCTATGGGAGTTTTTAAGCCTCTCGTATTTTCTCAACTTTGAGAATGGTAGGATTGATTGATCAAATAATTAATTAGACAAACATATCTTAAATGTCAAGCATTGTTGAGGCACAAGTCTATGAAGACAAAAGGCCTGGGCCACTGTCCTCACACAGGATTGGAGAGAGGGACGCTGATTGGGTGGTGTTGATGGTGCTCAGGGTGAGGAAGCAGGCGGGGTCTCGATGGAGGCATGATGAAGTGGCTGCGGTGTTCTTCCTAGTGAAGTCTTCCTAGCAGGGGTGACCGCTCAGAAGGATGAATGAGTGGCAGTACCCAGAGGAGATGAGGGAGGGAATCCCAGACAGCGTGGATATGCAAAGGCACAAAAACAGCAAAGAAAAGGTCGGAATTCAAGAACCCCAAATAATTCAATGTGGCTGGAACACACTAGAAGGAACTCATTCTGGAAAGATGGGAAGGCAGGAGCATCCACTTCCATTCTGTAACAGGCTGTAACAGTCTGTCCCAGGTCACTCGATGACACGCCAATTAATGATCAGCCTGGCTGTGTCACCCACCTTCAACACCCCTCCACCCAGCCACAGAGGCAGGAGGACGGCAAGGGGACAACAGTCAAGTCTAAGTTGATTGAAATGCATCTCTTAGTTCTTCTTCTGCATAAACAAATGTTTTCTTAAAGTTCAATTTCTTCACCGACATCACAGGATGGGATGGTGAGGACTGTCCTTCCTTTTCAAGAAGAATGTCATGCAGGGGGCTCACTGTGGCTTCACCCACTGGTGGAAGTTCTTTGGGGGCCATTATTTGAATAAAGGGACTGTTTTAGTCAGTCTTTTTACTGCTCTGACTAAATGACCTGACCAGAACAATTGTAGAGGAGGAAACATTTATTTAGGTGCTCATGGTTTCAGAGGTCTCAGTCCATGGACAGCTGGCTCCATTCCTCGGGGCTCGAGGTGAGGCAGAACAACATGGTAGAAGAGTCTGGCAGAAGGAAGTGGCTCACATGATAATCAGAGAGAGAGAGAGACTCCACTCACCAGATACAAAATATCCCATAGCCACTTCCCAAATGACCCACCTCCTCCAGCCACACCCTACCTGCCTTTAGTCACCACTCGGTTAATCCCATCAGGGGATTAATTCACTGATTGGGTTAAGGGTCTCATAATACAATCATTTCTTCTCTAAACCTTCCTGCATTGTCTCACACATGAGCTTTTGGGGGACACCTAATATCTAAACCATAACAGGAACTGTTCAACATACAAAGCAACTTTCTAGAAATTGATTTAACTTTGCACATGGTAATGAACATCTGGAATGGATTTTTTCCAATTTCCTCATGGCCCGGCTCAATTTCTCCTTGTTGCCCTCTGCTCCCACCACAGGATGATGAGCTATCAAACTTAAACTATCACTTCCACTTCTGATTCCTCTGAGAAGGGATCTCACATTACAGCTCAGAGGCAAGAAACATTCAGATAGGTAAAAGGACTTACATTCATCCTCCCCCATCCTTCCCCCACCAAAAAGAAAAAGAAAAGAAAGTAAATTCAGCTGAAATCTATCAGGGCCTTTAGTGAGAAGCTGAAAGATCTATTAAATAACTTGACTCATCAACAAGAGTGGGTTGACATAAGTGGCTTTTTTTTTTTTCTTTTCTCCCATTCTGGTCCCAGAGAGATATTTTCTATCAGCAGAGAAATTACCTGAGTACTCAATGAGATGGCTGCTCCTTCAAAAATCACCGCCAGTCAGCCCAAGGCCACAGTCAAGCAATGCTTCCTACACATGCTGCCTGAGAACTGCTCTCCAGGGCGTCTTCAGGACACAGAGGAATCCGAATATTGAAAAAGCCCCACTTTTCACATAAGGAAACTGAGCTATGTGTTCCAGACCCAAAGACGTTCCCCAGAGGAAAAGAGAAACATTTGTGTCCTTATTTATTGTCCATGATGCTGGAGCTTCTCTCTCCATGGCAACCTCAGGAGGGTAGCACTAGCTGTCTGCAAAGAATGGCAGGTGGGCAGAGTGGTAGGAACACAGGGGTAGGAACACGTTATGGGCAAAGATTTAAATATGCATTATATATATGCAGTCAAATCCCACTCACCCAAGGGAGGTTACTTACTAGACCTCCACAAAGAACCCTTTTCTCTGCATTCAGATAACAAGAAGAAAAAATTCACATGAGAAAGTGGAAAGATTCAGAAATAATTTTTTTTTTAAACCTAGAGGTTGTTCTACTTCCTGGTCCCCAAACTTTCCCAAAAGTTCACACATAGTTGAGTGGGTGCTTTCTGATTCAAGATTGCTCTGCTGTTCTTACTTAACAAATTTATTAAACATCCACCCTGCTCTGGGAACCAGCATCACCCAAACAATGGCGCAGACAGTGCGTGAAACCCTAAACTCAGCTGCCCAGGAGGGAAACACAATTGAAAGAAATAATTGTAACTGAACCATTGTAAGAACAATGGCGGGCTGGTTTGTTTTCTTCCATTGAATTTCCCTGGCTCTGATGTCAGTGGACCTGGCCCTAGACTCCCTTTTTAGTGAAGTGCACCTACCTGGAACTTGGAGCTTGGTGGAAAGAAAACAAGGAACCGGAGATTGACATCTGGGTCCGCTACAGAAACCAGGAGCATCCTCCACAGAACAAGACATGATCCTCAAATGGGACTAATACAGCTGAAGCACAGCATCAGCCAGCAATGACGGTGAGCACAAAGTCCCTTAGGGGAAACATCCTGGAGACCACCAGCAAGTACCAAAACTGGAGATGTGAATCTTTTTTTTTTTTTTTTTTTTTTGGTACCTGGGATTGGACCCAAGGGCGTTTAACCACTGAGCCACATCCCCAGCCCTTCTTATGTTTTATTCTGAGACAGGGTCTTGCTAAGTTGCTTATGGCCTCACTAAGTTGCTGAGGCTGGCTTTGAACTTGGGATCCTCCTGCCTCAGTCTCCCAAGTTGCTGGAATTATGAACGTACACGGATGAGCCCAGGTTACCTGCTTCTTAAGACATAAGAAACCCCCAGAAGATATTTGGATGATAATATAAAACTATTTTGTATTTCAGGAAAGATTTTGTATTTCATCCAGGTGCTTTCAAACACCATGACCCCATTTTCTCTTCCCCAAAGCACTACATTGCTGGTAGGGAAAGACGATTACTGTTATTCCACTGGGGCTCCTGAGAAATGAAGGCAGGACTACAGTTGGAAGAGAATCCCAAGCCCTTGTCCCCTCACTGCTTGTGGAGTCTCTGGATTACCTGCTCCAACACGCAAGGCTGCATAGCCTGTGTTCTGTCCTCCTGCTCCTTGAAATGCTGGGCCTGACCTCCTCAGTCCCCACCCTCTTCTCTCTCACTGCCTCCCACTACTCAGGCCAGAGATTAATCCTTCACTTTCCCTGGCAGCTAAGCAAGAGCAGATTGCCCCGAGCTGGCCTGTATAATGCAAGCGGGAGATTCCCACATGAGGCTTCCAGAATAAGTTCCTTTCTTGAGAAAAAGATATAGTCTTGGCTGGCACAACCCTACCACTGCTGCCTCTTCCTGTCTTGAACATGCTCCTGATGTCCAGTCATCTTACAACCAGGGCAGAATGCAAGCTGGGGTCTCACCAGCTCCAAAGCCCCTGTTCCTAACCACCGTTCATTCCACAGCCTTCTTTTCATCACTTCTCTGGCCCACAAACTACAGCCGGCAGAAAGAAAAATGATTGTTCTGTGCATCCAAAGATAGATCTGAGTTCAACTTCTTGCTGTATTTACTGGGTTACTTTGGATCAGTTATCAACCTCTCTGAGTCTCATTTTCCTAATTTATGATAACAAGCTGGGTAAGTCTCTGAAGTGCCTTCCAGTGTTCAAATTCTATTGTTATGAGTCTAGTATATGGATATACTCTGGCTCTCCTGATAAGCTACCATGTTCCCAAAGCTGCATCCAGCAAACCCAGGTCCTAGGGAGGCAGAAAGATGGTGATCCAAACTTCATGTCTCCATCCTCATTCCTGCTGCAGGACACCTTCCTGATGCATTGTGAACTCAAAAATCCCACATCTTCAGGAGGTGTAAGGAGACCTCCAGTCTCCAGTGGAAAGGCCCTGTGGCCTGGCAGAATCTACATTCCAAAGATAGCAGTCAGTCCTTCCCCCACAAGTTCTTAGGCTGCTCTGAGCCCAGGTTTGTTTCTTCTGTAAAATCCCCCTTATCATATTTGCATCCAATGTTATTGTGAAATCATATGAAAGAAGGTGCAAGGGAATCACTTTTAAAAGGGTACCTTATCATTATCATTCAGCTCAGATGGGTGGAGGAGGCAGCTGATTATAAGCCTGACCCATTAAAAATCCATATGCCATTCCATATATACGATGCAGAGACTCATTCCAAGGCAGGCCCATGTCACTCAGTTATCTAATGACATTTCCTGGCCCACTTTTATGGGTGCTCATTTTTTCCTCAGTAGGGAGCAAGTCTTTCTGTAATACACAATTTCATTTCATTGGTCAAACCCAAAGGCAACAGACAACACAAAAACAAAGGGCAAAGGATGTGCAAAGGAGTCCATCTCCCAAAAGTAAATTGTTAAACCTGCACATTACCACCCCAACCCGCCCCCAACACACACACACACACACACACCTCCTGGGATCTGGTGTAACCCATTATAAGTAAAATAAATAAATAAAATTTTATATCCAAAAAAAAAAACTTTCTAGCATGGTTTGTGATTCATCTGTTTTCATAGAAAACATATTAATGCAGGCACTGAGGTTCAGATCCATAGTTCCCTCAGGAAAGAAACATCACCATCCAAAAATCAAATGGAAGTTACTTAAAGTAGTGACAGTCACCAAAGCAAGGATTCAGTTTTCCATCCTGTTCCTTCCTCTCACTGATTTTCTAGGATCTCAAACCAAAAGGTGCTTCACCTCTGACTTCCCTGGGGCTCTTGAAGTTTTGATGCTACTTCTATGTCCATTGGTTGGGATCGTTCAGTGCAACCTACATGAGCTTCTTGGAAGCCATAGGAAAGGTGGCTGCTTTTCTCCATCTTAAAAGCTGCATTCCAAGGGAGACTATCAAAGTAACGTTAACGTTGATCTTCTCAAAATCTCAGTGGTCCCCACCTGGAAAACAATCTACTTTCCTCAAAGACTTTGTTGAAAGCAGGAGGCTTCCAATACCTGCTTCTCTGAGAGGAGTCCCCTGGCATCAGGACAGGATGCTAAAAAGGTGCCACCAAGATCAGCCCAATGGCTGGGAGAAACCCTCTGCTGGGCAGAGCCTGCATGGAGAGCTGAGCTGCTGGCCCTTACTCCCTCCTGTGACCCAGTCCTCCTGCGCCACCTTCTCAATCAGCACACAGCCCGCTGGCCATTCTCCAGGCCACCCAACAGCGGCTCTCCAGGCTGCCTGTGTCTGAGGTCCATTGCCTGACAGGAAGCTTTAGTCCTAGCTGGGTGCGAGCCCATTTTCAGGAGAGCAATGTTGTATGGAAGAAGAACAACATAGTGACTAAGTGGCCCAGCTTTGGGTCTGCAACTGGATTTGACCTTAATTCTGCCTCTGACTATCTCTGGGATCTTGGACAAATTTACTTTTCTCTTTCATTCCCTGAGCTGTTAAAGGACCTTGTGCTAATACCAGTCTCGCTGAGTTGTGAAGATTAAACGAGAGGTATATACTAAGTATTAATAAATGCCAGCTATCATAAACTACCCTTTAGGGCTGGGGTTGTAGCTCAGGGGCAGAGCACTTGCCTAGCACGTGCGAGGCACTGGGTTCGATCCTTAGCACTGCATGAAAATAAATAAAATAAAATAATATTTTTTAAACAACTATCATTTATTGAGCACCCCTCTGGGCCAGGCACAGCTTTAGGCACTCTTAAGTCATTATTTAGTCCCCACAGTAAGTCAATGAGATACAAATTATGATGTGCATTTTTACTGAGTGAGAAGGTTGAGTAATGTGCCCAGGGCCACACCAGTAAGTGGCACAACCCGGTCAGGTTTGAACCCAGATCTGCCTGCTCTGAACTCTGAGGTGGAAGCCTGTGTGGAGGAAGCAGTGCTGTGTCAGGGGAACTGTAGTTGAAGAATTCAGTGGGGATCTGCTCTGAGCCCACGGCAGAGAAGCGAGTTACACAAGGCCACCTGTGGGGAGCGGGGCAGGGACTGGGGCTCATGGCTATTGTGAGATACTGTCCTCTTTCTCACAAATGCCACGGAAAGCATGACAGATGCCACAGGTTGGTCAATCCAGCTTCCATTCCCAGTCCTCTTCCCCCTGTCACAGAGTCTCAGTTTTGATAAAGTAACAAGGCATCCATCCCTAGAGTGGGGGCCTTCCTCTCTGCTAGGTACTCACCGTCTGTGCCACGATTGTCTGCATCACTCCAAGAACCATGTGTGCAACCTGACCACCAAGGCGATGCCATTAGGAGATGGGGTACTTGGGAGCTGATTAGGTCAAAGGCTCTGCCCTCAGGAATGGAATTGGTGCCGTTAAAAAGGAGGTCCCAGGTGAGGACAGTGAGAGGGACCTTCCAGGAACCGAGAGATGGTCCCTCACCAGATACGATATTATTTATTTATTTATTTTGTCCTGGGGATTGAACGCAGGGGAGCTTTAACCACTGAGCCACATCCCCAACCCTTTTCAATGTTTTATTTAGAGACAGGGTCTCCCTGAGTTGCTTAGGGCCTTGCTAAGTTGCTGAGGCTGGCTTTGAACCCAGGATCCTCCTGCCTCAGCCTCCCCAGCTGCTGGGATGACAGACATGCACCATTGCGCCTGGCCAGACACTGTATTTGATAATGGCTTGATATGGACTTCCTGGCCTTCCTTCTCAGTAATCAATTTCATGTTATTTGCCAATTACCCACTGTATTTTATTATAACAACCCAGATAGACTAACACAGAAATGTAAGAAAAACTTTCTTGGGGGCTTCTGGAAAGACTTTCGTTTCTTAAAAGATAAGTATCTACAGCATAAGTTCTTTTACCTTTGTCCCTTCCTTTAAGTTGAGGATGCTCATGTGATGACTGGAACTACAGCAGCCATCTTAAGACCATCAAGCATAAGAGGAATAAAAGGGGTTGGGCAGCAGCTGAGGATGACCATGAAGGATGCAGAAAGCACGGAAGAGTGACCAGTTCACTGAACAAACTGGAACGGCTTTGCTCCAGATATCTTTTTAAGTAAACAGTAAATGTAACTGAGTTTATTTACTCAAAACACTCCAGCATTCTATACCTAAGTAAAACAGAAGGTAGCTTGAAGGAGAGGAGACACGCTTAGCCTGTCTAGATCTCCTTCTCAGAATCAAAATCTCCTGCATCCTCAGCCTGGTGTTTCCAAGCCTAGTTGTTTACATAACTTTCCTCTTTCCCTTTTCTTAAATCCCCCAGCCCACAACGTTAACAGTAAGCTATTTAAGGCAGAGCTTTTGTGTCCATGACTGAACCGTTTTTGAATCTACCACCTGCCCCAGACGACTCATGGCACCATTTAGATCCTGAACTGTCAAGTCCTTTACTGATGGGAAAAAAAACCAGGTGGACGTGTGCACATATTATCATGCATGCACACGCATGCACACGCGTATACAGATAGAGAAACATGTTTCTTGATCTGAAACAGGAATGAGTGGGCCATGGGGGCAAATCCCCTGTTTAAGCTCTTCACTTGCAAGAGAGGAGGGGGGAGGTTAAGGTAAGTGGCGACAGACTGAATGAAGAAACAGGAGCAGAGGAAGGAGGAGAGGGACAGGCAGAGACAGCAGCACAGCCAACTTCGGGGTTTAACATTGTGAGATCTGCAGCACGAACATGCCAAGCTGCCCACCGCAATTAATTTCTGTACAGACCGCATCTTCTGGCTCAGATCCAATTACATCATACCGCGTTTATTTGAGAGCTTTCTTGTCCCACGATGGGAGGGCTGGCAGGGGCCCAACCTCTGCTAATCCACCTGTCCCTTGCTTGGTACGATTTGCCTGGAGGTCACATTGTTTTGGGGTGGTCGGGTGAAGAAGGGATGCATGGGTGTTTGTGCTGACAGATACAGGAAGAGGCCACAGGAGGCAGCAGTGACACTGGATGACACCATTTTCTTCATGACTCGAAAGCAAAACATGCCCCAGACGTGGGCACCAGAACAGTGGTCAGCCTGATCTATGAGTGATCCTGACAGGAGTTCTTTTTAAAAAATCCTTCGGTGTTGAGGAGGCAAAATCAGAGTTCTTGGGTGTTATTAAAAATCATTGGTGAGAACGGGCCACGTATGTGTTATAGAACATCTTAACAAACCTAGGCTGCAAGAAAGAAAGGCATCTTATTCAGGGATCCCTGAGTCTGCGACTTCCTGGTCGCGGCACAGAGATGCTTTTGAGCCAAAGCGCACTCTGTGCTGCTCTCCATTGCCTTGGGAATGAATGAGCCCTTCAAGTGCCCTCGGCGTGCCATGCATGTGGGGAGGCCTCCGGGAGGGAGCGGAGGCCTGGTCAGAATGAAAAAACACAGATTTCTGCATGACAGACAGAGTGCTCAGCTGCAAAGGCAATTTCTTCCTCCGAAACTGAAATCAATATTAAATTAAACCTGCGTGCTTCATCTCCATGGGCAACTTCCGAACCTTTCCTAAGCCAACCGCAGTCCCTTCGCCCCTGTCAGTTCCACTTGGATGGCTTGTTGTGTTCATTGGTTGTTTTTTTCCGTGTTTCCCCGCCACCACAGTTGTGTTCCCGTGGGAAGGGAACAGCACTCACCGCAGCTGCACCATGTCACTAAAGAGTTACCGAGAAAATCATCTTTGAAGACTGAGATCTGCAGGGAGGAAGAGTCAGACGGTGTTTTAACTCTTGAACTATCCATCTCCTGCTGAGCGACTGTGTCAACAGGGCAGGTCTGTTCAAGAAATATTGACCACAGGCAGAATCTGGTCAGAAGTATGATTCTGAGTCTAAGACGCTTCTCCCTCCTTTGTTCTTCTGCGAGTGGGTGATTATTTATTATCTCTCTGGTTAGAATTTTTCTAGGAAGTAGGGATTCTTTAGCATTATGACACAAAATAATAATTTGAAAAGTCCCCCAATACTTGCTGCAATGGAATGAACAAAGTGCATTTTTTCCTTTAGATTTCATTTATTCATTCTTTCCTTTTTCTTTTAAACCATGTAGTCTACTCTGCCAATCCCTGGTCCTCACCATTCCAAGACTGTCCTGAAACCCCCACATTCCAATCTCTTCTTAACTCACTTTTGCTCTTTACCCAGAAGCATAAAAGTATCTCAGATTTGATAAGATTCTGATCAGAGGCAAATAAAAGACCCATCCAAGAAAGATGACCTCAGCTCACTCCAGTAGAAGCATCTCTTTAAGAGCACACAACCCACAGCATCTAAGGAAGAAGGAAAAAAAAGAACTCTCACATTGTCAAAGCTCGACTATATGGCCGGCCCCTTAAATTAGCCCAGAGGACTTCTAATGTGCTTGTTACACTATGTAGGAAAAAAAGCGAGAGTTTGGGAAGACAAAGCAACTTTCCTGAAGTAATCCAGCCATTAGCCAAGACTGAACCCTTGTCAACGTAACCCCCAGGCTGGCCCAGTTTTTGGATGAGGCAGTGAAGCATATTCCCTACCAGGCCTGCACTTCTCCACCTTCCTGTGGTGTGAGCACAGTGAAGGGGTCACCCATCCAGAGCCGCAGCTGTGGAGAAGGACCCAGGGTGTGACTAGCATCAGTCAACACACAGACAGAAGCCTCAATGGCCCAGGACAGCATATCTGGGTTGCAGGACACCTGGCATGCCAGGCCTCCTGGGTGACTACTGACCAAGATGGGAAAGGGAGATCAGCACACACACACATACACACACACACAGGTCTTTAATACTGAAATGGCATCCTGCTCCATGTTGTGCTGTGCTATGGCACCCGGAGGACTCAGGTGGTTTAACAGTCATGGCCTTGTCCCTTGATCCTATGATCCTAAATCAAGGGACCTATGATCTCCATCTAATTAGAAAGCAGGAAATTGGAAACATGCCAAGAATATGGTTGTTTATTTCATTACTTGACACAGAAGAGGCAGAAGACTCAAGTCCGTGCCTGTCCTTGGCTTGATGAATACCCGTCTGCCAGTTACACTCACAACTTTTCATGAAATCAGTCCCACTTTCTGGCCCCTGCCCTGACGAGGGGTGGTAGGTGTATCCTGGCATCCTCAAGCAAGGGGAGGTAGCTTTCCCATCTCCTGGATGTGAAGTTGCCCTTTCCACTCCAAGGGTGGTGCTGATTAAGAGCACAAACTCTGGGGCCAGACAGCCTGGGTTCAGTCCCCAGCTGTGCTGCTCCCTGACTGTGTGACCTGGTACCATATCGTGCCCTCTGTGAAATAGAGAAGGAAAGAAAGTACCTTCTCTAGGGTCACTGCAAGGATTAAATGTGATACTCTAATGAACTTCTTAGAACAACCCTGACTTAAGGCAAGGCTCTGTAAATGGTAGCTATTTCTAATAGAATTGTTAACATCACTCCTGGTGAACGCTGGAAAAGTCTCCTTAGCCAGTTCTTTCTGAAGCTCAGCTCTCAAAAGAGCAGGAGAGATTAATGAGCCAAGACTCCTGGGGGATTGTGAAGGTGAAAGGTGTGTGCTGGAAAACAAGGACACTAGATTGGATGTCATCAGACCTGGGAGCACGTCCTCCTTCTGCCTGGACAAGCCATAGGATCTCCCTGGATCTCAGATTCCCCACCTGCTATGCACTAAATTTCCTACATTTATGTCGAAGCTTAAGCCCTCAGTGGGATGGTGTCTGAATATGAGGTATTTGGAAGGTAATTAGATTTCGATGAGGTCATGAGAGGGGGGTCCTCATGATGGGATTCGTGCCTTATAAGAAGATGCTGAAGAGCTTGCCTTCTCTCCCTGCCATGTGAAGCCACAGAGAGAAGGTGACCATCTGCAAATCAGGAAGTGGACCCTCACCAAATGCTGGTGCCTCAGTCTTGGTCTTCCAGTCTCCAGAACTGTGAGAAATATATTTTTATTATTTAAGCCCCCCAGTCTGTTGATATTTTGGTGTGGCCAGCTGAGCTGACAGATGCAACACCCAAACCTGAAATCACAGCTCTTACATCTCCCTCCCCACATGAGAGATGGGTTCCTGCCTAAGATGCCATCGCAGAATGGATTCCTAGGTCAATAAGTATTAAAAATCATTGCAATAGATAATTGAAAAGATATCCAGCTTTTGAAAAGATATCCAAATATCCAAAAGATATTTCCAACTTTTCAGTGATGCAAAAATGAGATACATTCAGTAGAAACCCTACTTCAAGTTTTGAATTTGATCTTTTCCTGGGTTAGTGATCCACAGTACCACACCCACTTGCCATGCTGGGCAATGGCAGTGAGTCACAGTTCCTGGGCAACCATGTGATCTTGAGGGACACCAGCTGATCCTGAACAGTGAACTGTGCTACTAAGCTGTGATGTTGGGTAGGTTAGGTGGATTTGGATTAAATGCATCTTTGACTTACAATATTTTCAATTTATGATGGGTGAATTGGGCCTTAACTCCATCATGAGCCACGGAGCATCTGTATATTTAATTTTTCTTGATGGCATGTTGGTGTCCCTGTGGACATCAATATTTGTACCTCTAGGAAACAGCAAGTCTTTCAGTGGCCATTGAAGGATCCAGTACTCTGCCTCCAGTATCATTTTGGGGACTGCTAAATAGCCCAAACTGCTGTCTTATTATTAGATGTTGTGCTCTGGGTTGCATGATGCTTTACTGCACACTAGTGTTCAGGGTGAGGCCTAGGAATGACTTCACATCCTTTGCACACATGGGCCCTTTGGGATTATCTATTCTTCCCCAGTGGCTCTTACTACTCAAGTTTTTCACCTGTTCACCACCCGCATGTCCTGGGGTGCTGGTCTCCAATTGCTAGGGTTGGCACTGCGGGTGCTTCTGAGATGGGACTGCTCACAAGGCCAAGGAAGACAGAGATCTCACAACTGAAGCTGTCGACAGTGGGTAAGAAGAAGTTCAGTCTTCCACATTCTAAGCATGAAAGAGCATGTCTCTAAGCATGTCTCTGTTAGAGATAGAGGCAACTGTCGTGGTCTGCTGTGGGGAGTGTCCTGACTAAAAGTGGGCAGCCCTGACACTGCAGGAGGATCCCAAGAGTCTGAGAAGTCAGAGCAAGTCTGGGAAGTTATGGAAGTCACACATCGTGGGTATGCATGAAGCAGTGAGCAAAGGTATTCTGCACAGATGGAAAGATAAAGGGATAAATGGGACGGCCAGGCTCAGAAGCCTGTGCAACCAGCTGTGGCTATTACCAGAGCAGTGACACAGTGTCCCGCCTGGGAGGCTCTCATGTACTGAAGTGGATACTTCCTTGGTCCTGTTCTGCCCACTTCACAAGGCCCTATTTGGATGAATTGTCTAAATGGTTGTCCCCATGACAACAGACCAATTTGCAGAATGCCAGAATTAGGAAGCAAACAGCCTTGCCAAAAAGCAGACCTGAAATTTGTTGTGGGTGGAAGAGAAGTGAGAAGATTCCAGGCCAGAAAGCCACTGCCTCCCGGGAGGCCAGCGCCCCTTGGGCATGCCTGAGTCCATCTTCCTTTACGCACCACACAGGGCTGATGGCATTCCACAATCAGCCTTGGGACAGCTTAGACAACATCCCGCTCTGCCTGTAAACATCAGAAAGACTGCACTGCTGTGTCTCAATGCAGTGGACTCTCATGAAATGCCCATTGTTTCACCACCTTCTCTTCGGCCTCTGCCGAGGAAGATTATGCACAAGGAATCCACCTCGTTTCCTTCTATTTTGGTTTTGATCTCTCCCCTTCTGTTTGGGAAATTTTGTTTTGTTTTTTAGATGACTTTTGGTTGGAACACTGGATCCACTCTGTAAACCTCTGTCTCAATCTCTCTCCTCTCTGAAAAAAAATTATTCCTTTTGTTGCCCCGGAGACAAGACAGAATTCACAGCTATCTCGTGGCAACACTTTTCTTTTTTCCTCTGTGTGTGGGTAAAATGTCATGGGATTTAAAAATTTTTTAAACACTGAGAAAATTGCCACTTCCTAAATCCAAAATTTTCTCTTTCATGTTCTGTTTACTCAATCTAGACCCTCAAGGTCAGGTTAAAATTAAAATCACACTGAACTGCTCTGGTTTGTCTTCTCTGTCCCAGAAATATTTTCTTAACCAGTCCTTTACAAGGATGTGATTTACAAAATACCTTAATAGTGATCACTCAGAGTCTAGAGGTATAGCTCAGTGGTACAGTACTTGCCTAATGTGCCTGAAAAAAAAAATCATGCATTTATCTTATTTAGTACATTTTATTGAGGGCCTACTTATTTGGTACATTTTATTGAGCAGCTGGTGCTGAATGCAAAGATCAATGAGATGGCATCATTGAGCTTTCAGGAATTATTAAGTCAAAAAGGAGACTGACCAAGAAAGCAACCAGAATACCTAGGATGAACGCTGTGGTTCATGGTAGGTTCTGAGTGAGCAGAGGTGGGGTGGGAGGAAAGGGGAAAGAATGAAAACAGGAGAGGAAGTCATCAAGGTAATACACCAAGAGACAGAACTGAATGCTGACCCCAAGGACAAGCAGGATTACACTCGATCTTAGTCAAAAGACTGAGAAGGGATAACAAGTAGGAAGGACGTAGCCTAGTTTGAGTACCCAGAGAAATGCCCAGCTGAATGCTTACTGAATCAAGGACTGGGAGTTGAATGGATATTAAGAAGAAAAAATTATACTCATATGCCACATAACATTTCAGTCAATAGGGGACCATATATGGTGGTCCCATAAGATTATATTCCCCAGTGACATCGTCGCCATCTTAGTTTGGATAAGTATACTCTGTGATGTTTGCACAGATGAAATTGCCTAACAGCTCAGTTCTCAGAAGGTACCCTGTATTTAAGCATTGTGTGATCATACACAAAAACATAGAGGCAAGAACGGAATGTTTGAACCCTCAGGCTGGGATGACAAGATACTTAGGAAGTGCTTCCCACACAGGCATGGTTAGTCTCTTCCTACAAAATGGCTCAGAAGAGTTCCATAATGTCAGACAAGAAAAACAGATTCCTGTTGCAAAACAGGGACACAACCCAAACTGCCTGTGAGGCAGCCTGGTTGTCTGTGTTGTATTTGCCATGGAAAAACAACCATCAAGGTGCCTCAGTCTGGAGAGGGTGCTCACACTGGACTCCAGTTAAAACCCTGGCACTGAGAGTGGAAGGGCCCCCACTGGAGAAGCTTCCGTTGATTGCTGGCCTGACAGATGGTGACACCCTGGAGCTGCTGGGTGGAAGGCCAGATCGCCCAGGGGTAGTGGGACAGAGATGATAAGGTGTGACAGCTGAATTCAGTCCTGTGTACTTTCATTGAGGCCACAGGCAGGGATTCCCAGCTCAGAAGTTTAGGTTTTGATCTTCAAAGCAGTCACAGAACTCAGGACCCAGTATGAGGAGAAAGGCAACTTCTCCATATCACATGGAAGAGAGCGCCACTCAGGCTAAGGTCAGGGAAGGTGGGGGCTACTCACAGATGGGACCCACTCAAGTTCACATGAGGGATGCTTGGCACAATTGCCCTTGGTACTTTCCCAGGGACCATTTATTGCGGTTATTTCACAACTTGTCTTCCATTAAAACTGGATGCTGCTGCTGAGACTTATAGTCTCCGGAAGGGGACATGCTAACTGGAGAAAAGTCACCACTCCTGTGCTGTGAATGTCAAACTGTACTTCACTGTAAAGACAGCAGACTTTGTTAGAATGACTGTAAGAGAAAGAATTGAATAGGATTCCCAAAGGTATTTTTTCTTCTTCTAATTTTTTAATGTATGAAGACCTAAATCTTGTTCAGTTGATTGTACATAGCGAGGCATGGAAGAAGCATGGGTGTGATTTAGGGGTAGCTCCTGACCCACAGCAAGAAAAGGATCCACAAAGGGATTTCTGTATCCCTCCCCACCAGGCCTCCTCTCCTCCCACTTCAGGCTGTGGACTTGGTAGAGAAGCAAGGGAAGTGCTGGATAGGAACTGCTGACCAGCAGCCTGACAGGACAGTGGATTTCAACTGGCCAACATAGGGGTCCTGGAAGATGAGCCTGAGATGAACTCACAGTGCCCTCCACAGCTTTGCATGGTGAGAAGAACCACAGCCCCCATAGCAAGAGCACAGCAAGAGAGTTGGGGACTCGGAGAGAACCTATTGCGGAGAAGGCAGGGGACAAATGATACATGAACAGAAGAATAGATGGCCAAATGGATGGATGGATGACTGACTGGATGGAGCCTGATGGATGGAGGAATGGACAGATGGATGGATGGATGGATGGTTTTGAAGCTGGGAGTCAAAAATCCAAGTCCAAAGGGAAACGAGTTAGAAATACAAGGTAGTGGCAAGTTACCTAAGGACTAAAGGGTTGTCAGAGGCCACCCAGATGACCTGCATTCATTTATTTGTTCATTACAGTGACACATTTTTATGGAGGCAAACAGCCCTGTGGCAGTCCCCTGGGGAGGAATGGGATGGTCTCAAATCTTCTGTCCTATGAAGCTTCTAGTCACTTGGATGTAACTCTCTCTTTGTGAGAATAAAATTAAAACCCACTGAGAGCATCACATATCTCTGCCATATAACCCCTCTGCCACATTTAACTGTGAACTGAGAATACCATGAGAAATGAAGTCGAAAATGTAGTGCCACGTGGAAAGTATCACACAGAAAAAATGCCATCATTACTGTATCTTCAGAACCTTCACCTATGGTGATTTTTTTGGGCATTTGTTATAAACAAACACTGTGCTCTATTTACATCCACACAGGAATCCCCCAAGGATGTAATAATGCTCTCCAAATCCCTAGTCAAATTTCATTCAAATGGAACAGTCCAGGTGACGCCATTCCCTCCGTTTGCTGCATCCCTTCTGCCAGAATTCAATGTTCTCTCCAAAAAACAAAGACAATATTTTTATTAGTTCATCCTGCCACTCCCCATACTTCAGACCCACTGGCCAGACCAGATTTGGTTTAGTTTAGTTGGGGGAATTTGCTCTAATCCTCTTTATTATTGCCTCGGTTACTGAAAGTTATGTGTTGAAGTAAAATCCGGATGAATCAAAATGTGCTAGGAAGAGCATCGCCGGGTATTGCTGAAATGAAACATGTAAATCTTACCCAGAAATCCCCCTTTTTGTACTTGTACAAATTCATCCTAAAAAAATAAAAATATTTTACCTCCTAATAACCAGAAAAATCATTTATTTGTTATCCTACCCCTGCCGCTGGATCATGAGTATGGTCGACCAGCAGAAGAAACTTGGTTGTTGGAAGAATGAACTCTGAAGTCAGCTGCCTGCTTCCTCCTGGCTCTGTATCTTACTAGCTCTGTGATCTTGAGTCTATACCTCTGCTCATGTTGACAACGGTCCCCACCTCCCAGGGTTGCTATGGGGATTAGGTGAGTTGACATGTGTAACACGTTCAGCAGTTTGCCACCTGGTTAGCAGTTTGCCACCACCACACCTTCCAGGGTTTTTAGGGATTTTCACTGGGAAGAGACAGGGGAGACATTTGCAGCCCTGGCTCAGGAGAAGCACCTTCTCCAGCACACCACAGTGCCCTCACTTCTGAAACTTGGCTCTCAGCTTCCCGCTTGCTCCACTACCAACTCTTCAAGCCCCAATGGTCCTGAAAATGTAGGTGCTGGAAACTGGACCCAGGATCTTCGAGCTCCCTGGAAACTGCATTTCTAAAATAAATACCACCAATGAAGTGAGAGTGAATTTGCAAACTCATATTCAGCTGTCCAAGAAAGATCATGTTTATTTATTTTCATTAGACCAACTCTGAGCAATGTTTCCAAACTCCAATCTCAGCACCTACTGGGAGATGACAGGACTTCCTGAGGTCCTTGAGTCTTGAATTTTCTAGACTGTGCTAGGGATAAAGGAAATTGTTGCTGGGGCTAGGAGCCCCATTCTGTGGGCTTCAGTCTCCTTGAGAATGCTAGTCAACCATTTCTTAGTCCTACCTGGAGTGTTCTGTTGCCAACTGGGGTGTGGACAGAGAAGCAGTGAAGGTACTGCGACTCACAGGACACCCCAGTGCCTACCAGCTCCCCAGGCTTACGATGCCTCCCCCTTCCTCTCAGCTTCCATCTGACAGCCCAAGGCCCTTACCTCTTTTTCCTCTCTTGGGAGTTTACAATTCAGTAGATCTGTCCACTTTCTCAGAAAGAGAAGAGAGAGAAAAAAAGAAAGCACAACAGAGTCCCACCCCGCTGCATTCTCTTCTCACAGCACAAAGCACAAAATAACATCTTCAGATGTCCTGACACGCCAGCTGTGTCTGCTTGCTTGCTAATCTTTCCTGAAAACACTAAATGCAGCAACATAACTCCAGTGAACTGAAGATCCCTGTGAGCCTTAATCATGCTTCAAAATGTTTATTTTCCATGTACAGGTAGGAGTTCTAACTGTACATCATCATCTCACTGGCAGAAAAAAAAAAAGCTGATCTTGAATTAAAGAGTGATAAAAATTACCTATGCCCTGTCTGGGTCCAGATATGCTAGAAATCTATGTGTCTGGACCTCTGGATACACTGCCCTAAAGGTTGGGCTTTCAGAGGTGGCTTCCACTGCCCTCCCCAACCCATCTTCAGGGTAGACTGACAAATATGGAGACTATAGCTGCCGGTGCTCAGAGTTTGAGGGGTTCTTGCTTTCTGCCCCTGCTCCAAGCTATGATAAGCATGTACCTATGTTCAGAATTGATGACAGGAAGCCAGGGCCAGGAGGAGCTAAGCAGGGAATGCAGGCAGAGGGAAAACCCTGGAAAAGCCCACCCCATCCTTATCCACTAAAATCATGGCTCCAGTACACAGACCTTCTAATCTTCAAGCATATTCATGTGTATTATCTCTTTTGATCCTTCCAACAATCGTGAGAAATAGGATGGTTGAAACTGATGGTTTCCTTTGAGATGAGAATCCACAATAGGCTAAGTAATTTACTCAGCCAAGGTCTTCAGAAAGAATATGAGGGAAACCCACAAGGAAGGAGGCTGTCCCAGCCCCGGGCTACAGAGACTTCTTTTCACTAATAATGATGCTTTGAACCTAAGATTCATTGCAGATGAAAAAGCAGTTTCATATCTGCTGCATCACCTAATCCCCTCCCAAAAATCTAGAAGGAAAGCAATATTATAACTTTATGGTTCAATTGATGGTTTACTAAAGTGACAGAAATACCTAATAAATAAAAGAGGACTCTTTAGTCTCTGTATTTTTTGCTCCTTCCCCTGCCTCCTGCATGTCCTTCTGTGAGGCTCATGCTATGTTCCATTATCATTTGCCTATCAAAAAACATCTTCTAGAATCAGAATGACCACTCAGATTGAATATGTATCTGCTGTATGCCAAGCACTGTGCTTACCTTGGGGATAGAAAAATTAATGAGAAGTGGTGTTCAAACACTAGTGAGACCCGTGAACAAGTAATATACTGTAAGCAACTGGCACCAGGATAAAGGCAGGCATGTGCTCTAAAATTCAAAGCCTCATTGCACCTGCCCAGGAGCAGGGTGGAGGTGGTGGGCATCCAGCAAGGCTCCTGTGAACAGCCCTGAAGCAGCCCACGGTATGACCCAAACACGGGAACCAGCTTACGCAAAACACAAAAGCTAGAAGGATGGGAGCAGTTAGTTTCACCTCCAGCAGTTGATTGGACGTAATGAAAATTGCAAATATAGAAAAGGAACAAAGAGAGCCATCAGCCATGCCGCTGAGTTTTTCTATTCTTGACACCTTAATTGAAACTGCCCTGAGTCATGCTTAACACCCTTGATGTTTCTTGGACCCACAGCAGGTAAGAGTCCTCAGCAACCAAGTTGTTTATCTCAATTCATCCCGGAATTCGTGCCATGGTTGCGGTTGTATCCTGTGCAAGGAAAATGAAAAGGCCAAATTTAGTAGCTGATGACAAGCGTCAGGCCCAGGCGTTCCGAGAAGCTTATGAAATCCTCTCTGTTTACTCAAAATCTGAACCTCCCTGCCGAAGCCTGTCCTCCTCAGGAGGCCGAGGTGTGCGCTCATCCTGGGCTCGGCTTCCTGCAGCTGTAAGATGAGGAAATCAGATACTCCTGCCCTCTGGCTGCCCTTGGGGACGTGGGGCTGCTCAGGGCTTTCTGAACGCTGGCATCATCATTTCCCTGAACCAAGTTCCCAAAACAACACAGGGATGAGAGAAAGAAACCAAGCGGCACGGATGACGCCGCACCTGGCCCTGGGAATTCCTAAGCAGGCGTCCCTCTACCAAAGGACCAGAGAGATTCAGTCGCAAGGGGACAAGACCATAAGAACACAAACCAGCTCCTGTCTGAGGCATTTTCCTAACGTGACACCACATGCCTAGTGACAGTGACCTGAGAAGAATGACTGAGTTCTTCCCAGCTCAGGAAGAAAGATCAGAAAGCGGCCTCCAGGCTGTTACTTCCCAAACACATCCAGTTACTCCCCAAATATGTGCCAATCTTCTTGGCACCCATTTTTTAATAAAGCCCCCCCAAAGCACTCAAGAAATTTATTTTGAGTTTTGAATTTTGTTTAAAGACACAGTTCACAGATACTCTTGGGTAATTTTCACTCCCCCGCTTTCTAGAAAGGATCATAGCCTTGTTCTCACCATTTTACCAGCCTCCTGAGGGCTACACCCACACAGGCCAGTAATCTAATTTCCATCTGGTCAGCCTCCAGGAGCTATTTTGGGCTTGGCCTGCAGCATTTAGTCCATTTTTTCCTGACAGTACAGACTCAGTCCCTCGACTCCCCTGGGACTCTTTCTTCTAAGGGAATTTTTGAAAAATACGGTCTTCCTCTAGGGCAAGGGTCAGTGCCCGTCTCAGCTCACAGTGCCGCCAAGAGGCACTAGGTACCACCTATATGCCAAAGGAAGGATGGGGTAGGTCAGAGTCTCCCCATCCTTAGCCTGCACACCTCCGATCCCTCTTTCTGGCCCCAGTCATGCACTCAGTCCTGCCTCCGTGCACCATGCTAAGTGTCTGATCCTGTGCTCCTGTTCTCCGCACCTGCTTTTGTTTAGCTAACCCCTGCTAGTCTCATCCTCATCCCCGGGATGGCCTGGGTGCACTTCCTTGCCTCTCCTGTACACTCCACCCCATGAGGGTGTCCGTCCCACACCACAGAACTGGCCTCCCTAACTGACAGTCCCCACCACCTCCTGCAACACTGACCTCAGCCTGAGGGTGGCCGCTGTGCCTTGTCAGCCCCTGCAGCCTAAGGGCCAGCCACATGGTAGCTGTCCCAGATGATTTTGTTGAATTGAATTTAATTGCATGAGCAAAGGAAAATGGTGGCAGGGCAAGATGAAAGAACAGGAGGATAATAGAAAGGAGACCAGGGGAGGGAGGAGTGGAGGGAAATGGGACGCGTACTAGGGAAAGAAAATGAACACATTATGTTGTTGTGAATATGTAGCAACAAGTCCCACTATTATGTATAATTATTTTGCACCAGGTTTTTTTAAATTTTATTTTAAAAACAGAAGAGGGTGGAGGGAGAGGGAAAGGAGAAGGATTCAAAGAAGAGAAAAGAAGTTAAATATCATTTAGTTGATGGAAAGTGAGAGGTCACGTCCAAACCCTGCTGCCTCTCATGCTTGGCTTTGTATGTGAACTAGCATCGAGTGGTGATGAATCAGTGGGAAACAATGACACTCTAACCTCTGCCTCCCAAGAAAGGGTTTCCAAGTCCAGTGGCTCCTGGGGCCAAGGAGGTAACATCAGTGTGAGGAAGTCGGCCAGAT
Organism: Glaucomys volans; assembly: GCA_020662805.1. Classification (NCBI taxonomy): domain Eukaryota; kingdom Metazoa; phylum Chordata; class Mammalia; order Rodentia; family Sciuridae; genus Glaucomys; species Glaucomys volans. The sequence continues at coordinate 268,812 of JAJEJO010003001.1, forward strand.
ATTAAACGGCAGGGAGGGATGGAACCATGGAAACACAGCAGACAGCGCGTCAGACCAACACTCAAATTCAAATTCAAACACAGGCGAGGCCAGCCAAAGGCTCTGATTCAGGCTCAGATGACCAGATCCAGAATATGATGCTGTGCATTGCAAAAAGGACCAGAACCTACCCCCTCTTTTTTTTTATGTTTCACAAGTTTAAATTAAAGCACCTGAAGATGTTATTTTTAGAGTTTTCCCACTACATTGAAAGACCATTTAACATGCTGCTTCTTTGGAAAAATGAACTGCAATTTCGAACTGTAGATGTGAAACATGTCCAGTGTCTTTGGGGAAGACATCCATGGGACCAACATCTGAGGCATGGGACCTCATTGAGGAAGGAAGGAGAAGACTCCTGGGCATAGGTAGATGTCTACATCCCTATTTCAAATTTATCTCTGTAGTTTCCCTCACTCTCAATCCTCCAGCCACACCAGAATGATTGCAGATGGCACATTGTCCCCCTCTCTTTGACCACTGTTGATGTGTCAGGCTATGCTCACTGCCTCACCTTCCTCTGGCTTCCTCCTTGTTATTCTTTGGACCTCTGCTTCCCGAATCCTCCCAGCTAGGCTGGCTGACTCTCCAAATGCCAATTTAGTGCTTTTCCAGCACAGGATTGTAATTATCATTTGCTGTCAGCATCTCCACCAGTAGCAGGGTAGAATCTGATTCGTCAGAGACCGCCAGCACCTGCCCAGCATCACACATATGGTGGTGGGCACTGAATGAAAAAGCAACTGGGTCAATGAGAGAATAAACAAATTAATGGATGAGGCAGACTTTCATGCTAAATTACTGGCCAGGTCTTCTCTAATGGGTCACATACACAGTCTCTTCAAGAGACAGAGACAAATCTTGAACTGGGAACTCCCATGCCTGTATCTTGTATGCTCATTTAATCTTCACACTAAGCTCCATAAGGTAGATATCATCATCTTTCTTTTACCAAAATAAATAAATTGATGACAGAGATATCCAATGAGTTTCCCAGAACCACACAGATAGTCAAGTGCTGATCTCCAAACTCCAACCCTGGTCCCTGGAGTACACCACCTATACTTTTCCAGCACACCCGGCTGGTCAGAGGTTGTGAGCTCGCTGGTGCCTGATAATAAGCATGCCTCTGCCCCTGTCCCTGTCCCTGTCCCTTCTGCCTTGGTGTTTCAGGATCCCATGGCTGAACCAGCTCTTAAGAGAAGTCAAACCCTGGAGAAGATTCTGGGTCACAGCTGTTTAATAAATTGGCCTTTACCCCCAAATAGAAGGTTCCTTTCACTGAGCTAGGGTGTCCTTGAGCACCAAGCATCCCCTCCACCCAGATCTGCCTCCCCCACTGCCTATTCTCATCAGCATTTTTAAAAAACCATCAAAGGACAACCCCAAGTCACAGGCTAAAACTTTTAAATGATTAGGGTAATATATTTAATTATATTTTGGTAAAAATGAGTGAGTGAGTGAGTGAGTGAGTGAGAGAGTGAAACAGGGAGAAAAAATGACAAAGCAGAATTAAACCCAACAGGCTCTTAAAATATAGTATCTGATAGAAGGGTAAGAATGACACACATCACCAGAGAAAAGAATAAGATGGAAAAAGCTCTCTGGCATCTATGTACCTTATAAAAATTATCGATTAAACACATCCTTAAAGTCAAGTAACAAGTAGTTTAACTGACAATAGTGTGAGTCAACTACTGCCTATCCAGCTCTATTTTAACTTTGGAGTCTAAGATGACTCAAGCTAACCATGTCATTCTCCAAACAGATTTAAAATCGAAACTTCATGTAGGAAAAGTAGGAGGATCTCTAGACTGCAGCCCCAGATGGCTGCTAGTCTTTATGAGATTCTGTCTCAGGGTCCATAAAATTCTGAGAGAGCAGCATAGGAAGGACCCAGACAACTCACACTGACTGATGTGGTCTTTGAACATGTGCCAACGAGGCTCATGGAGAAAGAAACCAGACCACTTGAGAACCAGCTCATCTGCACAGTTACACAGCGAACTGCACAAGGGCTTCCCTATTGAGTTTACAAGCGTGAATTTCACCACGCTATGAAAACAGTAAGGGACACAGTTATGTCACCTATCAGCTCATCAAGTCTGCTGGAGAAGAAGCAGTTCTGTGTGTCCCCACCTTCAGGCTGCAGGCTCATAAAGAAGCAAGTAGCACAGATGCCCAATTCAGTGGTCTATTCATGGAGGTGATATCAACACAACAGTGGGAAAGAGATCATTTCTTCCAACCAGAATACAAAAATACAAACTGTAAGCCACCAGGTCATGGATAAACTACCCATTGCTCAAAACAAAAGGAAGTCTTTTGACAAGAGAAATATTTATACCTGGGGAATTAGCCACCTTTCCAGAAGAAGATGTCTTCAAATAAAATTGTATGCCTTTTTAGTTCTGCTTTTTTGGAGCCCCAAAATTCTATCACTGTTCTCTTTTTCTGTCCCTTGAGTTTACTATGTTTTTGGAAGTTTAGGGGAATTAGAAGTGCTACCAATTATGCAGCTGCTAAGGAAATTAAGCTGTGCTAAGAAGCCAATCACAACAGGCCATATACCATATGATTCCATCTATATGCTACACCTCTCTAGCTGTCCCATTGGATATTTCATTCTTGGTGTTGGTTTGCTTCTTTGTTTTCTCCCTTACTTTTCAGTGTTGGAAGCTTCCATTGAGATGTTGTTAAGCTCACAGTTCTTTTCAGAATCATGCCCAGTTTGTAAAGAGCCAGCAAGAACACTCTTCATTTCTGTTATTGTGTTCTTCATCTCTAGCACTCCTTTTTTATTTTGTCTTAGAAAAACTCACAAAAATATGTCCTTGCTCCCAGGACAAAGTCCCTTGGAGTTTTTCTCTCAGAATTGTCCACAATAAGCCGGGTGCGGTGGCGCATGCCTGTAATCCCAGCACTTGGGAGGCTGAGGCAGGAGGATCGCGAGTTCAAAGCCAGCCTCAGCAACTTAGCGAGGCCCTAAGCAACTCAGTGAGGCCCTGTCTCTAAATAAAATACAAAATAGGGCTGGGGATGTGGCTCAGTGGTAGAGTGTCCCTGGGTTCAATCCCTGGTACCAAAAAAAAAAAAAAAAAAGAATTGTCCACAATGAGTCTCCGGCAGTTCATTTGGTTAGACTTCAGGTTTTTCTACTTCAGCACTGTCTCCTAAGGAAGTCTCTCTTCATGGTTTCTCCCCCAGTAAATTGTGACTCTCTGTTTCTGTCTGTCATTCTCTACAATTTTAGGGACAGTGGTTTGCCCTGTGATCTCACTCCTCTGATGGATCTAAAAAGAATTGTTCTTCAGTTTGTTCAACTCTGTACTTATTGTCAGGATGTAGGGATGACTTCCAATCTTTTCACATGCCTGACCAGAATCCATATGTCCCAGTCCATCTCTGTGAAATGTCCAGAATCAGGAAATCCACAGAGACTGAAAGCAGAGCAGAGGTATTTTGGGGACAGAGGGCTAAGGGATGAGTGCTAAAGGGTATGGGGTTTCTTTAAGCAGTGATGAAAATATGTTCAAATTGGTTGGGATGATGGTTGTCCAACTCTGTGAGTACCTTAGCGAATATACTAAAAATTACTGAATTGCAAACTTAAAATGACTACATTGTATGGTATGTGAATTTTAAAGTTAAAGAAAGGAAGGAGAGAAGGAAGGAAAGAAAAGAGGAAAGGAGGGAGAGAGGGAAGGAGGGAAAGAAGGAAACTAACACTAAAAAAGACAAAAGAGACAAAGGGGAGAGAGAAAGGGGGAGAAAGAGGAAGAGAGAGAAACAGGAGGTGGAAGGAGTGGTATGCAGTTGCTTCTGCTTGGCCTGGGCTTTTGTCTCTTCACGATCTGCATCCTGCCTCCCTCTAGTATGAGCTTCCACCACCCTCTAAACTCCCATGGTATTCACATACATACACCAAAACCTATGCTCCAGGCACCTCAAACAATGTACATTGCCCCCAAAACTCCACTCAGTGCTATTCTTCTAAGCTTTTCCACAGCATCTTCTCTACCTCGAACATCTGCCCTTCCCTCTTTTCCAGCAGGGGAACTCCCACTCATCCTTCAAGACCCAGTTCAAGTGTCACACCCTTCAGGATGTCTATCCTGACCTCTGGAGTAGTTAGGGGCACCTGCTCTTCACCTGCTAAGGGCTTTTACCTGAAGTATGGCATCTGGATGGGAGGGTAGAGCATTTGTTCCCGTGCATGCAGCCTAGTTAGATGCACATCTTCTCCAAGGAGACATAGCTCATGAAGGACAAATGCAAATTGTATTCATCTCAGATTGACAAAACCTGGAGCAATTGCTGTCACATAGAAGTTATTTAGGAAATATGCACTAAATGCACAAATAGCAGCAAGGCATCATGCTTCCGTGACACAGGTTAACCAGAAGCAGCTCCTAATTCCCATTTCCACTAAAAACATCTGACATTTCCACAAAGAAAGTGTCTGGATGCCCAACTTCCCAACCCACTAGGGATCCACTTTCAATATGCCTCCTGCTCAGAAAGTTGACTTTCAACTTCAAAGGCCCCACCTATGCTCAGGCAAGATCCCCATTATCACAGGGGGTGCAACGTGGAAGGCAGAGACAAAGAGGTGCAAGACCAAGCAGATGTGCAAAGCCAGTCTGGGTGGCATAAGCAAAACAAGAAAGCAGCAGTTTGCAGCACATTTCAAGTGTTGCCAAAATCCATAGAAATTGCTTGAGCAAAACTGCATTTGAAGCAAAATTTTAGCACTTGTTCTTGCCCAGAAGTTTCTGTACGTAAAACAAGCATCCAGAAGAAAAGAAGACACCAAACTCAAAACTGATCAGAGGGTCAAGAAGGGTGTGAAGCACAGATTAGTTAAGGCTGAAAGGAGGTTCGAAGTCAGCATGCTGGTTTCTTCATGAAAATAGACAGGAAGCTATTTTTTATATTTACAGATTTTTATGAATTTATGTTAGAGACAATGGGTAGAATTCCTGAACATGAGTTCAGTTATTCTCCATAAGTCATTTTATAGACCTCGTAAGTCCTGAGTTAAAGATCTTCTGCAGATCTGATAGCATATATATCAGGCCTGTTGACCCCTGGTGACTGTTAGGGCTTCTCACACAGAAAACTGTAGGAGCTTCTAAAGAGAAGGTGGCACCCTGGACCTTCAGCATTGATGTCAATCACCCTTATTATACTGCAACTTAGAAACAGACCAACACACACTTAGATATAAATCTTTCATGCTTGTAGCTCTAACAGAACTTGAAAAACAATACCAACTCACAAAAAAAATGGAAGCAACAATTCAAAAGTCAGTCAAACTCAAATTAATTAATAACTTGGATCACAGTACTTTACTTGTAGCCTGTGGTGGTACTGGCATTTTCAAGTGTGGCTGGCCTATACTGCCCTGCCTGGGGGACAACTCGCTTCTCAGTTTAAGTTAGTGCTCCCCCACCATTCATGCCAAGTTTAAAGGTCTCACTTGCTCTTCCCTGGAGTAAGTATGATCACAGATGTGGGTGCTGAAATTATATCCTTATACTAGTGTTAGGTCGTATTGGGCGGCTGCAGGGGGAGGGAACACGGCCACCTAGCAACACACTGTGCCAGAAGTGACGATTGAGGCAGATCTGCTGACCCTGACATCCACCTTGGGTCCACCTTTTCCTGGGCAGGACCCCTTGACCCCTTTCCTCTGTATAAAAACCCTGAGCAGCCAAAGCCACATGCGATTTCTCCTGGCTCTCCCACCCGGACTTTCACTCCAGGGGGCTGGAGATTTCGCCTGGGACACACATTCCAATAAAATCAAGCTACCACTTTTGTCTGACTCTGGCGAATGCACTCCTTTTCGCCACCCGCTGCCTTTGGGAGCTTTACCCTCCAGGCCCCGCCGCCCCTTTCACAAGTTTTACAACTAGTGGTAAACTGATCATCAGGTTGTCCCACGTGTTAAATTAGATTTATAATTTTAAGTTCTATTTACAGTATGAAGGTTAGACTACCGTAAGATGACAACATTTCCATAGAGATCTGTGGATCCCAGTTTACAAAGGCTTCTGTTTGATCAGCTATCCACCTCAACCCTGGCAGCTTTCTCCTCTCTGCCCAACTAGTCTCATCACTTTTTGGAGATAATGAATGTACCCAGAAACCTTAGGAGACAGTAGATCCGGGACAGCCATCAGTATTTAAAACACAGAGAAAGATCCTTTCACATTGAGTTTTCCTAGATAAGTCACAGATGGCAGGAAGAATTCCCAGGAAGAGAAAGGTCAGAAAACAACCAACCCCCTCCTCAACAAACCCTCCCCAGGGCAGTGGCTCTTCCCAGCTTAAAGTCACCTCCCCTGACCCTGCTCTAGCCAAACAAAGTCGAGCCCCCAGGAAGTCCAAGATACCAAATAACAGATCTTTGTTCACCTATGAATAGTTTTCCAATGGGCTTGTTCTGCCTCGTTTTGTTTTTTCATTACTTCAATTATGATAAAATATGCATCACATAAAATTGGAACTGTCTTCATCATTTTTAAGTGCTCAGTTAACTAATGTTAAATGTATTCATTTGGTCATGCGACCACTCTCCAGAACTCGTTCATCTTATAAAACCTGAGCTCAATACCTGTTAACCATCTCTGCATCCTCCTACCCTGCAGCCTCAGTAACCACCTTTCTACTTTCTATTTTGAAGTTTGACTATTCTAAGCTCCCCATTTAAGTAACCCAATCTGAACTCATACAATAATATCCTCACGGTTGATCCACTGTGTAATGTGTCAACATTTCTCAGTCTTTTGAAGACTGAATAGCATTCCATTGTATTATGTACAGTAATTTTTTAATTCATTCATCTGTGAATGAACACGTGGGTTGCTTTCCCCCTGAAAAAAATCTCTTATGAATATGGATGAATTTTATTCATTTTTCCACTAAATTGGTTGATACTTTGGGTTCTACCATATTAACTTCTGAATGTTCTAGATTTCCCAATCTCCATTTAAGTCTCATAAAGAACTTACCTTCAGGACTTTGTGCTTTCCCCCTCCAATGTATAATTTCGCACAGCTCCTGCTTCAGGCGTGCGCACATAGCTACATGGAAGGCAGATCACAGCCCAGGCAGTCCTGGGCTGGACTCCAGGACATCCTGCAGCAATGTGTAAACATGTGCATAAACAATGATGTTTGATTCTGCTCCAGTGGAGAACTAAGCCAGTCCCCTAGGGTCACCATCAGCCATGGTCACCTCAGTGTGAAACCATCCTGATGAACCTCCAGAGGACCCTGCCTCACTCCCCTCAAAGGCTCCCCTTTTGGAGATTTCACAAATGCTAAGGTGAAAACTGCCTCTTTTACAAGTGATAGAGGCAGCCCAGAGTTAGCTGAAATTGTATGTGGATGCTGTCATTCCATCAGATACCTTCTGGGTGAGGGATATATTGAAATGTGCTAGTCCCTTTATGGAGGATCACCCAAAATGTTGCCACCTAACAGTTGTCCAATTAAATGCACACAAGTGCACACGCACATGCACACCCATATCCCACATAAATCTGGCAGGTAGGGTTCACCAACCTTCTGAAATCCATCCTCTCAAACTTGGGAGCATGCAGAAGCAAATCTTAACATGACTCCTCTTCCTATTAGTAAAGAAAATGAGCCCTCCTAGAGCATATTTGTTTTTCCTGATTAGTTTCATGACAGAAAAGGGTGACTCTCATACCACATGAGAATGCGTGTTTTCACAAAGGGGACAAACTTCAGAGGCATCTTCCTCTCTTAGGTCCACAGCTGCCCGAGCAGACCCAGGCCTTCCTTCCTGAGCACCCTCCATGCAGTTTGGGCTCCAGGAGGATGAAGAGCTCATAGGAAGTTGAATGGCAAAGGTGGGTAAGTCAGTTCCTTCACACACAGCTCAGCTGGTGCCCATCTTCTGGGAGGAGGGAGCAAGGAGCGGGCTGAAAGCCCTGAGGCAAGGCCTGGATTCAGGGTGGGTTGCTGCCTTCTTTTACCCCACATTTTACCCCACAGGCTAATGTGAAAGCCAAAAGTTGTGAAAATGTTTTAGAAACAGTAAAATGTTTTACAAGTGGAATGCATGGTTGCTTGACTTGAAAGATAAATTAAAAAAGTTAATTTCCTGCTTTGAAAGATCTCATTCACAATTCTCATGCCCACCAGTGGGATTTGGTCTTAGGGGTGAGCAAATGATAAAAACAAACCACCAGCTACATTCTGCCTGGCCTGTACTGTGTTCAGATCGAAGGGCTGCTTTAAGATCCAAAGGCTCTGCAGTCCAGAAACGGAGGTTGCATCTGCCTCCCCAAGTGCTCCAAAGGGGGACCAGTTCCACAAAACAGTCAAAATTGCCTCCTCTGCGGTCCCAGTGAGTACTGTGTGCATTTCCCTCCGTACCTGAGGAACAGTGAGAGCTCAGAACATTGAGGGCAAAGTCAGGAGAGATGAGGACAAACATGACTTGTGCCTTACTTGGGAACACAGAAGGGAGAGCTCTTAGCCACACACACACTTTCCAAAAGCACCAATGGAAATACCATGGACAGGAAATCTCCCCTGTAGAAGGAAATGCAAGTGCTCACCTTTCCTGTTTTATCATAAACCTCTCATGATAAAAATGCTGCTACAAATAAGTTCACTTAAGATTTCCAACCATGTTTCCTAATTTCTCTCTCCCAGCTGCAGAGAATTCTAAATGCCCCATTTCCAACTCGCCACCACCCCTTAACCCCAGTCACCCATGGCCTCTATGACAATCAGGAAAATGAAAATCAGGATTTTCTTTCAGTGTATTCATATATTTCCCATTTGCTTAGCCATGACTCATTCTCCTCCTCCCCAGATGGTAAATCCCAACATTCACCTAATTATTAGAATTCAAACCCCCAGTAAGAGTTTAATCAGAGAAAGAGAGTAGAGGGCTTGCCTTGCAAGCACAAGGCCCTGGATTCAATGCCCAGTACCCCCCCAGCCCCGAAAAAAAAAAAAAAAAAAAGAGTACACACACATACACACACACACGCGCGCACACACACACACACACGCACACAAACACACGAGATATCCTTGGCTCTATTGCATCAACCAGGAGAACTGATGGGTCCCTCCCACTCCTACCCAACAAAGTCCTTTCCAAGAATTTCCAGAACCCTATCAGAATCCCACAGATTTCAAAGCTACAACCACTTCAAGGGGGCTGCTGCTAGCTGGAGGCCCCACTGCCCTTCTATGCCTCTTGCTGGGCTTTTGTAAAGTCCCTGAAGTTGCTCCAGGCTACTGTCCCTGGGTTTCTCTGTCTCACTGACCCTTGTCACCTCCTAACTTCAAAGCTCTGGAGCTGACCAACCATACCAGTCTCACTTGATCATCAAGCCAAAGCTGGGTGAGATGTCTGACAGGCAAGGGCTCCCCTGTTCATGTGTTTCATGAGAAACCACAAAAAATCTGGGGAATAGTTTTCTAGACTAAAAGAGACGTGGCAACTAAAGACGATGAATGGGTTTGCATTTTTTTTAATGCCCATAAAAGATATTAGTGGGAACACTGAGGAAATTTGAAAAGAGCTGCCTATTAAATAATATTATTTCATTAGTGTGTAATTTTTTAGTGTAGTTACATAGAAAATAATGCCCCTTTGCCTAGGATTTAAATGATGAAGTACTGAGGAATGAAAGATCATGATGCCTACAACTAACTCACAAACACTTCAACAAAAATTAAGCACCTATGTATACATGTATACACGGAGAAAAAGCAAATACTACAGAATGCTACTACTAGGCAAATTCAAGTAAAAGGTATATGATGCACTACCCTTACAATTGTTTTTAAGATTTCAAATTTTTCAAATTAAAACCTGAGGAAACAGAGGTTGTTGCAATTCTCACCATCCATATTTCTCTCATCTCTCTCCAAGATCCCCATGTCCTAAATTTCTTCCACTATACTTCATGGGGAAAAAAAATGTCATGCAAAAGAATTCATGAAACATATATGTGAGGGGAGAGGAGGGAGGTTAACTAGTCAATAGCACATTTATTCTGTAATCTAAACCCTGAAAATACTCTGAATTCCAATTCAGATATAAGTGAGGTTCCAGTACACCTGCAAAGAAGAGAATTCTTCAGTTGCACAATATACATCATACAGTACATTATATTTTATATCTATTTCACTCATTAGACAGTGTACATTTAGGTGTATGTCCATTGGTGAGACGGGGTGGGAAAAGATGATACCAGTACAAATGAATGAGACCCAGAAGTATAATGAATCAGGATGAAAAACAAGAAAGCATTAGATGATCCCCTCAAAAAAAAAAAAAATCATAGAGATGTTTAGCTATCTTGAACCTATTTCAGGACTCAAAATAGCGAACAGTATTCTTAGAAGCTCTGGTGACACAATATTTAGCCAAAATGTATTAAATATAGGTATAGATATAAAGAAAGCAGAGTCCTGAGAGAGTAGAGATGATAGAATTTGTTGGTGACCAGAATAAAGTAACTGAGAACCAAGGAGATGAATCAAACCTCCTGCAAGTTGATATGGAGATGCCTAGTAGCAGCACCAGAGCCTCAGCGTTAAGCTGGGAAGAGAGAATGGGGGAAATCAATTGCAATAGACAGTTAAAAAATACTTTTCAATGGGGGCATCTATGCCTCAGGCTGTGCATCTGCCAATTCAGGAGTTCTAGAGATTTCTAGAACATAGAAGAATCACATGCATAGATACTATATTTGTGTTTGGGCCTTTCTGTTTGATCTTCCCATTATGGTGGAAATACCACATGGGCTAAGATTACAATTTTTGTTTGCCTTTAATTCTGTCAGCCCCTCCCAAATGTTTCCTTACCTAGAACAGGTGCCTAGAGAGTATTTGGTGACTGGCGAATCAGATTCTTTGACACTGAAAGTCTTTAAATGTGGGAGTGGCTTCAACTGAGTTTTGACTAAGTGTTAGGCAAACAATCCTAGACTGTATTCATTGAAGTTTTCATTCACATTCCAACACCCCTAGCCGCCTCTATGGAACATGCTTCTAAGAGTCAGTAGTGCACCCACCTGAGAAAGAGTGCTGAGTGGGCACTGGTGAGTACCATGCTGTCAAGTGTCCCCGTGGCCCTCCCCTGAGGGTCTTGTTTCCATGCTGATTTATTACATTTAAAGTCAAGTCCTTTCACCCTCCTATCACTTCCGTGTTCTTAGGTCGGGTGAGTTCATGCTAATTAGTATATATGCAGTCTTCTTATCTGAAACAACACCTAAGTGAACCCAGGAAGCTGAAATAAGAGAGTCCAGGCCTGCTCAGAGGACCTCATGAGACCAATAGCAAAAAGCAAAAGAACCTACATCAGAGACACAGATGTAAAGATATATTCCTGACACGCTTAAAATGATAGCCAACATCCCTGGAAGATTCGTTAGGTGCCAAGCACTTTTAGACATTATCTCATTCAACTACATGTAACTCTAGAAGATAAACATTATTAATCCCATTTCACAAATAAGAAAATTAGAATCTCAAAGAAGCCAAGTATTTTGGCCAAGATTCTCAGCTAGAAAGTAAAGGAGCCAGAATACACGTGGAAGTCTGGTTTCAGTTCAGGCATTCCTCAGCTGCACTAACCACTCCCCAGCCCGCCCCCACCGCAGGAAACAGGCAGGGAGGGCTGAACTTGCCAGGGTACAGTCAGAAAACAGAAACCGCTCCAGCGATTTTAACAGAGAGAAGATACCAGGAAAGAATTAAACAGTAGTACCGAGTGCTGAAAGACAATTGGAGAACCCGGTGTAACAAGAGCCAGAAATTACAGGAGGTGGCTACCACCTGGGCTGGACAGAGTATGCAGGGAGCTGGGGTCACAGACTCCAGAAGCATGGAGGCACCTGGAGTGGGACTCAGGCTTCTGATCAAAGGGTGCTGCCCCACTGGTGCTAGTCCCTCCCTGTTGGTATGATGGGCTGGTTCTGGGAGCCCTGAAAGAAGGGGGAAATCACCACTAACTCAACCAAGGCTGCTTCCAGGGTGAAGGGTCACTGCTGGGGAAATGCTGAAGGGAAAGCAAGCAAGCACAAAGGAGGAATCCCTTCTCCACTTGGGCCACCTACCTTTCCCACCAGGGTCCCTAACTGGCAACAGAGATAGGTAGTTAGTGGAGCTCCAGCCCCATGCAACAGGACACAGTTTAGAAGGGGAGTTTCGAGCTGAGCAAGAACAGCTTCCTAACCACACAAGGGCGTGTGTGCTGTGCATGTGGTTTGGAGTAAGGGGAGGGAGCAATCCTTGCTATACCAATGTCAGCTGCCATTACTAAGCAACACACCAGCGTGGCGTTCAGGGTGTCCCACCCTCTCCACACACACTACTTTGCTCCTCACCCTGTGAGGCCAGTGCTTTTATCTTACCAATTTTAGAGGTTCACAAACTAATGTTCAAAGATGCTGAATAACTTCCAAAAGGTTAGAGAGGAGAAGCCAGGATTCAAAGTCAGTTCTGCTGATTGCTAAGACCCTGCCGCAATCCCCCGTAATAATTTGACACTGTCCTGACACAGTGCTGCAAGCCCAGCAGCTCACAGCAATAAAACTGCATTGTCTCACAAACTCAAGGTATTGGCAGGATCAGGCCAATCCTGCACTCTCTAGGAGAGAATCCTTCTTTGCCTCTTCCAGCTTCTGGTGGCTCCAGGTGTGTGGTGGCTTGTGGCAGCATCTCTGCCTCAGCCTCCATCTTCACAAGGCCTTCTCCCTGTGTGTATTCTCTTGTATCATTTCTAGGACACTTGTTTGATTTAGGGCCCACTAGGGTGATTCAAGATGCTCTCATCTAAAGATCCTTGACTTAATTTTATCTTCAGAGACATTTTTCCCAAAAAAGTCACATTCACAACTTCAAAGGGTAGGACTCTGGAACTCTCTTTCAGAGGGCAATAATCTGACCATTATATCACTGGGCCATGTAAACAAATTCCTGGGCTTTTGAAATCACATTCAGCAAAACTACTTAAAGTGGAATCTATATTCTTGTGATATTTTCAGATTCTAAAGCAATGGTTGGAGTTCCTGGGCCTTTAAGTGTTTCTTTTTATTGCAAAAGACAAATATTCAGTGACATCTGCTACAGCACCCCTCACCTGGAAGAGCCATTGTGTGTCTTTGCCTCATTAACCCATGCCCTCATTTCAAATTGCATCTGGAGGCATCTCTCTCCTCTCTTGTCTTACCTTAGCTTCTTTCTTTGCCTTGAGTTTTGTTAGTACTTGGGTAGTACCATCCCAGAATTCAGCAAGGAAGCATGGTCCAAGAAATATTATTTCAGAGGAGAGGGTAGCCTCCATCACCTGTCCCAACAAAGGTCCATACTCCTTCCCAAGCCTCCTCTTCCCTCCTGCCTTGGGAAGGGAAACTTCAAATAACACTTCTCTTCTTTGTCGGAAGAATGAAACCACCCATTCACTATTCACCTGGTTGAGGACATAGTTTGGAAATTTATGTCCCTTGAACATATGCTTCTCACATGGGTGTGAAGAGTAAAAAAGAAATATTCAAAGCAAATGCTTTACACGAGAAAGTTGCATTTTTCCCTTTTGCAAAATACACATGAGATGAGGGACTCCTAATGTATCAAGGTTAATGAAATGCATTTCATACAACTGATCGGAAAGAAGAAAAAGATGCTGTTTCTCTCCCATGTAGACACGTCAACCCATCTTTATTAGGGTCTGAAATATTGGCTAGTGGATATTTCCAGCATGCCAAGGACTAAATCCTATGGATTTAAATTTTGAAGTTCCTATATTTTGCTTCCTTTAAGGAAAGAAGATGAATATTAGAAAGCAAAATTTTGAAACCCGCCCAGGATTTATTCTGTCCAACTTTTTGAATATTAAAATCATCCATATCTGTTGGAAATTTAATTTTCAAAAAGTATTTCCTGCCTCTACCAGACATGGATATTATTTCATTATTCCTCACTCTTTCCCCACAAATTCCTTGGAAACATTTCTTCTGCAGGCAGGATACGTATTTGGCATTCATCAAGATAATTCCTCAGCATTTAATTTATTTTCCAAAGACTCTTCCTCATTTCTGGTTCGCAGTGTACTTTTCCTTTCTCAGGAAGTAGATGAAAAGAGAAAAATGGATTGTTTCAGGTATGACATTTCTCCCCTTCCCCATGACCAGGAAAGGACAACAGTCTACCTCTTTGCTCATTCTCCATGGTACTAAATATTGATGGAAAGGCCATTATTCCTTCACAACACAAGTTATTTGAAATAGTAAAATTAATGCCTACCAATTATTATTTTACCAGTACTATTACTCTAACAAAGTATATTTGGGGTTTGAAGTGGAAGAATGAATATTACAGGGAATAATGAAGAGGAGGGCTTTCATGGAATGAGGTATCCTGGACCAGTAGGTAACATGGCTCCAAAGAATCCTTTTCTTCAATACTCAAGGCCAGAGTACTTCCCAGGCTCTACCTATATATTCACCTGACATGTTAATTCATTATATAAGCCATGAAATCTACAGTTCATTGAAAGGAGGGCAGAACATTTTTCTAGTTCAGTTTTCCAGATCAGTTCTTCTGCTCTCATCCTGCTCCTGAAGGAAGTGAGGTCTAATGCAGCACCTCGTACTCCTGGAGCTCAAGAGTACGTTCTGCCCTGCTTCTTTCAGGAGTAACATCTATGCATATTTCACCAGTCCACATATAATTCATCCAAGTGGCACTTGCCCAAAGGGAGGGTAGAATTCCCAGATCTTTTGCTAATGGCCTGGGTGTTCTGCCCACAGCCCAGCTACTGCTTCCATGGCAAGTCTCTTGTCCACAGCTCCAGACAAACCAATCTGACTTTAGCCAAGGACAAGGTTTGTAAATGGGTAGTTTGAGAATCCAGCTGCTTGTTGGTACAGAAAAATGGAAAGAGAAAGAGTGGGATTATGTACTCTGTTCTTCAACTGGACCACATTTTGTTCCTCATGTTCTCATCACCTGAAATGCCTTACTATCTTCTCCATCTAGAAAAATCCTGCCACTCTTCAGTGATTTCCAATATTGCAAGATTAATTATGGTAAGAGGTATAAATCCCCATTTTATGGTTTAGATGTGAGGTGTATGAGACAATGCAAGAAGGGTCAGAGGAGAAATAATTGTGTTGTGAGATTTTTAACCCAATCAGTGAATTAATCCTCTTGTAGGGATTGAGTGGTAACTGAAGTGGTAGGGTGTGACTGGAAGAGGTGGGAATTAGGGTGTGACTATGGGGTATATATTTGTATCTGGCAAGTGGAGATCTCTCTTGGCTTTCTGATCACAATGTGAGCTGCTTCTCTCCATCACACTCTTCTGCCATGATATTCTGCCTCACCTGTAAAATGGAGCCAGCCTTTTATAGATTAAGACCTCTGAAACCATGAGCCCTAAATAAATCTTTCCTCCTTTACCATTGTTCTGGACAGGTCATTTAATCACAGCACTGTAAAAAGATGACTAAATCAGAAATTGGTACCAGAAGTGGGGTCACTGTTGTGACTACCCTTACCATATGGTTCAGAGTTTTTTGGAGTTTTGGAATTGGTGGGAGGAATTTTGAGATGTGTAGCAGTGCATGCTGGAAATGCTTTAGATTATTGTAATCAGAACTTAATGGCCAGTTCTGGTGGGAGTTCAGAAAATCAAAATACCAATAGGATAGTGGTCAGTGAAGACAGGGCTCAAGAGGGCATAGAGGAAAAGGAGGAATGCACTAGAGGCCATTTGTGTTATATTCTGCCTGAGAAGTTGTCTGTATTTTGTCCATGTCCTGCAATGTTCTGTGATACTGATTTTAAAAGAGATGGACTTCTTAATCTGGTAGAAGAAATTTCTAGGCAGCAAGCATAGCATTTAGGCAGTGACATGGATATTGCTGGTGGATTTTAGTCAGATTTATTATGATATTCAGGAGCCAAAAGCAGAGAAGAAATGTTTGAAAAGCTTGAACTTGAAAGGCAGTAGTAAAATTGAGGCTAAGGAAGTTGTAATTGTTAAAGACTTTATTACTTCCCCTAAAGAAATGCTAAAGACTTTGCCAAGAGATAATAAGAAAGATGACTTGAAGGCATCTCAGGAGCTGGCAAGACCATACCCATCTCAAGCTCAAGAGAGTGAAGGTGACAATTCTCTTGAAAAAAAGACCTGTGGGGCACCCTTCTTGCACAAGGGGGCATGGGAAGTTTTTGCAATGTGCTCAGCCACCCAGGCACTCAGAAGCTACTATAGCAAGGGTCCTTGGAGGCTTGCTACTGCTCAAGATGGCAGCAGACCTTGGTACCAACCACATGGTGCTGGTTCTGCAGGAATGCAGAACACTGAAATTAGGGGTTCCAGGAGACTTCCACCTAGATTTCAAAGGAAGGTCTTGGAGGCCAGGCAAGGTGCAGCAGTGTCAGAGTCCCTATGGGTACCCCCTGAGAAGACAAAATATGAAGATTTGAGAAGGAATCCAAAGCTGCAGTGGAGACCCCTGAGATTAAGAAATGTTAAGACTCAGGACATGGTCCCAGGAAAGCTGCAGGAATTAAGCAGAGAGAAACCAACAGGAAGACCACTTGGGCTGCAACCAACAAGGCCATAAGTGCATAGTTACACAAGCCCTTAGGAGAGAACATCACAATGCCATGTGCCCCAGATGCCAGACATAGAGCTATAGGACTTGTTTGCCCAGCTGGATTTTGGTCTTGCTTTGGTACTATTCCTTCTTTCTTGCCTCTAATTTTGTGAATGGAAATATTTACTCTGTACCATTAATATATTGGATACTTTTAAATTGCTTTTAATTTTACCGGAGCTCACAATGTGAGATTGTGTTGAGCCTCAGAGAAAACTTTGGACTTGAACTTAGAGCAATCTCAGGATTGTTGGGACTATGTGGACTCATGGGAATGGACTAAATGTATTTTCTATTGTCAGATGAGAATGAACTTTTGGGGACCAAGGAGCCTCAGTCTTTAGAAAACTTCAAAGGCTCATGAGAAAATCCAAGAGGAGTTGGTTAAATAATCATTGGTGGGAAAGTGGAGCAGGGTGTTGCCAGCAGGTTGAATTTAGGCTTTTGTTATGTGTGACTTTTCATGCAGGCATTTCTAAACAGACACACACAGAGAAAAAGGCCACAGGAAGTTGAGGCAGAGACTGGAATAAAAATAACAACACCAAGTATTGCCAGGCATCTCCAGAGACAGAGGCATTAAACAGATTTTCTCTCAGAGCTTCTAGAAGGAACCAACCTTATTAATGCCTTGATTTCAGACTTCTAGCCTCTGGACTATAGGAAATCAATTTCTGTTGTCTTAAGTCACCAAGTTTGTGGTAATTTGTCATGGTAGCCCTAGGAAACTCCTGGAGATTTTCACCTTAGAAAGTAAGAAGCATTTGGTTTAATGACTCCCAAGAGATGTGGATTTGTTATGACTGATAATGGATTTAAGAAACAATTTTGACAACCGTGGAAGACCTATTGTGTGCCAGTCTCTATTCTCTTGATGCTTTTAGCCCTATGGAAGCCATAAAGCAATAACCATGCCAATGAATGCCTGGTGACAATAGAGAGAAGTGTCCCCAAGGAAAGGAGCAGGTTCTGTGAGGGCATGCAGCAAAGGAGGCCTCAGTGAGGAGTCAGCATGGGCTCTCTGAAGAGGTTCCTGTGAAGGAGTGTGATTCAGGGGGAACAATCAAGGCTTCCAAGTAGCCCCTTTCTCCCTGCTAAGCATGCATATGGCAGTGGGTGCTTTTCTGGTCCAAATGAATGCACATTTGCATGTCTTAAATAATGTTTTGTAAGTTTCCTGATACCTTGATAATATACCAGAGTTTGAGATTTATTGGATTTGAATGGCAGATAATGAAATAGAGCCCATAATTTCCTTCAGCCCACAGATTCAGTCTTCTGTATCCTTATCTTCTCTCAATGCTAAGTATTTTCCTGAAATATTAGGAGGTATCAATCAGACATGGGGGTATGATTCCACATTGAAGTAACATTTAGAGAAAGTATCTTAAACCAAAAGAGATGGGTTTCTGAAAAGTTTCTTGTAACTCTTAATGTGCTGATTTGCATATGAATCCCCACATGGGTGTTGTAATATGTAACATTCCCCCAAATCCTTAATCTAGAATCTTATCATGAAGCAGCTTATAGAACCAGCCTTTGTGAAATGCATTTTTGAGGAACACCATATCAGAGCAACTACTGAGTTGGATGTGAGTCTTGTAAACTTTCCTTGCCCTCTCTTTCCTCCAGGGTGTCCTTCAACAATCCCAGCACAGAATTGGACATCCCATCCCCAGGAGACCCTGTCCCAAAACAGCTAGACCCCAGATTGGTCCTCACTGAAGTTTGAGAGTTTGCAGTTACATATGCAAATGAAAGACATCATCTAGGTGGTAAAGATGAAAGGGAACCTGCAGGAAGGACTGGCAGAGTGTCTCCCCCTGCACCTTTATAGTGCTTGTTCTTCTACACACCTCTGTCCATGCAGAAATATTTGCAAGTAGAGGGTTTGCAAAGGTGATGAAAGAAACATGAGCAATAAAAGGATGTGACACTCTCTTTCACATTAGACAGTCTCCAGGCAGAGTGGCCTGTGATGACGCCTGCATTCTATGGTATCTGCAATCTCTTAGCAGGCTTTCATTGCTCTCTGGAACATAGAATTACAAGCATTGAAGTTGAAGAAGAAAAAAATGCATTAAATAATTTCATAACCATAATAGACACATAGGGCCATGGTTTGAATGTGTCCCCCAAAATTCGCCTGTTGGATTCTTAATCTTGAATGCAACAGTGTTGAGAGGTGGGACCCTTATGAGGTGAGTAGGTCATGAAGGCTCTTGCCCCATGAATGGATTAATATTTTTACAGGAATGGGTTCATTGTCAGGAGAGTGAGTTAATTGTAAGAGCAAATCTTCTTCCTCCTCCTCCTCTCCTCCTCCCTTTCCTCCTCTTCTTCCTCCTTCTTCTCTCCTCCATGGAATGATGCAAGAAGGCCCTCACCAGATACAGCCAGATCCTGAACTTCCCAACCTCTAGAAATGTGAGCCAAATAAATTTTGGTTCATGATATTACAGCAGCATAAACAGACTAAGGCACATGCTATTGTATGTCATGGATCCACTTCAGTTCCCAGTGTCTTAAATGTCCTCATTTCCATACATGCTTTACCAATGACTCACTTTTATACTCTGAAAAGTGACATAACTTCCTTGTGCTGCATTTTCTCCATTTTTCAAATGGGGGAAAAACAACTTCCTTGCTATTGTCTGTTTAAGACACCTGATCACCCAGCACCGTGAAATCCTCGTACAAACAGTACCACGCGGGAACAGACGAGCCTAATGACACAGCTCAACCCACAGAGCACGAGCCCAGCCAGGAGCCCTCCTGAAGATTGGAGATGATCGCAGCTTCCTGCATTAAAGTTTGGGTGACACAGAGCTCCTCCGGGAGGACATGCTACCTGTGAAAGGGGGGTCTGGCCTGGCAGGACAGGTATGGATTCTAGGTTTAAACCTCGGGTCTGTAACAGATGGCTGCACAAGCAGTGTGACTTTGGGCAACTCACTCTTTTTTAAAATGGAGATAAAGATGCCCACAGAGACTATTTACAAGGAGCAGAGATAGACATGCAGAATCCTAAGAAAACAGGAGATGCCCCATATATAGACTATCACACCTCCCGTGAATTTACTGCAGCCTATTTTGCGGTAAACTCTCCTTGCTCCTTGATGAGGTCTTCCTCATCAAGACCTTCTATTGATGAGGAAGTCAGCAAAATAGCCAAGGTCATCAGAAGCTTCCCATTGACCTTTACCCTCTATGTGCTTCATTCATTTATTCGTTTAGCAAGTACTTCTCAGGCCACACTAGCTCCAGAACCCTGTGACTTCCCCGTACTACCAATGTCCACTGCTCAATAGATCTGCCTGAGCCCTCAGATTCTCCTTTCTTTGCTGTCCCCAGTGAGAAACCCTGAACCTCTTTCAGTCCCTACTGCACTGTTGGGCAGACTGTGTACTACACAACTCCTTGGGTAGCATCCACATCATACTTTCTTCTCCTTGCTTGTCCTGCCTGCCTACAGGCACCTAGGGGATCTTCCTGAGATTATACTAGAAAACAAAGTCAATATAGCAAGATCCAAGAACAAGCTGGGAATTGCAGGGAGGAAAGCAAAGACTCCTTTTGCCTGTAAGCACCAGCTCTTCCCTGAATACAGGAGAACATTCTGGCAAGGAGGTTGCAGGGTTTATTAACACTGTTAATCACAATAATAACAGCATACAGGCAGTCTTCCCCATTTGTAGGTTGCACATCTGCAGATTCAGCCAACCTCAGACTGAAAATAATTGAGAAAAATTGCATCTGTATTGAATATGTACAGATCTTCTATTCCCTAAACAATGCAGAATAACAATTATTTACTTAGCATTTACATTGTTTTAGGCATTATAAGTAATCTAGAGATGACTTAAAGTGTTTGAGAGTATTGCGTAGATTATACGCAAATACTGCACCATATCATATGGGGGACTTGAGCATGTGCAGATGTTGGCGCCTGGGACTCCTGGAGCCAGTTCCCCAATGATGCCAACGGACCACTGTATTAGGATTTTCCTTTAATCCTCAAGGGAATCTGGTGGGAAATGTTATCATCTCCATTTTATTAATAAAGAAACACAATCCTGAGAAAGTAAATCACTTGCCCAAGGCCACAGAGTCAGTATGTGATGGTCCAGGGCAAAAACTCAGTTCTCCTGACTGACAGGCCTGTTTCCTCATGAGGCTGATGATTCAGCAGCATTGTCTGATAGAACTTTCCACGATGATGGCTATACTCTAATATGACACCACCAGCCCAAAGTGGCTGTTGAGCACTTGGGGTGTGCACAGTATGACTGAGGATCTGAATTTTTTATTACACTTAATTTTAATTAAGTTAAATTTAAATGTCCGCATGTGACTAGTGGCTACTATATTGGACTACAGAGGACCTTAATGCTAAAACTGGGCTACACAAAGGGTTATGAGATCAATCATCCCTTTCTTTTCATAAGTACCTACTCCCCAGAGCCATTTCTTCTCCATGCCAAGCCCCAGGCCCAGGTGAAGCCATTCATGAATAATTACAGAGTGTCTCCAGATCCCTTGAAGAAAGGATTGACATGGTCAGAGCTCTCGGCTGCCCAGGAGCCGTGACCAAAAGAGCCAGTCCATCCGATGATCACATGCATCTTCCTCAGGGCCTCAATTTCCCCCATCAGCCCCAGTATTTCTGGGTACTCAAGGTTTTAAAGCCAAAGGCAAATTTGTCACTATTAAGTCACTAAAACCCTTAGAATTTAATTTGCTAAGTCTTAAGGGAGCAGAATCTAGGAATGACAGTCTTAGAGAACGAAAAGGGAACTCGGCCTTGCCTAGAATAGAAACACAGATGAGAGGCTCCCAGTGAAATCTAGCTTAAACCCTTATTTTCTTTGGCCAACACAAACTGTAAACAAATTAAATTTTTAAAATGTTTAAACTCACTGCATCTCTAATATATAAATATTGTAAGATTTCAAATAAAAACTGGTTTTCCCAGTCCTCTTGGAATCCTGAGCACAGTGTAATGCCCAGTTCCATGGGCTTTGTTAGCACCGATCCCTCAGAGAAACAGCTGCAGCCCTGTGGAGCTGGGCTCCACGGCCCCCATCCCGGTTGCCTACAATGACCTTCTTTACTCACTTGGCTGACCTGCCCAGCATTTGCAGGCTCTGTGTTTGTGATTCCAAAGCAGGGGTTCAGGCCTGGGTGAAGTGCCTCTGGGAAGGGCTGGGATAACACCACAGTGCTAGCTTGGTACCTGGAGTCCAAGGGTGCATGGGGCAGAGGGGACAGAAAAGCAAGATGGCATGAGGGAAGAGGGAGGGAAGAGCTGGGTTGCACTAAATGCCATGGCACCTCCACTCTCCACCTCCTACCTCTCCTGCATTGATATGGGCCAGATGTTTCTTGGAATGATTTGATTTCCAACCCCCAAAGAGTTTTTTCCTCTTTCTTTCAGCACCTACAACAATGCCAACCTCCCAGAAAGAACTCAAGAAATGTGAGTCACTCACAGCAAAATGCTCTCAATTCAGAAGGCCTCCATCAGATTCCTCCAGCTCCTGCTACAACCCATCACTCTCCCTGCTGATAACACCTGTGTTCCCTCTCCTCCCTACGCTCACGCTGAATCTCTGTGGTCATTTCCCACTAAGATGGACTACTTAATGCCAGGCCTTGGCCCACGGGGCTGACCCAGTCAGAGGCTGGCACAGCACAAGATATGATTCCTTCACTGTCTTTGGGCATGATCCTGGGAGCTGGGTCAAAATGATCCAGGCAATTGCTCAGCATGCGACTGAACACTTTTCTCCCCCCTTCCTTTAGTCATTCAGTCTATTTACTTGAGATTTTCTCCATGCCTGTAAGATAGACAGGAGGGAGTGGGAGAAGGTCCCTAGGCTAGATCCTCTTTGAAAAGAGGGGCCATACAATTTCAGAATCTAGGCACAGAGCAGAGCTTCTCGAGATATTGTCCTGGGTGGAGACAAGTGTGACTGAAGCGGAAAACAATTTGGTTAACAGAGGCAAGCAGGAGAGAGAAGACTCCAGACGAAGGGAGGGTCATGCTACCATAAGTCCACTACAGCTACCAGCCCCAAACCACTGCTATCCGCACCTCCACCTGTATCAGCTAATTCACTCACCTAATCTTCTCTTTTCTGATCTATGGAAAAGTAATTAATAATATGTGCTTTGTTGATTGGTGCAACCCTTAGGTGGTCAGAAGAGCACTTGGCAGCAAAAAGCATAAAGAGTTTAAGAACTCAGTGACCTGGATCCTATGAGTTCATTGGAAGGAATGTATTTGGCAAGAAACAAAACTGTTAAATGTGTGAAATTCATTTGGAATTCTATCCAACCAGAAAGTACCTCACATTACCTAACTATCCACAAGAGAGAAATAATTACTCATGTATAAAATTTAACCATGGTAGACTACTTTTCAATAATAAAAATTAATATTTATGAAGATTACACAGAATCTGTCATCCTCAGGGCTTCTACAGTGTCCCTTCAAAAAGCAAATCTGTTCCCATTGCTGCCCTGCTCAAAACTATTCAATGGCTGCAGATGTAGAAGTAGGATGGCCTGGTCAGGTGGGAAGTGCCCGTACATGTGTGCTACTGCCCAACTGCTCCCCAAAGTGGAAGTACCACTGGACTTTCCCACCAGCAACAGTGTGAGTCCCACTCCCCCACCCCTTACCAGCATTTGTCATTCAATCTTTGCCCTCTTAGCCATGCTCACAGGACTACAATATTTCCTTGCAGTTTTAATTCACATTTCTTATTGACTAACAACATCGAACATCTTTTCATATGTTTTATAGATAGTTGGGTAGTTATTTACCCAAGAGACATAAAAACTCATGTCAAAAGATTTCACATTAGTGTATGAAATTACTTGTGCATAAACAGTCATAGACACTTTAAAACAGTTAAAAACTGGTGAATGGAGACACACATTGTGGTATACTTATACAACAGAATACTCTTCAGCCATCAAAAAGAATGAACTGATATGGCCACCACATGGATGACCCTCGAGAACATTATGCTGAATAAAAAGCAGATATGAAAGAGGACCTACCATGTGCCTCTATCTACATGAAATTCTAGCATTGTGGAATTAATCTCTGGTGACTGAAAGCAAATTGGTGGTTCCCGATAGTTAGGAGTTGAGGCAGGTGTTGACAGGAAAGGGCCACAGGAACTTTTAGGGAAGATGGGGTGTTCTGGATCTCTTAATTCAGGCAGTGATCACCAGGTCTATGTCTGCCAACACTCATCAAACTGCACTTTTAAAATGGGGGCATTTTATTTTATTTTATTTTGTTTTTTTGAATATGGTTTATTGTGTCACCAAAAGTTTCATGTGTTGGAAGTTTGGTCCTCAGTGTGGAGATTTAGGAGCTAATATCAACTTCAAGAGGCGGAGCCTAGTGGAAGGTCCCTAGGTCATTATGGCCACTGATTGTTTTGTTTTTCATTCTTTTTTATTTTTTATGTTTTTATTTTTACAGACTGCATTTTGATGCATTCTGATTCATTGTACACAAATGGGGTACTACTTTTCATTTCTATGGTTGTACATGATGTAGACTCATACCATTCATGCAATCATACACATACATGGGGTAATGATATCTGTCTCATTCCATTTTTCATACCCCCACCCCTCCCCCTCTCATTTCCCTGTGTGTAAAGTTCCTCCATTCTTCTCTCACCCCCCTAACCCCCCAACCCAATTATAAATCATCATCCATTATCAGGGAAAACATTCGGCCTTTGGTTTTTTGGGATTGGCTTATTTCACTAAGCATGATATTCTCTAATTCCATCCATTTATCTGCAAATGCCATAATATTATTCTTCTTTATAGCTGAATAATATTCCATTGTGTATATGTACCACAATTTCTTTATCCAATCATCTGTTGAAGGGCATCTAGGTTGGTTCCACAGTCTAGCTATTGTGAATTGAGTTGCCCTAAACATTGATGTAGCTGAGTTACTGTAGTATGCTAATTTTAAGTCCTTTGGGTATAAACCGAGGAGTGGGATAACTGGGTCAAAAGGTGGGTCCATTCCAAGTTTTCTGAGGAATCTCCACACTGCTTTCCAGAGTGACTGCACCAAAATTTGCAACTCCACCAGCAATGTAAAAGTGTGCCTTTTTCCCCACAGTCATGCCAGCACCTATTATTGTTTGTGTTCTTGATAAAAGCCATTTTAATTGGAGTACCATGAAATCTTAGAGTTGCTTTAATTTGCATTTCTGTAATTACTAGAGATGTTGAACACTTTTTCAAATGTTTATTAATCACCTGTACATCTTCTTCTGTAAAGGGTCTGTCCAGTTCCTTGGCCCATTTATTGATGGGGTTCTTTGTAAAATGGGGGCATTTTATTGCAGGTAAAATATACCTCCATAAAATTGATGTAAAAATAAATATTCAGTTGCTCCTCATTACTTCAGAATAAAGAATGTGAAGATGTTATATGAGGCCCTCGATGCCGTTATCCTTTCTACCTCTCTGTCTTTATTTCTTGCAAGAATTGCACATTTTCTCCCCATCGTACTGAAAACCCACAGCTTCCAGTCACCAGCACATTTTCTCATGTCTCTGTATCTTTACAAATGCCATTCCCACTTCCTGGAATTGGAACCTGACTCTGGCCACCTCATAATTTGACTCACTCCTACTCATGCTTCCATATCAACTCCAGGACTTTTCTCCAAGTCTGGATCTAGTACCTCCCTGCTGTGTTCTCCGAGCATCGTGTGCAGACGGTGGCCAGATGTTTTCACACTATGCTGTCAGGGGTAATATTCTTATCTGTTTCCCTTACTAGCCTCTGAGCATCTTGAAGCCAGGATTTGTCTATTATGTCCTTAAGTCCTAGCACAGGGCTTGGCACATATTGCTTAGTAAATGTTGAATGTGTGACTATATGAATAAATGAATAAATGAATGCCCTGTCTACCTCAGAAGAAGGCACAGAGAATCAGATGAAATGAGGGGTATAACTCCTTGCACTCTTTTATTTGAGCGTTTGGCACCATAACTAAGTGTGTGGCTAACATTATTCCCTCTGTGATCCTCCACCTCCATCCCAGAGTCTAGCCAGCCAAGAGAAACTTGCCAGTTCCTATCCTGGAACCAGGATGACAAAACTTCCAAGATGGTGCACACTCCTGAGCACCTCAAGAGGCAATCAGAAGATGCTGGATCCAGCTGAATCACCAAGTTGACAGATGGTAGGTACCTGCACTTCTTAATGGGGTGGTACACCTCAGACCACAGATCTCGGTTTCTATATGTTTTACCATCCCACCAAATAGTTATCACTTGATTGACATCAACTACGTGAATTTTCATTTCTAAGCACATCTGTTTCCCTTGGAAACATCCTGATTTCCTTGTGTACTCTTGTTCCTCAAGTTTTTAACAAGTAAATGTCATCAATACCTGCCCAGCAGACACAAAGTAGTTCTGCCCTCGCTCCCAGAGACTCCCTTGGCCCTTTGCTTGATGACAAGGAGTTGGAGCACAGGCTCTCCGTGATTGTGACCCATTTTCTTCACTCTTGCCAGAACGCTAACAAGAACCAGCTGGACCTCTGCCAAAGCCTCCTCCCCGTCACCACCTCACTGCTTCACCAACAGTCTCTCCAGCCACCAGTTCTACCCTGTCAACACCACCTTCAGCATGCATGTCCCCTGGATGAAGAGAGGCAACCTGCCTAGATGTCATTTTCCTGAAGAAAGGGAAGACATTTCCATTCTCTCATTCCTTGATCTGCCTGCTTTTCTTTTTTTCTTTCTTTCTTTTATTGGTACCAGGGATTGAACTCAGGGGCACTCAACCCCTGAGCCACATCCCCAGTCCTGTTTTGTATTTTATTTAAAGACAGGGTCTCACTGAGTTACTTAGGGTGATGAGGGAAGAGAATAGCATAAACTCTAAAGTTGAGTTTTGAATCCTTTTTTCAAGTGAGGAAAGAGCCTTTGGTTCATTCATTTGTTCATTCTTACAATCTGGCCATACCTATGGACTCCTGGAGAACTGCCAAGCCTAAGCTCGTCTCTAATGTGGGCCCAAAACTCTGGCTCTTTGAAAGACTGCAAAGTCCCACAACGCCAGCTCCTGCTGACCCTGGAGAGCAATGCTTTGTGGGCAATCAAATCCACAGAGCTTAAACATGGTTCTTTTGGGAGTGGGCCAGGAGATGGAATGGCCATAATCAGCAATCTGTTCTGAAAAGTCTGAGCCATGTGAACAAACATCCTCACATACTGTGAGTGGAGAAAGAAGGGCTTGGAATGTTCGCTCGTATTTTCCTAAAATATCCAGTGAACCATGAACCTAAACTCCACACCTGAGGCAAACTGGGAATTGCTATTTTAACAAAGCACAGCTTAGAAAACAATCCACACATGTTCTGTGACTTGGGCCAGCCCCAGAGAGATTCCTGGCAGCATTTTATGGGTGACTAATATTCAAGTTAAAATCAACAAGCATTTTCCAAACACAGCCTCTTGCAGGGTGAAGAGTGGACTTCTCACCTGCCTGCCACACACACTTTGGTGTGCTTTGCCCCGAGAGGAGAGACTTCCCCAGCATTCAACAGAGCTTTAAAGATACTTGGAAGTGTTAGTGTCTGACCTAAGCTTACTCCATTTAATCTTTTGGCATAGCTCCCACATAGGGGGTGGAGAGAGACGTGCAACGTGGGGCAGGAAACCCCCCCATCTACTCCACCAACACCTGTGGAGCGCCTCCCTCCACGTCGGGCCACTGGGGAATACCAAGATGACTAAATCCCAGTTCTATGAGGGCAGAAATGAAAACAAATATTTAAAATTATGCAGCCAAGTGCTGAATTAGGTTTGTACCCAGGGCTGTGGGAACACAAAGAAGGGATGGTTATTTTTTTGTGAGAGGCAGTCAAGGAGTGTTCTAGAGAGGGTGACCTCTGAACTCTAAACAGGTGAGCTGGACTGCTCAGGCCAGGGAAGTCATTCCAGGCAGCAGGTGCACAGACCTGGAGGCATGGAAGTCCCCAGGAGTTTGCTGTGTCTGGGGTGCACAGAAAGTGGGAAGAAACAGAGTACGTGTGAGGCTGATACCATGGGGCAGAGACACAGGCAACCAGGTCACATTACAGGATCTGGACTTCATGCTTTGGGTGAGGGGAAATGACCAAGGATTTTAAGCATGGGTGTGATCTATCCCATTCTAGAAAGTTGGATCTGGCAACATGCAGAGGGTGACGTGGAAAGGAAGGTCTGAGATTTGTACCATGGACCTCGGAAGAAAATGAAGACCTGAAAGAAGTTAATATTGGTGGAAATGGAGAAGGGAACCAGGCCCATGGCCTTTGGGAAATGCTGCCGACAGCAATTGGTGGCTAATTAGATTTGGAGGGTGAGGCAGGAAGGAAGTCAAGGGTGATTCTAAGGTTTCCAAATTGGCCAAATGAGTCAATGGTGATGGTGTTGACTGAGCAGGGAAACTGAGCACAGGAGGCCTAAACATAGAAGACTATGAAATTAGGCCCTGCTCAGCTGAGATGCCCAGAGTTGAACAGCCTGGGTGAAGATGGTCACTTTCCTTTAGACACAGTGTTTAAAGCAGCTGTTCTAGATTACCACAGTTTTGCTATTGGGGTGACACTAGGCACATGTTCCTTAAGGTTCCAGGTGAATACAGTGCTGGTACAAAGCCTTTGCCTGCCCGTCATAGAAACAACTGGCAGAGAAGACCAGGAGCTGAGCAGCAAGGACCTCTGTCCCCTCTATTTCCATACTGTTGAGTGCTGGGGTAGGCAGGGTAGTGTGGAAAGCTGTTGTGACAAATGTTTGGATCCAAGGATCACCACTCTGAATGTCCAGGAGGAACTGAGGGTCATTGGGTACAGTCATCCCCCTGGCAGATTTGAGGTGCATAGGTGGGGGAAGAGGTGTCTCTGTGCAGACTGATAGAGTGGCCAGGGGACCTCAGAGTTCCTTAGCCTCTTCCTTTTCCTCTAATCTGAGCAGCTCCAGAAAGTGGCAATTCCAAATGGTAGGGCTGTCACTCTGCATAATTAGCCACCCTTCTTGGCCACAGCCCAGGGACAGTGTTGGCTGAGGTATAGAGAAGTCCCTGTCTGTCATGTAGAAGGCTTCAGTCTGAGAATCTGAAATGTAAATGTCTAAATTCAATGAGGGGAGCATGAATTTCAAAGCACAGATGCAGACAGCAGGGACCAAGATAAGACAGGAAAAGGAGACCTTCCCCAGGGGGAGGTAGAGAAAGTGCTTCCTGGAAGCTATGAGAGGAGCTGAGTGTTGAAAAATGGAAGGGTTTTCTGAAGTCACAGAGGGAGCAGGGAGGACATTCAAAAAGAATGACATGGCATCACAGTGGGAAGAATGCCAGGGAGTGAGAGCACAGGATGGATGTGCAGCCATGACAGGAAGGTCCAACTGCAGGGCAGACAGGAGCGGTCTTGCTGGTGAAGGTTGAGACCCGGGAGGTGCACTGGGTAGATCCCTGAGGGCTGTGAGCAGGAGACCGAGTGGACCTGCCTTTCACTTAGCTAACAGGGGGGCCAGCTAAGGTTTTTGAGCGTAGGTTTGACTTTGAAGAATGACATTTAAGGGGCTGGAGTTGTGGCTCAGTGGTAGAGCGCTTGCCTAGCATGTGTGAGGCACTGGGTTTGATTCTCAGCACCACATGTAAGTAAATGAATAAAATAAAGGTCTATCAACATCAAAAAAAAAAAAAAAAAGAATGACATTTAAGCAGTGGTGTCTGAAATATATATAGATTGGGGAGAGATGGTAGACGCCACCAACTAGGTGACCACTGAAAGATGAGGTAAGAAACTGACTTTTATGAAGTGGACTGCAGAGCTAAAGCATTTTTACATAACTCTATGTGAAAAGAGGTTATTGTTCTCACTTTACAGTCGGCCAAAGAGAATCTCAGAGAGTTTAAGAAGAATACCCCGTGGGTGGCAAAGCCAAGATTCACACCTAATTCTATTGGATTTCTGAGCCTGTATTTCATTATACTGAATAAGAAGATAGTACTAATGAGATAGGTAAAAGAGAGTGATTCTCTGTCCCTGCCAGCCACACAGAGATTCACCTGGGGAGCTTTTAACACTCATGATGCCCAGGCTGCACCCCAGACCAATTAAATCAGGATATCCCAGAGCAGAACCCAGATGCTGGCATTTGTTTAAAGCTCCCAAGGTGATCCCAGTGTGCAGCCAACTTTGAATACCACAGTTGTAAGTGATGTTGCAAAGGAAGACTGGGTAACAGCTGGCTATCAAATAGGACTGAGAGAAGGGGATGAAGGTGACTTTAAGATTGTTAATTTGAATAGAAACAGAAAGGAGTGCTAACAGATAAATGAAGACTTTATTTTTATGGGTATTTACTTAGCATCCAAAGTGACATCCCGGTGGAAATGCCCAACAATTGCTTGGCAAAGTGAACCAGAGGCTTCTGAGGAGTCAAGGCCAAACCAAGTTCAACACCTGAACCAGTGGTATGATAAAGCCAGCTTATACCTGCTGGAGAGAGCCAGCAGGTAAATGGTTACATTTTCTGAAAAATTGCAAGTCAGCTGTTAACTGGGCCATTGCTAAAAAGTAAACCACAAATAGTCACAATTAACTAAATTGTATGTTTAAAAATATAAAAATAAATTCTGTAAAGGGGAATGAAGGGAAGGGAGGGGGATAAGCATAGGAAAGACAGTAGAATGAATCGGACATAACTCTCCTATGTTCATATATGAAAACACAACCAGTGTTAACTCCACATCATGTACAACCACAAGAACGGGAAGTTATAATCCAAGTATTCATGATATGTCAAAATACACTCTGCTGTCATGTGTAACTAAAAAGAATAAATAAAAATTTAAAAAATATATATATAATAAATTCTTAAAACTTATCACTTCCTAATGACTTTACTGCACTCCACCAGTTTCTGTGCACTTGAAGTTGTTTTTATCTATTTTATCTATATGGTGGGAAAACCACATCGTGGTGGCCTACTGTGCATCCTCCCCAGCTCCACCCACAGTCATGCTGATAGTTTGAAACTGTCTGTGAGAAGGAGTCTTTGCAACATGAAAATTGGCATAGACTACAAATTAGGACTTCTCCCCCCAACCCCACCCAAAGAGGCAGTTGTTAAATATTTACCAGTGCACCACAGCCTGAAACCATATTGTAGGCTATGCAGAGAGGTCAGTGTGCGAGGATGCTGGGCCTCATTAAGGTAAAACAAAAAGAATAAGGTAGAAACTACAACTCCACATATCAGGGCAAATAAACTGACACTAGGAACGGTTTTTCCCCTTGACTGATATTTCCCCAAATACAAACTTTCCACCCTGCTCACATCCTTTGAGATTGCTACTATTCCAAATAAACCTGTTTTATTTAGCTCCATGAATAAGACTCTTCCAGCCAGAGAAGATATAGTTTATGTGCATACATAGAAATACTCTCTGTTTATATAGCACTTTCCTTTTAAGAAGCTCACAGCAATCACATACATTCTGTTTATTCTGTGAACATACTGGGGAGGGAGCAAAGTGGCAGAGGACACAGGAAAGGGAAAAAAGTGTTAAATTAGAAATCAGAGCATGACCTAGCCTCAGTGGTATAAACAATCTTTTCCTCCCAGTGTAGGAAACCCTGACTTTAGAACTAGGAAGTGACTTGCTTTAGAAAGTTCTAGAATTGAACTCCCATCACTAGCATTTTCCATGGGCAGAGGAAACATTCCCTTGCCTTCCTTCTCTCTTCCTCACTCCCCTGCTCTTTTGATCTTAGACCCTAACTTAAGGCAGGGTTGGAGTCTGCAGCCCAAGCCTGTGGGCTTCAAAACCCCTGCAAAGCATCGCTGGGCCAGGGGCAGGAAAAGAGATGACCCTGAGCAGGAATGGCAGGCGCCTGTATCAGGGGTCAGTTCCCTGTGATTCTGCCTTCTCTGGGGAGCACTCCTGGGCTCTTCACCACGTCCGTCCCCTCTGTACCTGCTACATTCCCCTTGCAGGTTCAAATGGCCTCTTACCTGTCCTAGGCACTTCCCTTGTGAGGCTCCAGATTGGTCATTCAGAAAGCAAATTAGTTGAACTTTAATTCTTGGTATTCTCTCCATTCTCCCTGGATTTGTCTGTGCTGCAGGACAGAAGGTACAAGGTTGGTGAGAATGACAATCAAGAGAAAGAATGACCTGAAGTGTGTGTACACATATACACATATAGATGCACATGTGTACCAGAAGCAGATAAACTGAGAATCAGAGACACAACAAAGAAACCAGGCAGAAAGAAGAGAGGCAAAGCGTTCCAGAGGCAGTGGGAATTCCTCAACAAAAGTTATTTTTTCCTGAGTTACATTTTTTTCCTTTTCCTTTTTGTTTTTGTTTGTTTTTCTTTTCTTTTTATGAGTGCCTTATAATCCTACGCGATAGTGGAACTGGTTGCCTGAGTAGTTTTGTTCCTAAGAACCTCATTGTTTTCTCATTGTTAAGAGGGTAGATTTTTAAGGTAAATCTTCCTGATGGGTAATTCTGGGCTTAACCCAAACCAGCCCACACATTATGCATCCCCTTATCAACTTCCTCTAGGGACAACTCTGCGGGAGGGTGATATGACCCAGAACACTGCCTTAGGAAGCATTTGTCTCTTGCCAAATACCACTGGATATTCAGACTGTAGGGATCCAACCAACATTGAAAGAGACTTCCTGGAATCCCAGCAAGGCTTCCCAATCTGCACAAAATGGCAACAGGTGTCCCGCAGGACTCCCAGGGGTGTCCTTCTCACCCAGCAGGGAAGGCCTGAGGAGTTTCCTCAGGGTTCACAGACCCAGCTGGGGGCCTTTGAAGCAGTCAGGGGTCCACACTAGACATGCAAAACAAGTCAATTAGGTAAAAAGGACACTCCCTCAGGAGGCAGAGACAGGTTTTATCTTCCTAATTCCATCAGAATGTCTCTGGAGCCCTGCTGCTCTTGGGAAGAGCCCCTGTCATTCATTTAGAAGTCCGGACTGTGCTTGAGCACCTACTGTATGCAAGGGCTGCCCTTGGCACTGGAAATTCCTGGGATTGGGTGGCCATGGAAACAAAAAGCAAATGGGCCATAGGGACTCAGACACTCGTGGGCATAGGAGACTGCCCTCTAAGATCTCATCCCATCAAATACTCTCTAAAACATTCCTCAAGGGCAAGATGACGTCCCTTCTCCTGAGCTATTGAATTTAGCCCCTATCCAGTAAAAGAGATCAGTCTGTCTTCTTCACATTTGTTCTCACACTTACTGTGGGTGTCTGAAATGTTCACGGAGCCTCCACGCAGCCTCTGGGGAGATAGGCATTGCAGCATCTGCCACTTGGAATCAAAAGCACCCTTTTAGGTGCCTGTCTGCTCAGGCGACCATAGGCACTAAGTCAAAGAGGTGCAGCCCAGCTGTCCAGAAGTTTCTAGAAACCCTGCAGCCCGCCCACATAAAGGACAAACAAACAGCTGAGCAAACTCTGATAAAATGGAACTGTCAGACAAACAAAGGGAATGTAAATGAAGAGCCCAAGAGGCCATCCTGTGCGAAGGTGGAGGGAGACAAGGGAATAGGAGTTGGTGACAGGTGGGGGGCTGAGTCCAGGGTCACGGGGACTTTGAAAGGTGGGGGAAAGACAGTGCAGAGTGCTGGGAAGGGGATGAAAGACCCTGCCCCTCAGCGACTGCTTCCCCAAATCCTTAGTTAGACATCTTTGTAAAGTTGCAAAGCCCAGGAAAACCTCTCCCAGGACTTCATTCCCAAAGAATCACCCTCCCCAGCCACATGCCACCCTCTCCACCATCTCACACTAGGAGGAAAGAAAGTGACTAAGGGTGAGTGTGTGACTAAGGAAAATAAATGTAGGAAGCGTGTCTCCGAGGCTTGCCGGCACCCTGAGTTATCTTGGCTCGCTCCACGATTCCGTCAGTTCACAGGCTCTGACATAAAAGGCAGGAAGTTACACACGCTAAACAAAGCTCCTTAGATGTCAGGAAATTAACCTGGGAAATCGGAGCCAAGAGCGATTAAAGGCATGGCAGTCGGAGTTCAAAAACTTCTATGGCGTTAGATCAAAAGTTGTTCTCTGGGCATCCCAGGCTTGGTTCTCCTGAACCAATGGCTCATCCCAAAAATCCTGGCCACAGGGCTGCATGCCCGTGTGGGGTGTTTTTTGCTTTGTTTTGTTTTTATTTTTATTTTTTTCTGCTAAAGGACTTAGATCAGATCTATAGCTTCTGACTTTTCTTGCCCTAGGAGTTTGAATGCCTGCCTTTGGTAAGTCGCTCCCAGCTCCCAGCGAGCAGCTGTCCCCACTCGCTTCCTTATAAGGGAAGAAAATCAGGGGGTCCAACAAGTGGCCCCAGGGAAACAAAGAAAGGCCTTAAAAGGAGGAGGAGGCCAGGCAGCCTGAGGATCATGACCCTCCCAGCTAAAAAAACAAACTGCCTCGTGGAGGGTGGAAAGGTCAGACTAGAACAAACCACGGAACTGTGAGAATCATTATTTATGTCCACAGTGATAATAATATCTCTCTAAGCCTCAGTTCTATTATCTTTACAATGAAGGGGTTGGACTAAGTGCTCCCTATGATACCTTCTAGTGATGATATGCTGGCATTCTTGAACCATCTTATAATATTTACATCCAGTTAAATTGTCAAGGGATTTTGCCCAACACTGTCCTGCTGTATCTCCAACCATAGATGTTGGCCCATTTTACAGAGGAGAAAACCAATGCCCTGTAAGGGGGAGGGGCTCACCCAATGTACACATCTGGTAGGTGGCAGAGCACAGAATGAGCCCTCATTTCGGTGATTCCTGGCTCCAGGAGAGCCAAGGGCTTTGGTGGGACAATAGCCTGTCTCTAAAATACCTTTGCAAGAATAAGCTCCATGTGCTGCCATTTCTGCTTTTATCTTATTAGAAAGCAAGTGAAGGTAAGAGGGAAGCTGATCGGTGTGCTGATCTCCTGGGAAATGGAACTCGGGGAGATATAAAACCCCATGGTGGTCTCATGCTGTGGAAAACTCTTTCCTTGAATGGACAGAGGTGAAGTGAGTTGGGTCAGCTGGAGAGGAGAACAGAATGTTACCCATTTGTTCCTAGCCCTCCACAACCCTCAAGAACCTGCCCTGGCTCTTCCCTGAGTCCAGGGGCTCAGAGATCCAATGGTTCTTAAGATCCCCATCCAGTGCTGATTGGATTTCTTACCCAAGGAGGATCAGCTCTTTCTTCTATTCAGAGCTTCCGCTGATTAGATGGGGCTCCTCCACTGTAGGGAAAACCATGTCGTCACATGTTAACCTCACACAAAACCATCCTCACAGAAACACCCAGAATACTGTTTGACCATCAATCCAGGTACCCCAAGGCCTAGTCAAGTTGACACACAAATGCAGCCATCGCAGTCACGTACAGAATGGCCACATCAGCATAGTGGCAAGCCAGAACCAGGTAAGTCCAAGTGAAGAGGCACCAGAGTTGCCAGCAAAGTCAGCTTCCAGGAGAGGGACACGGAACATTCTTGGTGAGAAATGGAGACGAGAGATGGACCACGTATTGCCTGGATCCCTTCCAGATCCCAAGATTCCCTGTTCCCCATCCTTCCGGTTCCCCATGCTTGATGAACTGCTGTGGGAAGAGCAAGTCTCTCTCTCTGATAACTGAACTATGCCTGAGTAGAACGAACACCCTGTGGATCTGTTTGTACTTGGTGAGGCAGCCCCATTTTCTAACTTTGGTATGGCCGTTTAGCAAGTGGTGAGCCATGCTGGGTGTTGTCAAGACCACAGTTCTGCAAAGTTCCTTATGGTCTTTTTTCTCCTTAAGCATTAATATAATCTTCTTAATATCCCTTTGCCTGTGCTATTAGCACAATTTGCATAGTAGTGAAATCATAGGAACTCTGGATGCTCTCAGAAGACTTGCTTTTGAGCCACCCAGAATCCAACCTCATAGACTAATGTTGGGCCTGAATATAGAGATGAAGGGACCCAAATAGCTTGTCCTTCATTTCTTTGTAAAACAGTGTGGTAGGTAGCTCCAGGTACTTTATAAGTGAATAATACACTTTTAAATTAACCCCTTCAAAGAAATCTCACAAAAAGCCCATCAGAGAGACCATATCATTTCCAATTGCAGCAATCAGTTTAAGTTAAGCAATGTTGCAATAAATATACAGCCTGAAAAATCTCAGCATTGACCTCAACAAAGATTTATTTCTCATTCATGTCACACAGGCCTGATGGATCCACTGCAGCCCTTCTCCATGACTTGTTCACTCTAGGCACCAACAGCAGAGTGAAGGAGGGAAAGCAGAACTGCACAATGGCTTTCAAAGTGTCTCTATAATGGTGGCACAATTCCTTATACTCAATTTTGCCAGCCAAAGCAAATCTCGCAGCCAAATCTGACGTCAACAGGGCAGGGACACACAGTCTCTCTGGAGGAGGGAGTGGTGCCAAAAATCACATGGCTATGCCTGGCACCACAAGACAGGGATGCATAATCCTCCCCAAGAGAGAGACAGCGAATTTATGGATGCTAGTATATACAGCCCACCATTTAACAAAGAAATGAAGGAAACGCTATTTGCCTGATGGAGGGTCTTGTTCACGGCAGAAGTAGTGTTTGAAAAAAGTCTCTGGACTCCAGGTTTGAGGACTGTTTCCACCAACCACAGCTGGTGTGAGGTCTTACTTCATAGGGAAGCACCTGCCCCCATCTATGCTTTATGTCAGTCTCCGCTGATACTCACATCAAGTTGTCACATGAAAACATTTGGCCCTTGAATGTTTTATTCATAAAGATCATCTGTCCAAGGGAATCTAAGCAAGCCAAGTCAGGCAAAATTAACAAGCATAAATCAAGAAACGCAGATAGAGCCAACACTGGAATGCTCAGTAATTGGAGTCATTTAAAACATTTAGTTTAATCAGACTGAAGACAAAAAGGGGGTTGGTGGCACCTGAGAAGAACAAGAAGCTGTCACCTTCCAGGATGCAAAAGAGAGACAAATGCCCACTCTTCGCTTTCAGCTCTTCAGTGCTGTCAACAGAGTCTCTGAACATTGGTTGATTGCATCCTGAAGGAAGTGGAATGAGGGGCCTGGGAAGAACTGGCACCAATAATTTAGAAAGGGCCTTAACATGACCTCGTCAGCATTTCCAAAGCTAATTATTCTCGTCACCATAAACAGCACCTACTCCCAAATGGGCACCCTGATTGCCTATGGCTAATATCTGTTTGCCTCTCTCTGGCCAGTGAGTAGTTTTGCTCAAAGAAAACACCTGAACACATGCAGGCCCTCAAATGGAGGGAACAAAACAATTCATTGTTGTTCTTAAAAAATCATCTGATTTCCTTTAAGTTCATGGTGACATGTTCAGTCTTTGGATGGTGTGGACTTTGAAAAGTTCAGTGTTATCACAGTTAGCAACAGATCTCTGCCAATAACATTCTTAAGGGAATTGGGTTTGATTAAAATATGCACTGGAAGCCACAAATACAATTTGCCCAGGATATATCAGGTTGCATAGTGTGACGAAACACATATCATCTTGAATATTCTTCCAGAAGAACACATACACAAAGTGCTGCCCTTCTGCCAGCATATGGGCTCCTGTTCTGATTCCCACCACTCTCCACCCTTAGACCAAACACCAACAAGCTGAGACCTGTAGGCCACAGTGGTGCCAGGCCCCCTTTGGAACCCCTGCCTGACCTCCTCTGTGTCTTTCTTCACACATAAGGTGCAGAGGCAATGCCAGGGCACTTTGAAGGACAAAGGAAGACGCAATTTCCATGGCATCTTGCTACTCTGCACTGCTGTAAGCAATTGGCAGGCATTACTACAGGGACTTCTCAAAAAAGAGTCCAGAAGGCAGGCTCAGAATTGCAGCCTGGCTGCAGCAACATGGTGGCAGATGCACACACTCATGGGCATGTCAAATACATCACTTTAGTACTGAATTCATAGGCCCAACATTGATCTGTGAGATTGGACACTGGGTAGCTCAAAAGCAAGTCTTCTAAAAGCATCCAGAGTTCCTATGATTTCATTACTGTGCAAATTGTGCAAGATACTTAAAAGGCTGTATTAATGCTCAAAAAGAATAAAGTTCATAAAGGATTTTGCAGAGCTATGGTCTGATAATCCAAGAGCATTCAGCAGTCAACCCAGAAAAAAATGGATTTTCAGTGAAAGTCTTCACACTTGGGGCTGAAGCATCATTCGATACTCATCATATACACATACTGTGAACCCTATATACCAGTCACTACACTGGGGTCAATACAATACAAAGCTGAATAAGACCTCCTGACTCTGGGAAGCGGACCATTTAACCACCAAGGGAGAGAAGGATGAAGTATTTTAGGATGTCTGAAGAAAGAGATGACCCCCTTATGGAAGAAACCCAGGACAGCTTCATGGGGAAGCATTTATAGAAAGTTTTCTAAAGGATCCAGGTTCAGGCATGTGAGGTTGGGGAGTTAGACCACTAACTCATCAGCTACCATCACACATGTAGTACAGATGTTGGGGCCTCGTCCAGATCCCCTCTGCCAAGTGGGACTCCCCTCTCCTGATTGCTGGGACTTGAGGGGCTTACAGCTCACAGCTGCTCCTCTTCTCAGGAGGTTTCCATTGGCTGACCAGAGCACCTTACAGGAAGAGAAACCATGCCCTGCCTCTAAGGATGGCTGACAACCAATGACAATCACAAAAGGTCACCCCTGGCCTTAAGATGGGGACAACTGAGTGGTGGGGTGCATCTGGCTGAGCTAATCTCTCAGAGACACCCAACCAGGGTTTGAGCAGAGTTCTTCCCCTCTCCTGTCCTGCTTCCTGCTCTCTCTAGATTTTTCCTGAGGATGCTCCTTCCGTAAATCACAAACACCTAAATGCCTGTCACTGGCTTAGCTTCTCGGAGCCCCACTCAAGACAGCCAGCCTCCGGCTTCCCCTTGTGTAACTGCACAGTGCCACTCACAAGGAATTCTTGGAGTCACCTTCCAGCTCCTCCATGAGCCTCCTGTCCAATTTCCCTCCTTAACTTCCTCTGCTTCATCCAAACTGCCCCCACCACCATGATTTCCATACCTCAGCTCTTATTTTTGTTCTTCCTGATACTAAAAATGTTTCCTCTCCACTTATCCATTTATTTCAAGATCTAACTCAAGTTTTACTTATTCCAGGTCCCCAGATTTGACTCTAACTATACCCTTTACCTGCGTGGGTTTCTTTTTTTTGAGCAGCTAGAGGTGTGCCAAGACATAAACCTATTTTTAATTTTGAGGCAATTACATCAGAACTGCATCATCCAAATAAATATTGTCACTTCCAAAATACTCATCTTGGGGGATTAATCACTTCCTCTAATACAGTCACTGCCCATCATAATTTAGGGGTTCTTCTTTGAGGTTTGCCTTCAGAGTGTGTATCATACCCTATTGAACATGGTAGCCTAAAGCAATCTTCCATCCTTTGAGGTTTTAAGAAATCATTCAGAACTATGACTGGTGATTGCAGATTAGTGAAAGAATATAGGTATTTTGAAATTCCATAATCTATACCCCGTAGAGCCATCCCTGGTTAGATGAGTCCCTTTTTCCCACAAGCTACCCTCAATTCAGACAATCCCAGTGGTGGTTAATATTTGACCTGTGAAAATGATCTTTCTTCCTTTTGGAGACATTTGGATCCATGCCTGCTGAGTAATGCAGGTATTGATGCATTCACTCAACAAATATTTATCCAGAACTTTCCACACACCAGGTACTGCAATACCATGATCAAATAAAACAGTTTTTACTCACATGGGGCTTAGAGTCTATTGGAGGAAAATTACAAGTG
This sequence comes from Glaucomys volans, assembly GCA_020662805.1. NCBI lineage: Eukaryota > Metazoa > Chordata > Mammalia > Rodentia > Sciuridae > Glaucomys > Glaucomys volans. The sequence continues at coordinate 308,445 of JAJEJO010003001.1, forward strand.
AGTTGAAAACATACGGAAGTTTGATGAATGCTCTGATAGAGATTCACCTGAGGGTCTACTGGAGAAAGAGGAGTAAAGTCAGCCTGGAGGGGTGAGGGAGCTTCATGTTTTGAAGGATGATTGATTAAGAGTTTTCTGGAAGGTTGGCAGCAGCAATCTGGAGGAAGGCCTGTTAAGAAGGTATAGATAGAATTCTGAGACAGCAAGACATGTTCAGGACTCTCCCTATGAACAGTAGAAGAGTGGAGAGAGAGAAGAGAGGTGGTCAGGCTGTCCAGATGCTTGTCTTGAGAGAAGTGGGTAGACACTGAAAGACAGGACCAAGATAAAAACCAACCAGAAAGCCCAAACCATATAGTGTGGTTACAAACTGGTGAAATAATCTCTCCATTTGTGCTCAGTACTTCTGTGTGTGGACTTTCCGATGAATCCTTCCGACAACTATTGATTAATGTTGAGACATGACATTACTATCCTCACTTTGCAGATGAGGAAATAAAGACCAGGGAGGTTTAATAACTTGCTCACGATCACACAGCTAATAAGCACCTGAGTTGGGATTCAAACTCTTGATTCCAAAGCTTGGATGACCCCCTGAAAGAAATCCGGTACAGGATATGAATAGATACACCCCTTAAAAGGAAAATTTGAACTGTAAATAAATTTACAACATTCAACCTAGACACAAGCCAAAGCACTGGAAAGTGAAACGGTTCCACACCCCTTTAAAGAGCAGAACACATTTGTTATCGTGTACAATGACATCTACTTTGCATTACTCAACTGGAATGAATACACTGATGGTCACAATGCAAATTTGCAAACATCTTTTGGAAAACAATATAATAATATATATCGAGTCATAAAAATGTCCACACCCTTTTACCTACAAAGAAAATATTTCAAAAGGAGACACAAAGTTTATCATTTCGAAATCATCTCGAACAGTGCAAAACTGTTCCTAAACAACCTAAATGTAAAGTGGTAGGACACTGGTTTGGTAAATGGTCACAGAGCAAATCAACAGAACGTTGTATACATGATCTTTATGTGTAATATGATCTTTACGAGAGTTATGTAACACCAAGGGAAAATAAAGGCTAGAATATAGTGCACTATTGAAACTCATGAGAAATAGTTCCACTATCTTCACAAATTCCCAAATAAGTGGAAACCATTGTAGTATACAATTTCCCCCTTTATAATGCAGTAACCGAAATGTTAATTAATCCCTCAAGACTCTTAAAGAATCTCCGATCTCAAGATTTGCTCATAAATCTATAAAAAAATCAATTCTGCTAATAAAATAAATACCAGATGGCATTATATCACATCATTAGGGTTTTTACCTAAATTTACCTAAATCTGCAAAGAAACAACATCTTTATCACTTCGTGAGAATTCCTTGTAAGCTCCATACAAAAGCAAAAATATTAAATTGAAATGCTCATCCTGGCAATGGTAGCCTGGGCAGTCATCCGACTGGGTGATTCCTACTTCCTCGCACACCAGCTTTGACATCTAGCCATTCCAAAACAAAACTCCTGCAAAATTACTAATCACTGTGATTTTTGAAGTCCAAAGCAAAGAATTGAAATTAAGAATGTCAAATTCAAGAATATCATCAGTACACTACCATTCCTAAGTATGTACATGTTATGGAAACAACTCTTCAAAAATGTAGGCATACGGTCAAAGCTGCCTGGAAACAGAAAATAAGACAATTGTGTTCGGGTGAAAGAATTTTAAGTAATGTTTTCCTTTTAACACATTTTTAAACATTATATGGGTTTTTTTAATAATAAATAAAGTTCACACAAGCGCTTTATTACTCTGCTGTCACATTCCTGTTGGTTGAACTCATTTAAGCCGTTGATAATTTATAGTTTTTACTGTACTGACTGGGCTTTTGGACTGCAATAAATGTCTAAGGACTGGAGAATTAAGTATGAACTGGCTACAGAACTAATCACATCCCACTTCCTATAGCATTCAACCAGAGATGCCAACAGTCCTGTCTTTGTATTCACATTGGTAAAATATACCAGTACTTTGTCTTCAAAGTGGGATTGATGCTCTTTCACTCAGATAAAGAAACATGCCTACAGTTCCCATGTCCCCTCCAATTGATGTGACAGGATCTAGAGGTTACACCTTGTAAATGCTGGATCTAAATGATGCCAGGAGGGAGGGAGGAGGGGAGAAGCAGGAAGGATAGAAAGAACCGAGTCATCATTATATACTCCTGCTAACCATCACTGCAGACCAGTTTTGCTTTTCTTGTTTTCCACAGCTCTTCATGTTGGCCTCCAGCGTCATTCAACTTGCCACACACATGTAATGGAGGGAACAGGGCAGATGAGACACCAGCCTGCACCTTGGTATGTGAAACAGTCAAAATGGTGCCTAATATTCCTCCAGGATACTTGGTCATATAAGAACACAAACTAAGAAAGTGGACTGTATTAGCCTGGGCCGCAGTAACAAAGTGCCATAGACTGGGTGTTTTAAACAACAAAAATTTATTTTCTTATAGTTCTAGAGTCTGGAAGTCCAAAATCAAGTGCCAGCACAGTTAGGTTCTGGTGAAGTTTGCTTCCTGGCTGGCACTGCCACATTCTCACTGTGAGCTCACATGCTGGAGGGAGACGGAGGGCAAGCTCTCTGGTATCCCTTCTTATGAGAAAAGTAATCCTATTGGATCAGGGCCCCATCCTTACATCCTCATTCAGCCTAATTACTTCATTAGAGCCCCATGTCCAAATATAGTCAAGAGTTAGAGGTTCAATATACAAACCTAAGGGAACATAAACATTTATTTCATATCATGTCACTTTCTGCGTTTGCAGCAGGGAAGAATCATAATTGTTTAGGTGAATTTTTTCAATTTGTGAAAAATTATTATGTGTTCACTTAAACTTAATAATCCAGAGAAATGAATTCTGATGTTAAAGGATATAATGGCCTAAAAGAAAAATCAGTAACAAAGACTACTGGGAGTGGGGAACAGCAGCTAGTAACCATTTTTAATTTGGGTCTGGGTGAAAATTGTGAATTTTCATTGAAACCCAATTTTTCTCTTTTTAATAGCGGAACTCCATAACATCTTAAAACTGGTTTTATGCATTTTTTTCCACTATCAATTATGTAAATTCAAAAGACTCAGGACAAGAATAAGGGAGAAAAAAATTTCATTCATATAGTATTACACCTCATTCTTTACCATGCCATCAATCACTGCAGGAGTGAGGGGTGGTAAAGAAAAAGAATCAAGCTGATCACAGTTGAACCCCAGAGAACTCAGGATCGCACAATCAGCATTCTTTCTTCACGAACTGACAGACTCAGATAATAAATACTGAACATCCTCCAATTGGCCAGAAACATCTAACCCTCATCCCATTGAATATTCAGATCTTCCATCTTACAGATAAAGAAATGCAAACTAGGAAAAAGAGAGAAGAATGTAATGCACATTGTGGTTGACTCTTGAATATCTGCACACATCACACTAATGTAATCCAACAAGGCAGCCATAATCCCAACAGAAGCTAGTTCAGGAATGTTCCTGGGACACAGTTCTTCTGGAAGATTCCTGGGGAAAAGTTCCCTCTTCTGAGAAAGCATCCCAGTCAGAGAGCTCTCTTCCTCCTCTAGCAAAGATGCAATGTATCCTGCTTCCAACAAGCATACACCAAAGATGGTTAGAGTGGCCAGAGGGAACGATGGCATTAAAGATGGTATCACTGAGCTGCCCATCACAAACCCCATGGCCAGCCAAACCACTGGAATTTATGTTACAAAAGAATGAATTTTCTAAGTATCTGTGCTACTGTGAGTTGGACCCTATTTCCTTTCCATCAGAAGCACTCTGCTGATACAAAAAGCCAGAATCCAAACTCAGGACTGTGTGATTACCAAGCACCTCCCCATTCCCAGAGTTTTCTAGTCTGAGAGGCTGTCTCTTGAGGGACATAAAGTCCTGACAGGCCTCTAAGTCAACAGCTGCAATGGCCCTGCAGTCAGACAGACTTGGATAATGTCCCAGATCTGCCACTAATTAGCTGTGCGATCACTGGCAAATTGCCTCTTCTCTTCACGCCTGTTACCTCATCTGAAAAATGGGACAATAATAGTGCCTGCCACAAAGGGCTGTTTGGAGACCAAAAGACATTTCCACAAAGTAGGTGCTCAGCGACCCTTAGTTGTCAGAGAAAGGGACCGGCATGGCTTTCAGTGTCTAGAATCTTTTCATCAGAATCCTTAAGATGTTTTGAGCAGAATGGTTTTTTAAAAATTTTTTCCTGAGATATGAAATTTATGCCAAAATTAAAATACAGTGTTTTTTTTTAATGTTTGTCCCTGTCTGGGCTTTCATCATTTTAATTAGTGACTTTCCTCATTCTTCACTGAAAACACACGCACACACACATTAAAACATTTAAAATATCATCCAAAGTATCATTGCTATGGTTTAGGACCATACAACAAAGGCACATAAACTGAAGGCTTGGTCACCAGTCCATGATATTATTGGCAGGTAGTACAACTTTTAGGGGGTGGGGCCTAGGGGAAGAAAGTTAGGTCATTGGGTGTGTGCCTTTGAAAGGGATATTGAGATTCCAGTCCCTTCTCTTTCTCCTCTCTCTTTCTCTCTCTTCTTCTCCTCTCCTCTCCTCTCCTCTCCTCTCTTCTCCTCTCCCCTCCCTTCCCCTCCCCTTCCCCCCACCCCACCCTGCCCTACCTCCCCCCCGCCACTTCCAAGCCACCATAAGGTAGGCAGCCTCCTCTACCATGTGTTTCCACCATGAGATAATATGCCTCCGTGGGACCAAAGCAACCAGGCCAAACAACACTGGACTAAAACCTCTGAAACCATGAGACAAAAGGAATCTCTCATCCTTCTAAGTTGGTTTGTCATAGTGATGGGAAGCTAACCCCACACTCACACTACCTACTTAAGCTAGTCTTTGCTTTATTACTACTAGCATGCAATATTCACATGCCTACACTTAGGGCGAACCTACTCTTGCTTTCTGTTACTTTTAAATTTCATCGAATTTCCCCATATTTCTACATGTTCTCTAAAATTATTTGCTTTGCTTTTTAAGATTGAAATCACATACTCTCTAAAAAGAAAATATATTTATATTTTTATAAGCTTATAAAAATATAATTAAGATTTTTATTTTAACATAATTTCTGTCTTGTTTTTCTTTTACCTTAAAGATGATGCAGCAGTGAACATTTTTGCTCATGTATTTTTGGTTTCTGTGTGTTATATCCATAAGAAAAAAATTCCTAGGAGTGGAATTACTGAGTCTAACGGTAAGGTTTCTCATTTGCCTCCGGCTCCATAATTCTTTCCAAATGGAATGTTCTCATTTGCGATTGTAAACTTCATCTTAACTACTCAGGACTGAAATTGAGTGCCTCTGTGTAGTTACTTGGTATGAAATATCACATGAACCTTTGTACTTTGGGGAAATCAGTATTTTGTTTGCCTTGCCATGCGTTTCAGACATCATAAGTCAAGTTTCTGCTTTCTTGGCTTCAAAGGTTCCTCTTTAAACCAATCAGTCTTATTTTTCATAGGCCCTGAACTTTTTAAAGACTTTCTGATATTATCTCCCTGTCTTTGTGGATCTAATAGGATTGACATAGACCCCCAAGGATGCATAAATGGCTCAGGGATGCTATTTTAAATCTCTTTTAAATGAATGATCAAGTTCCAATTTGCACTTGTCTGAGAAGCACATTTCTAGTTTGGGGAGAAGTAGTACAATCATTTTAGAGATGGAGTAACACTAAGTCCATGGAAACCCACTGACTACTTCCTGGATGAATACCTTGGATTAATTGAATAAGCAAGGAAAAATTTCTCAATTGAATAATTAAGAAAAGTGCACTCCCATGCAAACTTTACTGTGGATTCCTCCTCATTCTCCTAAATAGCAAAAATAACTGCCCCCTTTGCCGTTGGAGCAGGGAAGTGGGTTTGGCTATGCCAGGATGAGTCTCTAGGGAATAGAGAAAACCTATGTATTTTTCTCTGGTGCTGAGTTCAACTGACTCAAGGAGGGATGCCTCAAAGTCACAGGAAGGTAGTGAACACAGATCTGAATGCTTCTAAAGGGACTTGGTATAACCTGCTGTGAGGTCTTTCTACTTTCTCATGTTTCCAACACAATCATTAATCCAAATCTAAATGCAGACACTAAAACACAAGGTACCACGACCAGGAACCAGGGTAGCCATTCAGATGATGTGGAGCATGCTTATGTTCAACTTTTCCCCTTGATTGTTAGAGACATGGAAACACATTTAAAGATTATGGTAGAATTCCAAAAGTATGTCTAGAAATCACAATGGAGTTACAAACCTGAGGTTAAGAAATATGTCAAGTTTAAGAGTCTAGAAATGTTTTGTGTAGAAGATCAGAAGGTAAATGTGTTAGACTTTGAGGGCCATGTGGTCTTTGTTCCACTTATGCAAATCTACTAGCATGAAAGCAGCCTTAGACACTTTGTAAACCAATAGGCAAAACCATGTTCCAATAAAACTTTGTTAACAAAAACAGACACCAGACTTGGCCCAAGTGCCCATCCCTGCTCTCTGTGTGAAAATAAAATGGGTTCATATCCAACTATCAGCTCTGAATTCTTCATATCATCATATCATGAGTGTCTATCTTTATATGTTGTGGGATTTAAGAAGTGGACCATGATTCTTTCAATGAAACATGGAGTTAATTCAATCAATCCTTAATTAGCCCTGTCTGTTAAATATGACCCAAGACTACATTTTTGGTGATGTAGATGGAATTGGTTAAGAAAGTTGTTTTAAAAATTGGACATTAGCAGCCAATACAAATCAATTTTCAAAAACTTCTGATGAGCAATTGAATCTGGCCTCTTTGAGAACTGAGCAGACTCTGCTTTGAATGGTGTCCCTGGGGATCAGTGAGGAGGTGAAGGCAGGGAAGTCTTCTATGCTAACAGAGAGTGTGCTGGGCTTGGGGTTGATTATTGGTAATGCAAATAATTAGCTGTGTGACCTTACTTTGGGCAAGTTGTTCACTTTCTCTGGGACTTGACCTCCCCTTCAATAGAGTAAGGGATTTGGATCAGGTAAATTGAATTAGAGAAGTCCTTAGTCTGCTTAGACTTTGAACATTTACAATTTTATGTCTACCAATGTATGCTGAAAGCCTTTCATCATGTTAGCAAGCAATTTAGAGAGTTCTGCCTCTTATGGAGCTCAAATACACATATTAAGAAGGTGTCTTATGTTACTTTTCCCTAAAACCAAGACACTATATATCTTAGGAGCCACCATGATTATGAAAATGCCCCTTGCTTAGAAGTCTTCCATCCAACCAGATATGCAACTGCTAACTGCAAGCCAAGGCAGAGTGACAACAGAAGGGTAGGAAATGTGCTATGAGCATGTGGAGAGAGGGGTGCTAATTCCTACCCCAAGAGGAAGTATTTGAGTTGAACCCGGAGGGATGAACAGACGGTTGGGTGTTAGGAGACTTTGCCAACAGAGGGTAGTTCAAATGGAGAAAGATGGTGGGTATACTAGCCAGGGTTCTCCAGAAAATGGAACCAGTAGAAGATACAAAGATGGATAGATGGTGGGGGAAGAGGGAGGGAGAAATATGAAAAGATTTATTGCAGAATTGGTGTCACACAGTTATGGAAGCCAAGAAGTCCTGTGATCTGCTGTTGCAAGCTGAAGACCTGGAAAACCAATCGTATGATTTGGTCACAAGGCCTGAGAGGGGAGTGGGACAAGGAGAAAGGAGAAGGTGATGGTGTAGGTTGCTGATGTCTTCAGGCCCTCCGTGGAGGGAAATGCCAACTGCAGGTGCAGTCAGACATTAGTGAGGGCTGTCTGTGTCATTCTATTCACAATTCAGATGGGGTCTCCTCCAGAATTGCCCTCGCAGACACTTCCAGAATTAATTTTTTACTAGCTATCTAGGCATCCCTTGGGTCAGTCAAGTTGACATAAAATTAACCACCACAGAGACAGCAGCATGCATCACCTTAGAGCCATAGCTCAGAGTAATATCACTTCATGAGTGGCTGTGGATTGGATCCTATGTTCTTTTGTGAAATCAATGATTCATCAACAATAACTACCATGGCAAATATACAATGAAGAGTTTTTCATTAAAAATTTTTTGGTTTTAACTTCCAGGCTGGCTTTTGGTTTGTATCTTTCCCTTGGTTGGTACTGCATAATCATGGATCCTTGGTTTAAAACGAGTTCAGGTCAGAGCAGACAAATAGGTCAGGTCAGAGCAGACAAATAGTGATCATGTTAAGGTCAGTGACTTAAGTTAATCAAAGGAATCATATTGAGCACTGAGGAACAAAAACTGTGGATTCATGGACCTACTGTTAAGCTGGTTATCAGCAACTTTGCTTCAGCAAAACATGACTTAACACATGAAATGAGTGTTGCTAACTTGAATTTTGTTATGTTGTTAATATTTAATTGGTAAAAATTTAATGGTTCTGTAATGAATATAAGCATCTGCAATGATGACTTCTTTCCCATTTGTACATTTTTATGTAATGCTATTAAAAATAATTTAAGTCAGGCTTGGGATCTGTAAGAATTTTTTCGAAGGTATTCATTTCTAATGTTTTCCAAATAACTTCATCCAAGCGAACTTGAAGTTTATTTCTTCATATATCAGATGGAGATGATAATTGCTTATTTCACAGAACTATTAAGAGGATGAAATGAGGTAACAGTTGAAAGACGGTCTGGAAAACATGCAGTGTTGCATAAAATCAAGGAGGTAAAACAGTATTTGCCATAAAACACATAGAGTAAAACAAAACACCTGCCCACTCTCTGCCTCTCAGCCCACACACTCGGGCTGTTGGCAGGACTGCACTCTCAGGTAAAGGGCAATGACTCAGCCAAGATGCATTCCCTGGGGATTCCTGTACATACAGCAGAGTTCACCTGCCCATTGCATCACTGTCTCTGTAAACACACAGACACTCTCACAAGTTTACTCAGGGCTCCTCTCAGAATTTGGAACAGAATGCAGCCCAGGAAAAATGCAGCTGCCAACTCACCCCGCTGAAGCTTTCCAGACTATTTGCAAGCAGCTGATGACAGAGCACATCTTGAAACCCCAGCTGGAAAGACTTGAAAGGCAGGTGGGCAAGATTTTCTATCATGTTCTTTAGCACGAAGGGGCCCACAGAGTGAGTATTTCAAAATGCTTCAAAACCCAGCCTAGGCTCAGGGAGTTGGCTGCACCCTAGACTGTCCAGGCAGCTTCACAGCATGAACAACAGTCATTTGGGTCAAGATTTCTGCATCAAGTTTCTTGTTAATACCTATATGCATTGGTATTTACTAAAGAGAGAGTGGGGCACCTCCACCAATTAAAGTAAAATTTAGATAAATGAAGGGTTGCCTAATAATAAATTTAAATTTTGATCTCTAGCAGTAGTTTTGCAATTGCTTATTCAAGGCAGATCAATTCATATTTCTTAGGTAACCAGAAGATACCTGGCTATGAAACTTTTAACTTTCAGTTGCTTCATTTCAATAATATTGACATTTCTCGCTGATAAAAACTCTCATAGCCTGCAAGAATGTTTTTGAATGTCACAATAAGATTGAATTAGGATTTTTAACTTGAAATAGATAATTCTGAACTATTGTGCTAATAACAGCTTTGCTCAAACTCACTGAGCAAAATCAGTCCTTAAAATGACTCACTCCTACATTCTTCTCAAATGCATGACAAGTGGCTATATTGTTGCATCCTCTTTAATCAAAATACTCTCCCAATTCACCGCTGGTGAGAGTTTAAGCAACTGGACAGCCAGGTTGTGTCAGGATTGGTTTGTGATTCCTCCCTCCCCCTTTGCCAACTGGGGTGGTGGTGTTGGCAATCGCCATTAGGTTGCCTGCCTTCCAGGACCACTCCTGCTTAGTAGTGATTCTGAATTCTCCAGAAACAGACTCTGAGATGGAATTTGTCATACAGGGTATTTATTAAGAATCAATGGGTACAGAAGAGAGGAGGAGGGGGCTGTTGTAGACACAACAAAAACCAGCCAGCCCCACAAGGAGCTCTGGGTGTATCTGACCCAACAAGGTTGGCCCTCATGGGAATGAAATGGCAAGGCTTTTATACCCACTTCAATCTGTTACTTACAGGTAGGCTGGCTCAGATGTCGCAGCTTTCTGCAATCCAGGCAAACCCTGAAGTTGTTGACAGCTTGAAGATATATGCTGACAAATGGGGCAACAAGTTGTTCCTTGAGGGGGTGTCTCAGTTTATTTTATGCTGCTATAACAGAATCCCACAGACCGGGTAATTTATAAACAATAGAAGTTTATTTGACTCATGGTTCTGGAAGCTAGGAAGTCCAAAATTGAGGCTGCCTTCTTGTTACATGGCAGAGGACATCCTTTGGAGGGTGGGGGGAGAGAAAGAGAGCACAAAAAGGACACAGACTTGCCTTTATCAGCTACCCACTCCCATGATAACAAACCCACTTCCACCATAGCAGTATTACTCCATGGCCTACTCATCTCTTCAAAGTCCCACCTCTCAGCACTATGGCATTGGGGATTATATTTCTTACACTTGAACTTGAGGTGGGGGACACATTCAAACCATAGCAGGGGCCTTGCCTGTTTGTATCCACCATAGTCCACCCATTGCTCTGTTCAGATTCACTCCTGAATACCCAATTGGAGAACTTTAAGATTCCAATTGGGGACCATATCTTCCTGAGAAACTCAAAGGAAGTTTAATGGGTTGAACTATAGCCTCCAGCACTGAATCTGTTATCAAGGACACAGCCAGTATGCAGCATCTCTCTGTTCTGCTATTCCTGCTTGATTCCTCTTATCTTCAGCCATCACATCTATTGGCCCAGTAGTTTACTTCCTTCCATGACCTGGGGTCTCTTCCCCAAGGAAAATAAGTTCCTAGCTACCATGACCTTCTCAGGCCAGGATTGCAGCAATTTTTCATTTACTATCACAACAGAGCAAGGGAATACCAGGAGACACCAGTACATCACCTGAGGTTCACCCACACCCCTCTTGCTTCCATTATATAGGAGCCTCCCCACTTCTTACTGATTAGTATCAATCACCTCTGCCAAGGTGATGACTCCCTGTCTGCTGGTGTCCACTTGGCAGCCACAGCTTCATATTTAATAGAATTCTTATTGTGCAATCTAATAAAATGTACTCACTCCCTTTTGGGGGACAATAGGTTCTAACCCTAAAGAGCCCAGAGTTTGGGAATGAGGGTCAGAAAGTCCCCTTTCCTCTACAGAGGCTACTGGGAGTGGTAACTGGCCTTGCTCCTGCTTCAACTCTTGATTCCCCAGACTCATGCACGTAACCACATAAAAATCTGACTTGATGCTTATCCTGGTTAAAGGAGTCCCATATTTGTAGGTTAGTATATTTGCCTTATCTCTACTACTTTGCCTACAACAGATATCCAAATTATCTATCAGATAGCAGTCTCTGAGTGGTGTAGTAATGGTATGAACAGTGGATCCCATGTTCATAGGCCACTCCCACAACTCCTCGCTGAGAAGCAGATTCCTTGGTTAGTTGTTGTATTGAGTGAGAATCTGTATTGGTGCTTCAAAATTATATAAACTTCTAGTTAGTGGGACCAGCTAAGGATCTGCGGTCAAGGAAAGACAAACTTACGCTTGAGGTATATAACTCCTAATAGAATAAATTTTTAGCTCTTCCAGAAAGATTTTAATATACTCAAATTGTCACAAAGTGGTTGATTCCATAATGAGGAGTTGGGGTTAGTTTCTGTTGCTGGCAAACTAATATTTTGAGGCAGGAGTTATTAAGTTAGTCTTAGGAAGTGGAAAACCATTCTGTGGGCCAATGAATGGCCTCCATCTCTCCCACCATGGACACTCCACCCATGTGTCCATCAGGCCAACACCAGCTGATGATCAAATCTGACTGCGTCATTCTGTCTCCATGGTTGCTTAGTATCTTCTGTGATTATCAGGAGACCTCTAGTATAAAAATCATACTTCGTACCCATACCCCTCTTTATCCTCAGTCTTATAATTTTTCTCTTTCCAACCCTGACCAGCTATAAAGCCGATTCATCACCAGTTAGAAAATATATGATATATATGTTATATATTTTTCTAAATGTATGTATATGCACATGTATATATGTACAAATATATATTATTTATATAATATATATATATATATATATATATTCTAACCCTTATTCATTTCTCCTTCCTTGTCAAGTAAATAATAAGGAGTATCTTCTGAAGCTCTGTCCATTGAGATGGTCACTGACCACCCTTCAAGGCCAATCTCAAGTAAGGAGGCTCAAATGTCAGTACCATACATTTCCATCTGGTACCCAAGGAAGGTTGGGAGTTTTTCTTCTCTAACAACTGATGGTAAGGGATCTCCTGTAAGATTTGTGCTAATGCACCCAAAGGACCTGAAAATACATATGATAAATTTAGGGGCTAAATACATCTCAGTCATAAGTCACATGTCCGCCCTATGCTTTTACTTTGGATCTGTATTTAAAAGGCATTGAAAGAGTCCTCTCTGCCCCATTCCTCCCAAGAAGACATCAGGATTAACCTCCCATCTGCAAAGTATTTGTGAACTTAAAAGGAAGAATCCCCCAAAGGCTTACCATAATTGTTAGTTGGGTTTGGTGAGTCCTGAAACTTTAAACAAGGGATGGCTGAGGTTCTCAGAAATGGAAAAGGCAGGTCAAGGTGTACGGATATGCCCAGAAATTGCCCCGTGCTCAGTAAACAGATGCTGAGCTGATTATTAAATGCCCATGCAATGGTCTGCGGCACTTTCAGTGATGTCTGCTGGGTGGTTTGCTGGTGGTTGACCGTGTTCAAACTTGTAGTCAGTAAAGTTCCCATGGAGATCTATATCCAAGCTGTGTGTGTGTGTGTGTGTGTGTGTTTGAGGAATAGACAGGGAGGAAAAAACAAAGGAGAATCGATTTTCTTGAATACTTCTCTTTGTCACATTTGAAGGTCTGTCCCACTCTCAGTACAAAGTTTAATGACCACCAATTAAGAGGAATGTATTTACTACTATGCATAAGCTATTGTTCTGAGTGTTCTGGGGAAATAAAAAGTCACCATATATGGACTTGACCTATGGTTTGGATAAAAGTCCACAAAGTCCCATGTGTTCCCCAGCATGGTGCTATTGAGAAATGGTGCAAACTTCAAGAGGTGGAGCTTGGTGGAAAATTCTTAGGTCATTGGAGTGTCCTCAAAGGGGATTGTGGGAACCCAATCTCTTCCTCTTTCTTTTTTCTTTCACATCCTAGACACGGGGTGAAGCATCTGCCCTACCACATACTCCCATGGATGTGCTTCCTCACTACAGCCTGAAAGCCACAGGACCAACCAGCCATGGATGGAAACCTCCAAAATGCTGTATTTCTAACTGGGAATGAGAAAGGGGCATGAGAAAGGGGTTGAAAAAGGGCAACTGGGCATAAAAGGGGGTGACTTGAGGGCTTGGGGGGTGACTTGGCCCTTTTGATAAGGGTTCTTAGTGGTATTGTTATTGGTGATAGAAAAACCAGGGTATATGGTAAAGTTGAGCAGTAAAAATAGAAGCAAACTGGGCGTGGTGGCGCACACCTGTAATCCAAGCGACTTGGGAGGCTGAGTCAGGAGGATCACGACTTCAAAGCCAGCCTCAGCAACTTAGCGAGGCCCTAAGCAACTCAGTGAGGCCCTGTCTCTAAATAAAATACAAAATAGGGCTGGGGATGTGGCTCAGTGGTCGAGTGTCCCTGAGTTCAATCCCTGGTACCAAAAAAAAAAAAAAAAGAAAGAAAGAAAGAAAGAAAAAAAAATAGGAAGCAAGACCTGCTAGATACGGTGAAGGAGAGAGTGACAGGGAGAGCAGAAGGCACTTTCACAGAAACATGGAAGTCACGAGTTTTGGGCTGGGGAGAGTCAGTAACTGAAGAGGCCAAAATCTCTGTTACAGAGGGCCTATCCTCCTCAGTTGAGGAGAGATCTTTCAAAATTGGAAACTCTAATATTCCATAGTGGTGACATGAAAGCAGGCATGCCTTGCACCTGTGTCTGCGTCGGGCCCCCATAGAGTAGGAGAATGTCAAGGTTGGAAGCCTCTTTGGGATAATCTACTCCACTTTCTTTGCTTTGTGGTTGGGAGGCTGGGACCCAGGAAACAGAGACCTTTTTTGGGGAGGGTAGGGGAAGCCGAAGGACACATCCGTGGCCAGTGAGGAGAAGATTTGGTCTCTCAACTTTCAGTCCAGGAGTCTAACTCTTCTTTTTGCCCTTAGATATTCTAAAGGTCCCAGCCCTCCAGTGAGTGTTTATATTTTCTTTGAAGACTTCCTCTTGCTGACCTTACCTGCCCAACCACTTCCCACCCAGGAGGTTGTGGGCTTTGAAGGACACCCTGGCACTCTGTTGGCTTCTGCATCTGGGGCCTCCAGTGTAGCAGCCCTGCTCCTGTCATCACCTCCTGCACAGCCCAGACACATCCTGGCTGCCACCTTGGAACTGGGCAGCTCCATTCTGCATTCTTGGAGCTGCTGGCAGATCTGCCTCCCTGCACCTGCTATGCCAGCTGCTCCAGCCTGAGCTTTTCCAACCCCAGACATCCCTGAACTCCTGAGGCCTTTCCACCCACTGGCACTCGGGGTGGGCTCCTGGGGGGTTTCCCCAAACCAGTGTACTGAGTCTGCATCTGCTCCTACTGTAAGAAGCAAGGCCCCTTCTCATGCTCCTGTCTCTGTGGTCACTGTGCTGAGGCACAATGTCTTCAACACCTGCACATAGGATGACCAATTTGCTCTGGATTTGAAACCGCAAGTCACAAATCCCAGGAGCTTCTTAGTCCTAGGCAAATCAGGACAATTGATCACCTTACCTACATACTGTGTCTATCATCCCAGGCCCTTAACATGCATTATCACAAAGTCTCACTACCTGTGAAGTAGATACTGTTATTGTTCTTATTTGATGGATAACAAATGGATGCTTGTGAAGGTTAAACAACTTATCCAAGTTCATGCACTTGTAAGTGTCCGAGTCATGATTCCAAAGCCATATTCTTCATTACTACTCAAAAAATTGCACAAGTTCTGCCTGATGGCTTGCTAAGGCTTAGAGCCCCTGGAACACTCCCCTCATTAAGGATCCAGAGCCAGGATGCTCTGGATCCACTTGATCAGAATCAACCCTTGCCCATGAACCCTCCCAACCAAGAATTTGGAGCTTCTGTAAGACTGAGCTTCTGCAATGCCAGAGCCCCCAAATATGAAGCTCAAAACAGATCCACAGGAGAGACTCTTTCCTCCTGGACTCCTACTCTAAGCATTTAAAATTGTCCATCACATCATTCCTTCCTGCAGTGAAATTCCAGTTCTAAAAATCCACTTCTTAAAACAATCAACTCATAAAGTAGTACCCTTCCCCCCTTGGGGCATCCTTTCTGCATGTTGCTTTACCTGTTCATTCTCAGGTCACCCAGCCTGAGATGGAGTGAAATGAGAAGTTCTACATTCACTCTGGGGAACTGGAGCAACCAAAAAATGGTACAAAACAAATACACATTAGCAGAAGAATGTCCCCTTTATTTTAGTCTTTAAATGCTATTACATTAGAATGATGCATACGGATAGGTTTTTGCTCTCTTAAATGCCTTTCTAGAGCATGATTATCTCTCAGAGTGCAGCTCTTTCAGGTAGATGTCATTGTTTTGCCTGTTTTTCAGAAGAGGAAACTGAAGTCCAGAGTGTTGGAGTCACTCTTAGTCAGCCAGTGTGTGGAGGGCCTCTGACCACAGAGGTCTTGACATCCTCCCCACCGGCAACTCTTCACAGTGCTGGGATTGCATTGGTGACCTCCCTTAGAGGGTGCAGTGCCTCTGTGACCTTCATCAATGCCCTTCGAGGGTCCCTAAGTGAATGCAAAATGTTATACTTACTATGGAAACTCAACTTCACCACACTATATCTCACACGCCTCCTGTGCACTCTCAGGAACTCTCTTGGGGCCTCCCAGACAGGATTGACAGTCAGGGCATGTAGCAGACCCTGAAGGAGGGCAGGCTTGGTGGAGTTGAAAGGAAGGATTCTCTCCACTCCCACCATTGGGCCCACCCCAAGGTGGAGCAACTGAGAAGCCTCCCAGGAGACATACCTTCCTCCATACCACCTCCTTGCTGGGAGCTAAATAAGCCCTTCTCGCAAATGTTCTGGCTGAGAGTCCCCACAGTTCAAGGGTGATGGCCTCATCATCTCCCCAGGAGCTCCGAAGTGCAGTCCCCTTTACAGAGGGGACCTCCCCCACCATGTCTTCATGGAGGCTCATTTCCTTACATGCACTCACTCCTTTGCCTTCTAGATTGATTTATTGGCCCAGCAAACTACAAATTTCAAATAGACAAAGTGTCTATTTAAGCTCTTCTCAGCCTTTTTACTTTAAGATCAATATATTTCATAACCATTCCTGAGAGTAGTTTCAGTGGAGCCTGCACTCTGCCAAAAGAGAAATGAATTCAGGGCAGGGGACCATGGAATGGGTGAGAGGCAACAGGGGCACTCCCATTTGTTGAGATTGCATCCTCTGTCCTGTCAGCTATAGGCTTAGGGAAGATGGACCAGCCAGAGTTCCAGTGTGCAAGCAACAGAGAACTCACTCCACCCAGCTGCGAGAGTGGGCACGGTGAGCTGAGAGCACGCGAGCTGCAGGGCAGTGTGCTCCTTGGATCCAAATCCAAAACTCCAATCCTCCAACTTCTGCATAAACCGATGTGGGCCTAGTACTGACAGCTGAGGGCACGTGAGCTAAGTTCATGGTTCTTCAAAGATGACCTAGGAAGCTGACCGTATGAAGGCAAAAAACAGAAAGAAGGAAGATCAAGAGATTTTTTTGAGTCCAGCGTTCATGACTATTTAGACTAAACACAACATTTTAATACAGAAAAAGAAATTCTCTTCCCAAAGGAAAGAAATAGGGGGTGCTTAAAGAAAAGAAGAGGCCTTCCACGATTCCTTACTAAATTACATTCTGAACACAGCACAAGCAAATCAACCTCAAATAAGCACCTCAAATTCCTGCCCAGACAGAGCACGTTTGGAGAACAAGCTGTCCAGGGTCATCTTCTTCTACTTGCCTCGTATTTGAAAATGTGCTGGTTGAACACCAGCCCTGAAGTTAGGTGAAATATTTATATGTATGTTCTTAACAACAATCCTGGCTTCAAATATTCTCTGCAGTTGCCCCACAAACAAATATTTGCCCAGCTTATAAATTTGCATTTGGAATATTCAGCCTGGTCAATGCAGACCCCCTGTCCTTGGAGGCACCAACAGTCCTAGCTTTAACGGTTAGCCTTGAAAGAGACCCTTGTAACAACTCACAGTGTGCCCTTTAGGAGCTTCCAGGAAGACACCGCTAACTGCTTAACTTTGAGGATGCAGCTTTCTTGGTCCAACTCTAAACCTGGGACTTTTTAAAAACACACACGTTCCATTTATGGGCATGTCAGTAGTCACTGGGCCCTGGTAAACATTTTCCAACAGAGTCAGTCTCTTGGAGCATTTAGAGGCCGTTTTCCACTTGGTTTTGATTTTGTTTTTTTAATTCCCACATGTTGCCTGCTGTGTCCTGTTATGGCCATCACAGAGGCAGTCAGGATGTACGCGAGCCAAGTAACAGTGTGGAAACCCCTCCACGCTGCAAAACTGAAGTTCAAATGTTCAAATCCCAGCAGGGCTGACAGCCACTCTGCTTCCACAGCTTAGATAAGGGGAATTGGAGGGATTTGCTGTTTGGGCATCTACCGCCTGCAACGGCCCGCTCTGCAACACTCAGTTACAGTTCCTTAATGAGCCATTGTGGCGCTCGGGTCTCTGAGAAGATGGTCCTTTAGCAAAATTTCACATGCAGGTGCAAATTAGTTTACTCAATCACCCTCCTAGAACAGAGCACTTAGATCTATCTTCCCCTTCTCCATGTTCGGCTTTCATTTGAAATACAATTTGGAATTTTTAAAAGCATTTGAAGATGCTGTCTTAAGCTTTGTTTAGCAGGAAAAGTAATAGGAGTGAAATAAAGTGAATAACAATTCTTACTAAGTGGAGCCTACGACCTTCCCTCCTGCAGGCTGAGTGGGGTGTACTTGAAGCATCCTCAATGACACATGGTTGCTTAGTAACCTCTTTATCCGCCATTTGGGTTTTCTTCTGATAGGCATGTAAGAAGAGAGTATTTTGGTACTTTTATCTCTCCCCTTCCAGATGTAGTGAGAAACGATTTTGTAAAGGTCACCCCATACTTTTCTTTGTAAGCACGACATCTGACTAACAAGGCAACTGGGCTGAGACGTACAGTGATGAGTGTTGTGCTCAGAACAATGGTTCCCAAACCTTGGTATGCATCAGAACTTCATAAAAGTTCAAAGGTTCGAGCCCTCTCCTGTTTCAAGCTGCCTGAGGTACTGTATTCTTTACAACACGTGGGTGTTGGGGATCCACTGCCAGAGCCTGTGTCACTTGCTGTATAAGATCAACAGAACCCAGGAGTTCTCAGGTGGCCACCTGCCGATGCCTATCAAAATCAGATCTCTGCCTGACCTTTTGCAAAAGCAGATTCCTCTACTGCTTAATTCCATCCATGGACCCAGGCGTAAGCAGCCTCCCAGAGTGCCTGCATCAGCCATTTATCTGTGTGCTGTGTACACAGATGGGCTCTGGTGATAATGTTTGGGTAGTTGCTCCCAGGAGACATGATCCAGGAGAAGATGAACATTAGAGAGAGCACATCAAAGTCACGCCAAAGGGAAAACAAAGTCCAAAGACCCACTTTCTCTGAAGCTGTTGATTTCAGATCACTTATAAAGCTAACATTGCTACCTCAGGGCTGTGAAACACTGAAGTTCATTTCAATAAAAGCTACTGTGGTGTTTCCTTCTCTAGAGAGTTTAAGAGTTCAGGAAGCCCTGTCTCTGGAGTGAAAAGTAGATCTACCTGCATATACGTGACTTGAAATTCCATGACCATCATAGAGACTTAGACTGCTCCCAGGAAGGACTTAAAACAATCCTCCACCCTGGAGCAGGGGTCCAGTAGAACCAATTCAACTGAGATGCAACTTGTCTAGGCACACAGAAAAAGAAGTAGAAAATGTGGGGAAAGATGATATAGGCAGAAAATACTTTGAACCTTGATGGAATTTCTGCTCACAAGTTAATCTCCCCCTGACATAAAAAGCAAGACAACACAATTGTTTAAAGAAGGTACATTAACTGTGGCTTTGAATGAAGTGATTAGAAAACATAACTTGTTTTCCCTTCAGTTGGAAAGACTTCTGGAGCAAACACTTGTCCCAAAGCTCTCTATCCAGGTAGAAACATCTCTTGGGCTCAATGACCTCTTCACAAATCACGGGAAACAGAGTTATATGGTGTAGATGAAATTGCAATTCCTGTAATTCTGTACAGAAATTATTTCCAGAAAATTCTAGACTTCATTTCCACATATTCAGTCTCCTTGGTCATGAACCAATGTTGAAGACATAGCAAGAAACTGGATTCTGGGGTATACAGTTAGCACAACAAAAAAAAACTTCACACCAAAGTCTAAACGTGGTCAACCTGTGTGAGTAAGCTTTATCCTTTACTGTTTTACCCTAGCAAGAAAAAGAAGACTTAGCAATGGAAGGATGTTCATCAAAACGTGGGGAAAATGGGCTTTAGATATACCCAAAGCTGAGTTTGAGGCCTGGTTCCACCATTCTCCAGTCATGTACTCTCAGGAAAGGTTGCTTGATGTGTCCAGAACTGTTTCCTCATCTGCGAAATGAGGAGAGTAAAAGAGCTCCCTCACTGGGTTGCTGGGAGGACTATATTCAATGAGCTGATACGTGTTGCACAGGACAGAGCAATGCTGTGTCAGCCATCTTTTTGAATCATCTTGAATCTGTAAGGAAACAAGACCCCTCTGCACGTCAACAAAACTCTCCCATCATTGGAAAGTGGGGAACAATAGGAAGGAAATGGAGGCATTGGAAGTGATGGATGTCTCCTACTTATTATCTTCTCTAAAAACAGAAAAATGTGTGGAGAACTGAATCAGTTATTTATTGATCCTCTTAACCACACACCCAGGACCGTCCTTGACACTATTGGGGTCTCAATGGCCCCTGCCCTAGAAGAAGCTATGATCTAATTGAATAGACAAGGCATACAATTGTCTAACTGTATGTTTAGATAAAGAAACTTTAAGGATAAATTAAAATTGATATCTTTGGTGAAGAAAGGATGAGAGGAATGAGATTAGTGTGAATTTGATAGAAGCTTTTTGAAGGTGGTTGGGTCAGGGAGGACCTTGAGTAGCAATTATGTACCTCCTATCCCTGTTTATATCAGTTACCAGGAGACACCCAAGCCCCCTGGGCCAGGCCCCTATCCCCTGTACAGCTCCTTGTACCCCTATGCTGATCCAATCTCATCCTCTTCCTATCTGTCAAACCTTCCTGGACCCTTTGATGTCATGATCTGAAACTGGAACCTCCTAAACCACATCTCTGCAGGCCCTTGCCACCTTCCTAGCCTCACTATGCCCAGCTCTCCCCCAAGAGATCCTGCAGCCTTCTCCAGCAGTGGCCTTTTCCCTCACACATCCCCCAGTCCCCTCCTGGCCAGCCTCCTTATTGCTCCTTGGCCTCCTCTCCCAAATCTCCAGTAGTTCTCATACCATCAGCCCAGAACACCTGTCCCAACCCCACACCTTGGAGATTAGAGCACTGGATGACTGTTCACCTCTTCAGCATTGCTCCTGTGACAGACAGAAAAGTGGCCCCAAAGTTGTCAGTATCCAAATCCCTGGAATCCGTGAATATGTCATATGTAATAAGGGGCTGAATTTTATCTTCCCAGAATTCAAATATTGAAGCCCTAACCCCTTGTACTTCAGAAGATGACTATATCTGAAAACAGGAACTTGAAAGAAGTGACTAAGTTAAAATAAAGTCTTTAATCTGTTCCGACTGGAGTCCTTATAACAAAAGAAATATGGACACAAAAAGAAACGCCAAGAAGTCACCAAAACAAAGGCTTTGTACAAATGCCATAGAACCAAGGTGGTCATCTGCAAGCCTTGATTCAAACATGACTGACATCTTGATCTTAAATTCCCAGCCTCCAGAACCGTGAGAAAATGAGCTTCTGCTATTTAGAGTACCCAGCCTATGGTATTTTGTTATGGTAGCCCTAAGCAAACTTACTCACACAGAAAGGGGAATTAAGATTGCAGATGAAATCAAGGCTGCTAATGAACTGACTTTGAAATAGGGAGAGTATCTGGAATTATCCCATTGGGCCTGATATAATCATGAAGGTCCTTAAAAGTGAAAGAGCTGGGCACAGTGACACATGCCTATAATACCAGCAGCTTGGGAGGCTGAGATAGGATTGCAAATTTGAGGCCATACCCAGCAACTTAGCAAGGCTCTGTCTCATAATAAAAAATAAAAGGAAAGGGCTGGGGATGTGGCTCAGTGGTAAAGTGTTCCAGGGTAGATCCCCAGTACAAAAAAAAAGAGGGAAGCAGAGTCAGTGATGTAATGAGAGAAGACTTCCTAGCTGCCACTGGCTCAGGATGGAGGAAGGAACTGCCAGTCAAGGAACTTAGGTGACCTCTAAAAACTGGAAAGGGCAAGGAAATGAATCCTCCCCGAGGGCCTCCAGAGAGGGACTCAGCCTGCAACCCTTGATTATTGCCCAGTGAGACCTGAATTGGGCTTCTATCCTAAACAAAAGTAAGATAATACAATTAAACAGTCTGTGGTAATATGTTTCAGCAGCAATAGGAAATGAATACACCTTTTGTCAGAAGCCCTGATGATTTTACCATTCAGGTAGACAATCCATCCAATATCCTCCGTTCTCTCAGCTGGGCTTTCTTTGCTCCAAAGGCCCTGTCCTACACCCCACTCGGTCCCCACTTCCATGATGTTACCCTACTTCCATACCTAACCCTTCTGCAGTCTCACTTTGAAGCATCATTCTCTCCCATCTCTGCCTCTCTTACCTTTCCATCTCACTTCCTTGGGTCCAACACCCACATTCCCAAAGTCCTTCAGCTACCTGTCTCCAGGAGAGATGTCATTGACCATAACTATCCCCTACACCCACCTTCTCATCCTTCCTCTTCTCTCATATGGGAAAGTCAAACCCTGGAAAAAACCGCCCTACCCCCCCGACTCTACACTCGTCCCCAAGCACCTAGCCATGGCTAGAAGAAAACATTCTGCCAGGTCCATCTATCTTGGTTTAAAATTCATGACTAATCCTCCCAAGAGGATCCCTAGGGACCATACTGGGGAGTGAAATTGATCACATTATGTTATGAGCATGTATGAATATGCCGCAAGAAACCCACTATTCTGTATAATTAATATGCACCAATTAAATAGAAAGAGGGTCCTCAGTGCTGTCAATCAATTCTACCACATTCCCCTCCATTCACACTCTAATTCTCCTTGATAAATACTCAAACACTGAATGTGACATCACCTCTTTACGAAGCCTTCCTCAGCCTCATCTCTGACCACCCCAAGACTGGATGAGATGCCTTTTCTCAGGGTTCTTGAATTCTTCTGTGCTTATTTTGCACTCACCACCTTGGATTGTAATTATCCATACACCAACGGGATGGAGAGGGCACAGACAGTGGGGACCAGGGTCCAGTTCAGAGTAGGTACTCAGTATAATGCTTGATGAATTCATAAAGAAATGAATGAATGAACCAATGAATAAAGTGGAAGGAAAAAAAAGCATTTAATAAGCCAGATAATTTGCAGTTTTATAGTAGTTTTATTTTTTAAACCCTGAACCACTTTTTCCTAAAAGAATAGAAACCAGATGGTCAACTGATTACACAAGGGCACTCAGTGGCCTGAGTAAGCATCCTAAGACTCCCATTGGAAAGTAGATTGGATATATTTGTTTAATCCTGGAGAGATTTCCTTTGGAGATGTTCTCAGGCCTTGATCCTGAAATCTTAGAATAGCATGAGACCTGATAAGTCATATAATCGGATGCTCTGAGGTTGTGCAGCTCAACCTGAGGCCTCACCTTGGCTTCAGAGCAACATTATATCTTGAAATCTCTAGAATTATTTTGAGCCTCAATTGTTCAGAATATCAAAAAAGACATTGGAAAAGAAAACTATTCACCGTCAAAGAAACCAATTCAAATGTTCACTTTCATGCATTTTTTTGAATTTGAAACTTCAAGACAGAACCAGAAGGTTTGGAGAGTCATGTGGCCCAATCAGGAAATCAAGGCCTGCTCAGCTCCTATGTGCACTTGCACAGGTTTCTGGCCCTTAGTGAGCTTTTACCCCGGACGATGGAGGTTAATATACTTCCCTTCCCCAAGTCCACCTGCATTAGCTAATGCCTGTAACTACCTCCAGCTCCCTGGAGGGTGGGTATGAGCGACAATTATACTGTTGTAAATAATCCAACAATAGCAAGGAAATAACGGCTCTTTTGTAATTTTTTTTTAAATCATAAACCACATGATTTGACCTAGCCAATTTGAGGGAAATGTCCCTCATGATTTGACCCAGCCAAGTTGTGAGAAATGTGGTTGATCATTCCAGTACAATTGGAAACTCCAGAATGTGAGCAGCTTTTTACTAGGAAGTAAAAATTAAAAAAAAAAAAAAAAATTTAAAAGAAAACGCAGAGCACACAGTTATCTGAGCCACATCTCTGTGCTTTCTATGATACTGTGGTTTGAATATCCCCTCCAAAATTCATGTTGAAATTTGTTATTAGAAAGGCATTAAGAGGTGGGGCCTTTAAGAGGTGATTATATCATGCATGGATTAAGGCCATTATCACAGGAGTGCGTTATTTACCAAAGGGGCGTTAACCAGATTTCCTCTCTCTGCTTAACCTAATGCCATATGATGATTCAGTCTAAAGGCCCTCACCAGATAGATGCTGCCTCCATGTTTTTGGGTTCCCAGACTCCAGAACCATGAGCTAAATAAACTTCCCTTGTTTATAATTTACCTGTTCTGTATTAGTTATTCAACAAATATTTATTCAGCAGCTACTACATGCCAGTGCTGTGCTAGGCTAATCCAAGATAGATGATGATGATGAATTATAGTACATGCTCTAGAGACAGGCACAGTGTAATGTGGGTTGGGGAGACAGACATATGAACAAACCACCACAGCAAGTAGATGCATACTTGATACTATGGTAACATGAATGCCATCCACCAATGTGTTCAGCTCCCCATCCACAAGGGGCAACTTGGTTTGGCCAATAAACGTTAGCAAAAAAGGATATGGGCAGTGTAGTTAATTGCCAATGTAGTACTCTACAAGTCTTCATCTGATATCTCAATAGCTCTGGAAATATGAGTTAAAATGAAGGTGTAACATTGAGCCATCAAATAATGGTCAGCTACCCCAGAAAAATCCCAAAATCCATAGCAAACTTTGCATCAACAGGAACAACATCTTTGTTGCTCTAGAATTAATTGTAAGAATGAGGGAGTGTTTGTTACCCACCTATTCTGACTAACATATATATATAGTAAGTGCTTTGAGAGTAAAGAAGAGGGAACTTGATGAAATCAAAGAAATGTTCATGGCACAGGTGACGTTTGAGCTCAATGAAGGAGTGCGGAGAATGACAGGCAGCTGGTGTGGCTGGAGTGTGCATTTATACAAGATGAGGAGTTGGGATTTTAAAAACATTGAGGTTAAAGAGCAATAAAGGTCATGCTAAGAAACTTGGACTGATCCTTATGAAGTATTGTTTTCCAGTGTGGCTGAGGTCCTTCCTGGATGCATATGGCGGGGACTTTTGGTAGTTCTTCAACAGAGCTAAATAAGTCTAATCATTTAATGAAAAACATTATTCTCTTAACATTTTTTTTCCTTTAAAACTTCTACTTCCATCAAGAAGGAAGTTTCAGTGTGATGCTCTGTGATGGTCAATTTATGGGTTGACCTAGAATAAGCAATGCCCAGAGAGCTGGTGGAGTATTATTTCTGGGTGTGTCTCTGAGAGTGTTTCTGGAAGAATTAGCATTTGAATTGCTAATTCAATTCAAATTAAAAGAGAGTAAAGAAGATTGCCCTTACCAACATGGGTGAACCTTGTGCAGGCCCAAATTGAAGCAAAAGGTAGCAGAGAAGGAAATTTTCTTTTTTTCCTTCCTTTCTTTTTATTTTCGTGGCAGGGATAACACCCAGGGTTGCTTAACCACTGAGTCACATTCCCAACCCATTGCTTTTTATTTTGCATTTTGAGATAGGATCTCACTATGTAGCTGGGGCTGACTTTGAACTTGGGATCCTTCTGCCTCAGCCTCCTGAGCTGCTGGACTTAAGGACTGCGCCACCACATCCAGCAACTCTTTTTCTTCCTGACATCCATCTTCTTGGCTTCATCCTTGGTAGTTCTGATTCTTTTTTTTTTTTCTTTTTTTCTTTTTTTTTTTTTTTTGTGGTGCTGGGGATTGAACCCAGGGCCTTGTGCTTGCAAGGCAGGCACTCTACCAACTGAGCTATATCCCCAGCCCAGTGCTGATTCTTGAGACTTCAGACTCTAGGATTTATTCCAGCAGCCCCACTACCCTCCATTCTCGGGCCTTCCAACATGACTAAGGTTGACCCTATGAATGCCACAGTAGTCTCATTGCTGGTCCTTGAAACTAATAGGCACTCCTACTCCAGGACCTTTGCACTTATCATTCTTTCTGCTTGGAATGATCTTCTCAGGGTACCTTGTGGTTCACACCCCTACTTTCTTCAGGTCTTCATTCACACATCACTTTCCCAGGGTGCACTCCCTGACACCAGCTTCATAAAACTGCAAACCCTTCCTCACCCATTCCCTGATTTATTTTTCTCAGTAGCACTTATCATCAGCTAATGTACTAAATAATTTTAAAATTTATTTTGTTTAGTATCTGTCTGTCTCCACTGGAATGTAAGCTCATTAACAGCAGGGATTTTTGACATTTTGTTCACTACTGAATAATTCCCACTTTTTCAAAATGAACAGTGCTTGGTGCACAGCAGGTGTTCAAAAAATATTTGCTGAATGAATGAACACCTATCTAAAATTTGCTCAGTTCTGTTTTTTATCAAACAGAGAGCTGGCCTCAGGCTTCGAATTATTGAAAGGCATCAATATCTAGCTAGAATGGGAAATTAATGTTTGTCATAGATAAAATGTCAAAAATAAAATCATGACTTGCATACAGGCGTAGAATGAACATGTGTCAAAGATTTTATTTAACTTACTAATTGATGATGGAATGATATGGTTTGGATAAGTGTCCACCAAAGACCCCTATATCAGTTTGGTCACCAATCTGTAGTCCTATTGGGAGCTGGTGAAACATTTAAGAGCTAGTGAGAGGAAGTTAGGTCATTGTGGGCATACCCTTGAAGGGGATACTGGGACTCTAGCTCTTTCCTCTCCCTCTTCCTTGGTGCCATGAAATGAGAAGCTTCCTCTATCACTGGAACTTTCACCTATAGTGAGAGGACCACAGAGGAAAAAAATTGAGGGAAGTTACTTTCATTCTGTAGGATAGGAACCCTGATAGAGGTACTACCTCCACAACAGGTGCTGATGTGTAATTTCTGTTATTCTTGTTATTCAAGAACTTCATAGTTTCTTCACAATCCTCTCAAGACTTGGATACTCTGCATTCCTATTGGATGAGCTGCTTCTACAATTCTTGGTAGGAAATAGGTCTTCTGCCTCTGAATTAGAGGTGCAAAGAGCAGCCTTCTCAACTCCAGTAAATAGGTCCTATGTGTAAAAAAGACAACGACTCAAACATTGGCAAAATTGAACCTCATAAGACTCTTTTCATTATAAGGAAACAAGAACTGAACCGTGTAGTGGTTTCCTTGAGTAATTTCTCCTCCACTTACCCAAATGTGATGTCGTAAGAAGTCATTGTTCATAGAACTCTGGAATACCTATGTAAAATACTTTTTCTTCAGTACTTTAGAATATCCCTAAGGCAGCTATTGGGTAGCACAGACAAGCAGACCAATCCACTTAGCAAATGTTTCTACTGGACTATGAATCCAAAATGTTGGAAGCCCTGATGTGTTAGGTGTTGGAGAAAGAAAGCTGCATCAGATGGAATATGATGACTGATTAAATTCAACACACATTTTATAAAAGTTATTAAGTTATAATTTGGACCCCATAAAATGCACCCATTGTAAGCATATAGTGTGATTAATTTTAGTAAATTTAAACAGCTGCATAATGATCCCCTCAATCCAGGTTTACATGCTTCTAACACCTCAGAAAATTTCCTAATTCCTATTTACAGCTGGTCCTCACTTTCAAATCTCAACCTCAGCTCCAGTTTTGCCTTTTCTGGAAACTTCATATAAATTGAATCATACGATATGCAATCTTTTGTGTTGGGTTTCTTTCTGTTTGTATACTGTTTTCGAGTTTTACCCATGCTGCTGCATGATTTTGTAATTCATTCCTTTTTATTGCTGAGTTGATTGACATGGTATGACTATATCACATTGTGTTAGTCCAGTCATCAGCTGATGGATGTTTGGATTCTGCACACTCAGCACTTTGGAGCCATTCTGAATACTGCTGCACATTCCTGTTTGGATATATATTTTTATTTCTTTTGAATACATAACTAGAAATAGAATTGCTGGGTTGTACAGCAAATGATGTACAACCTGCTTTCTAAAGAGACTGCACCATTTTTACATCCACAGCAGCAATGTATGAGGGCTTCATTGACTGAATTCTCAACAATACCTGGTATTGTCAGTACTTTTGATTATAACATTCTAATGGGAACATATTTGTATGTAATTGTGGTTTTATTTAAATTTCCCTGATAAATGATGATAAGCATCTTCTCACAGGTTTTTGTTTTGCCTTTCATGTACCTTCTTCGGCCAAGTTCTCTCTTTAAATATTTCATCCATTCTTTATTAGATTGTTTTATTGTTGAGTAATAAGAGTTCTTTTATATTCTGAAGAAAAATTATTTATGAAAGATACATGATTTGCAATTTTTTAGTCCAGTCTGTGACTTGTCCTTTTAATTTTCTAACAATGTCAAAGGGCAAAGATTCTTAATTTTGATAAAGGCTAATTTTTCAATGTTTTCTTTCATGTATCATGCTTTCAATATTATATGTAAGAAACTTTTGCCTAACCAAAGTTCACAAAGACTTTTCTTCTATGATTTCTTCTAGAAGCTTCATAGTTTTATATCTGACATTCAGATCTATGACGTTTTGAGTTGTTTTTTGTGTATAGTGTGATGTTTGATGTATGTCATTGGTGGTGTTGTGTGTGCAAGTGAATTTCCAAAATGTTCTAGCATCCTTTTTCTCCACTGTACTCTTTCCAAAAGTTAATTGACCACAAATGTGGGGGTTTATTTCTAGACTTTGGTGTCTACCATTGACCTATATGTCTCCTTTTGCAAAGACCACATGCATTTGATTACTGTAACTTTATTAGTTTTGAAATCAGATAGTACCAGTCTTCTAATGTTGTTGTTCTTTTTCAAAATTATTTTGGCCATTTTAGGTCTTCCATTTTCATATAAGTTTTAGGAAAAGTCATCACCCCTCTTTTTTTTTATGTATCTTGTGGAAACAACTTGGTATTTCTTCTATGTCATTTTTCCTGGGAGGTCAGAATACCATCTGACTTAAACAAGAAAAGCTGTCAACAGTTTGAGGTACATAAGTTTCTGCCCAGGGTCTAATAATCACTAAAGACATATTAGCTCTTCTTTTCCTTCCATAACTCCGCTTGCATTTCCACTAGAACTTGGAAGCCAGAAGAACATAGATTTAATTCCTCATCTGTCACTTATCAAGTGGGTGATCTTGGGCCAGTTATTTAACCTGTGTCTGTAAAATAGTATTTACCTCGTAGGGTTGTTATGACTATCAAGTGTAATAAGCCAGGTACATAAAAGGGTTTAAGAAAAAAATTGTAAATGAATTAATAAACAGAAGAGTTGGTGATTATTCAAAATCTACGAGTGAATGAACTAAAGACATTCCATGACTTTATGATTAAAGAAACATCTGGGGGAGAAGTGCTCATTTCCTGGTTTCCCATAGACATTTCTGGTAAGAAATGAACCTTCTAGACCTAACCTACCCACTGTAAAAGGTAGAAAGGATTTTTGACACTCTTCCTATTAGGAGTCCTGGTTAAGATTTTCAGAATTCAGGAATCTGCTTTTCTCTTTTTGAATTCTATTTAATGCCCTTGCAACTCAGTACTTGCTTTAGTCCTAAACTAAAGAAAAAGTGTGCTCTTTGCTCCTACACTTTGCCAGATTTAGCAAATAGAAACAAGGAATGCTCCATTAATTTTGGAATTTGGGGCAAACAATGAAGAAATATTTAGTGTAAGTATGTCCCATGCAATATTTGGGATAAACTTGTACTAAAAAAATGGTGGTTGATGATCTGTAATTTAAAATAACTGCACTTTTTGTATTTTATTTTATTATGCTATAGAGGACCTTAAATACTACAAACATACAACAAACAACAAATATAGTGAAGAAATTCGTAAGTACTCCAGCAAGGAATTTTTAATATTTTATACTGTGATCAAGTACATATTATGTATAAATGATGTAAAATCTGGCCTATAATAGCAATTAGTGACAAAGTTGAAATAAGGGAAAAATAAATATGTAACAATTACATAATAATCAATCATTATTTAGGTCTCTTGTTTATTCAAACATTGACAGCTCATCAAAAGATCACCTAGATATGCACAGTAATAACTAAATTCAATCATCTAGAATATTTTGCCAACTATCAGTCAAACAGAAACAATAGCTTACCATGTAGTTCTAAATTTTATCACTGTTCTGCATGGTAGGCAGACATGACATATTTTATTCATCAGCTGTTAGCTCTGCTGGTACCTTTTCTGTGCTTAGCAGTGTGGGCTGTGGCTGTCTGTCAGAATGCTTGCTCTTCCCAAGAAGTCCAAATCCTCCAGGTGAGGAAGCTAAGGTAGCAAGCACTATTTGGGTTTCCCATACTTAGTTGTCTGGGGAATTTGTCTCTTTTTTCTTTACAAGACAAAAGACCTATCAATCTCAAGACCCTGCTGAAAGTGGTGAAGGCAGACTGGGAGCAAATCCAGAAGCAGGGACAGAGCCAGCTGAGTCCTGGGGTGCTCAGCAAGTCAGGCCTTCCTTAGCTGGGGCCTGGAATCCTCTTGGGGTTAGAATGAGGGGGATATAGGGACAGGGCACATTGTAGATGAGAATGGCGAGGTCCTACACATACACAAATCCTGGCTGAGGCAGTATCCAGGGATGTGATTAAAAGAACAAGCAGAAAGTGGGAAGAAATTGCTTAACTAGGTACAGGATTGCACAAAGAGCAGACTTTGG
Organism: Glaucomys volans; assembly: GCA_020662805.1. Lineage (NCBI taxonomy): Eukaryota > Metazoa > Chordata > Mammalia > Rodentia > Sciuridae > Glaucomys > Glaucomys volans. Next base: position 338,976 of record JAJEJO010003001.1, read on the forward strand.
AGGTCCAGAGGAGGTTAGCTTACATAATCCACTAGGTGTTGACTGGCTCCATATTGGTGGTGACAAAACTTTCTTTGAGAACTTCAGTTCTCTGCCCATTGTGAACATTTGCACTATCCTTTCCTTCAGTGGTGGCCCTTCACTGCCAGCCTGCAGGAAACCCAAGTGCCTCACCCTGCAGTAGGGCCTCTCCCTGCCCTGGCCTATCCATCAACCTTACACCCAAGGACTCACAGGTGTTCCCCATGCTGTTTCACACACACATGCTGTTCCCTCTGTCCACACCCCCTTCCTTGTCACCCCTTTTTGTTTCTGGATAGTTAGCATGTATCTTCAAGACCTAGATAGTGCCCCCTCACTCACAGCCATCCCAGAATGGAATGATACAAATAGGGACTCTTTGAGGCTCACAGATCCTTTCATTTTCTGTTCCCAGCATTTGCCATTGTGACTGCACATAATTGATACTCAATAAATGTTTGTTATCTGACTTGAACATAACCTCTTGTTCCTCACAACACCAAGCAAAAATCAACATATTATCACATTTATGGAGGTGAAAACAAAGGCTCAAAGAAGTTTGATTCCCAGAACCATAATATTCTGACTTCTAAAGCCACACACAGTTTTCTACTAAATCACGACTGTTACACATTAAATGGCATTTTAAATATTTTATTTAAGAAGGTTTCAATAGCTGTGAATTCTGTTTGAAGAATAAAAGGGACAAGTGGTTCTCGCCTTTGAAGTTATGAAGCAACAGCTATTCCTTAGCCAATGAGAGTTGTTTCTAAACCTTCCCTTTGCATAAAGTTGGGCTGGTATCATTGGTTGGGAAATAATTGCATAGTACAGAGTACTCCACCCACAGGAGTCTTTATTTGTTTATGTATCTATTTATTTATTTATTTAAATCAAACCTTTTACAGGAAGTTGGTTTTCTCCAAGGTAACTGTTGCAAAATATTTATCCAGGTAAGGGAAACATTCCTCAGCCAATCAGAGGCATCTCGGTTGTGTGACTTCCTCTATCTCATTACCATTTACTACACCGGCAAGCTGTGTAATTACCCTCAGGATGGAACACATCCTGTTTCCACTTGCTCAGACTCTCTGACCAACATTTTCTCTGACTCCCCAGAACTGTGTTAAGAAGTCGCAATCAGGAGACCTGGTTGTTTAGGCGCCAAACCGTGCCTTGAAGCTTGTTGAAGCATACAAACTTAAAATGATCCCTGAAGAGGGCTGGGGTTGAGGCTCAGTGGTAGACCTCTTGCCTAGCACATGAGGCACTGGATTCCATCCTCAGAACCACATAATAAATAAATAAATGCTAACAACAAGAACAAAAAAACTCCCTGAAAGTTGGTTGCACATCTCCCTTGAGGATGACCCTCAGTCCTTCAGGGAATAAACACTAGCATGGGTGAGGAGATGACCATCAAGGGAGGAGGTGGCTTCAACCAGGGCATAGTAAACAGTGCCCAGAGGCTTGAACATGTGCACCCTCCCCTCCTGAAGAGAGGACCTGAAAACCTGTCACAGCTGCCAGAACATTTAGATGGAGCCCTAGCAGTGATGCCATCAAGATAAGCTAATTGTCTATCCTTTGACACAACATAATGAGCAGAAAATGGGTTAGGTAGTCTAAATAGCTGTTCTCAAATACCAGCTCTGCCTCTTTGTAGCGGTATGACCTTGGGCAAAAGTTACTCAACTCACCAAGCTTGTTTTGCCATTCGTAATGTGAGGATAATAGTATTTTCCTCCCAGCTGTTATGAAGATGAAATAACACAGGGTATGTAAAGTGTAGTGCACAATCGTGTGGCGCAAATCTGGCCAACACCAAATATAGCTTCCTTCCCTCTTCCCCTCCTCTGTCCCTGGAAGCTGGAGACACAGATTTTAAAGAACTACTAGGAGAATGACAGCTTAATCATCATGAAAGAAACATGAGCACTGGCAACCAGGAGTTGCACATTCTGATTCCTAGGAGGGGCAGGCGCAGGATGTCAGCAGACAGCACCAGTGTGTGGAGAGCACTGTGACAAACAGCAGAGAGCCTGCCCCAAGGAGGGGACCTCTAGGGACTATTATAAATCCAAAGGCAACTGGCCCATTGTTACCAAACAAGAAATCAAGGTAGTTGAGAGTTCCTAGTTTTTCAAAGCTGATTCTAAATAAAATATTTTATAAGGACTAGGGATGTGGCTCAGTGGTTAAACACCTCTGGGTTCAACCCCTGGTACCAAAAAAAAATTGATTCAAATTAAAATAAAAAATGATACTTTACAAGGGGTCACCACTTTGCAATCTCTAAGATGAAAATGCAGGTGGTCCAATATCTTACATAGTGAACTAAACTTAAAACCACAAATTCTGTGGTACTTATGTCATTAACCATGATCTGTGATCCCATAAGTGAATCAGATAGTGCTTACCATAGATAGCTGGCATTTAATGAGCTCCTACTGTGTTTCTGCATTATTTCACCTAATTCTAACAGTGCTGTAGGGTAGGTGCTACTGTAATCACCACTTCACAGATGAGAAAAATTTGGCTTAGAAATAACTTTCCCGAGATCATCTATTTGTTAGAGGTGGAGTTGAGATCTGCTATCTCCCACTCCCAGGTTCCTTAAACCACACAACACTACCTTGAAGAGCTAAGGGAGAGAGGCCCAGGGGAAATCTTGGCCAACAAGTTATTGCCACCATGTGTACTTGGCATGGATTCCAGGGCTGAGATGTTGCTCCTAACTGGAAACAGAATGTTATCTGCCAGGGACCTTGGGCTGGAGGCACGTTCTGTTCCACATGCTTATCCAAAAGAATGGCTTTAAATGTGCCCATCTAATGGAGACAAGCCTACACTTAAAATGGGGGTCAATATTTGTTATGGCCTTGCAGTCCTACAGACTAACAGGATGTGGGCACAGAGACAGTCATCAGCAGAGGATGACACATCCCACATGTACTGCTGGCCACACCCTGGCCTGCCCACCACCTCTGTCTGTCTGGAACACAAGGTGAGGATAGAGCATAGAGGGTGAATGGCAGATGCAAACTCTCGGGAGGCTGAGATCTGTGGTGCTGTGGGCATCGTCCATGTTCTAAGGAGCCACAACAAACACTGGAAATAAAATATCCACAGTCAATTAAAACAACAGAGCCAACACTTTATATCCACTCAGTAGGTAAAATTTGAAGTTTGACAATCCCACGTGTTGTTAAGATGTGGAGGAAATGAGAATTTTTGTACATGGCTAGTAGAAGTATGGAGAACACTGGTACCTTTGAAATGCACTTAGCCTGTGATCTAGCTGTACCCTTTCCAGGTATCTCTCCCTGGAGGAAATGCCCCCTATGTGCACAAGGAGACGTAGACAAGATATTAGACACTCACAGGCATGACCATATTCCATCCTAAGTCACAAAGTTCCCCACATTTTAAAATCTCTGAAGTCAGGACCTATTTACAACCAATAATATAAAATAATTGGTGGGGGTTTTTCTTATTTCCTACAGTGAACAACTCAAAGATGTCTTATCATTAATGGGGTTTCGATTCTATTTAGTAGTTCCCAATCTGTTTCAAATATTAACTAGGTAAAACAGGATAAATCAGTAACTCTAGTAGACTATTACCTAATCTGTATTGTCCACACTAAGAAAAGTACTCATAAAAACTCGCCTCATTCTGATTAGTCATCCTGGTCTCCCTAGGGAAACAAATGGGGTTTGCTCCACAGCATAAGTCTTGGCCCTGGATAGGATATACCCTAAAATCAGCATCCTACCTTCAGTGTGCTTCGTGTTTCTCCTGAAGGACTACTAGGAGGAGAGAGACCCACCTGGAGGAAGAGTTGAGTGTATGGTAACACCGGTGGATAGGGTCAAGCTTATCTTACAATGTCTAACTTCGTAACAAGCCACAGAAATATTTGCTAAGCATTTTTGAGAAATGAGGAAAAACTTGGACAACTTTTGAAACATAAAAGAGTCACAGGGATTAAGGTATAAATTCCATGAAATATATATAAGAGCACATACTATACTTTATATTCTTCAAAGATCGTTCATCTGTTTTTATTCATCATCATCAAGTAACAGAATAAATATTCTCATTTGTTCTCATCAAACAAATGAACACAGAAATTAGTTGTTTGAGAACATGTAACTAGTAGGAATGGGAGTAGAACCCAGATGTTCAAATTCTCAGTCTAACTTTCTTTTCAGTCTACTCTAACAGCAACCAAGAAGAAAACCCTTAGAAAAATTTCATTCTGTGTTCTGTGACGACAGTCTTTCATGTCAAATATTTTATTGGGCTTCTTGCTTTTCTGATCACCCTTCATAGGATTTCATAAGCAGCAGCTATGAATTACTCTTCTTTTTCTTCCTTCCAATTTATGAAGTCATAAAATCATTTCTTTAAAATAAACTTGACAATCTGTCAGGACAGCAAAAGCCAATGCATTCACTTTCGTCATATCCCAGGCTGGCAATTTGCCTGTGTCTTCTGGCATATTCTGTTGAAATTACTGCTCAACTTACAGCATCCTTCCCTACATCCCTGAGTGAATTCCCCTGCCCCATTAATCTGTATTTTCATCTACCCAAGATGTCAACTTAATATCTTATTTTCCATTCTGCCTAAGTTGCTAGTAACACAATCTGTGAAACACATCAAAATGGAAATTGCCCTAGAAAATGTGATCACAAACATGTGTCACGTTTATCATGTAGTGATTTTTTTTTAAAGATGGTTGCAATAGGATTAGGACATATATAATAAAAAATAGATCTTTGCTTTTATTTTTAAACCAAGAAAATGAGTTTCCCAGAGCTTATGATTTCAATACTTAGCAAGATTTCTGTTCTGGCCCACTGCTGGTCAACCATTCATTATTTTCATTGTAAAAATAATAGGAGAGTTAATTTGTATTTTTTAGACCCTCCAGCCAAAGCAGTTGGTTAATAGTAATTACTACCTTTCATTGAATGCCTGCTGTACACCATGTGTTCACTACTACTAGAGGAGATCAAGAATTATTAAACTAGTCTTACATGTGATGAAATTGAGATTTAGAGAAGTAACTTGACTTAGATCACCCAGCTAATAGGAGGAAATTCAGGATTTGAATTCAAAGTCTATCCCCTTAACCACTCTGATATAAAATATTAATCTACCTGAACTTTTATCTTTAAAAGGAATGGTGAAGATTTAGGAGCTGAATGTTAAGTAGCTCTTGGAATAATCCTGATAATATTAGTACTAAAATATACTAATACATATTTTACATATTCAGTCAACTGATACCACATCCTTTATTTTACTTGGTCCTAGGATATCATAGTCAGCAATATAATATCCACCCTCTCAGCCCTTACAGCCCAGAGGGTACACCAACCCTAATCAAAAACTCGCTCATGTAAATGTTAAGCTGCACTCTAACAACCTATACCATACTTAATCCTAATGAGGCATATGATATATGTTCAGGGATCCTGAAAGTTCTAACAAAGTTTTCAGAGAAGGAAATATTAAAATTCATAACATATGGAGCACACCATTGGCTGTTGTTTATAAAGCTAAGGAAACAACAATTAAGGTTTCCAACTGAGTCTGGGGTTCAGTTGTTTCAAACTGAATCCAGTGTGTCCACTACCATCTTAGGCCCATAGCAATTCTCTTATAAGCAAAGTCTCCCACTCTTTCGGCTGAACCTAAGTATGTTTGAAACATACACATCGTGTTGATGATCCTGTTGGTGGGGAGTGGGGTGGATAGAGTCAAGGGAGACCACGAGAACACAAACATGGGAAACTGCGAATGGAGGCTTTCATTCACTTGAAGAACCGTTAAGGTTTGGGGGAAATCTCTATTTTTAGACATAGAGATTTAAGTGGTGGTAAAATATCTAAGGAGAAACAGACTGGAAGAAAATAGAGAAGAAGAAAATATGAAACCAGGGATAAGTCTGGAACTTCTCAGTAATAATGACCCTTTATGATTATATCACCATGTCACCTATGTGTCTACACACAAATGGTCAAACTAACCTGTAAGGTGGTTCTTGGTAGTATCTTCATGAAAGAGATCGGGAATCTGAGATAGAGTGTTTCAGTGACATGGCCAAGGTAATAACACTGAACCAGGATTTAAGCCCACTGCATGTATCACTAAAATTATAACTCACTTGAACATCCTGTTCTGCACTTAATGCTCAGGGACACCCAATGGAGGAAGTATTGCTATGCTCTTTTCTTTCTTTCTTTCTTTCTTTTTTCTCTTTTATTTGAATGAATAAATATTTTTATTTTATCATAATTGCCTTAGCTTATTTTACATAAAATAAATATAATATTACTGATAAAGTTCCTGTTCCCTAGGTACGTCACCCAAATTGCTATGCTCATTTCTACAGATGAGAACACACAGGTCTTCCTAGATCACAGAGTTCCAGAACCAAACCCACAACTACTGGTTCCAAATTCAGTGTTCTTTCCACCAGACCACAGCTGCCCCTGAAAGCTCAAGAGTTTTGTTTTTGGTAAAAGGAAGGAAAAGGGGTTGCGGAGAAAAGAAAGGGAGTTGAAACCAAAGAATAAAAGGTCAGGGAGGATAAAAAGCCCCTAGAGCCAAAAGCAGGTATTTCCCTTTCTGGTAGCAATCCCCAATTGTCAGTTGTGATTGACCACCACTGCAAGCATTGCCCAGTTTGGGGCTGGATAGAAGGCAAGGTGAATGTCAGGGAGAACTGAGTCTTGTCCTCAGAGAGCTTACAGTCTTATTGGAGAGTAAGTCAGACCATGAACAGACAAGACTTTTCTGAACAATGTACAATCTCTCTCCGAAGACTTGACTCAGAAAAGAACCTCCATTTCAGAGGCGGCAAAAGTTACGTTTCCATCTGGAAACATTTCAGGAAGGAAAAGGCTCCCGAGTACTCCATTGAGAACAATTTGTGCTTCCATTTTTTTAAAATTAGGTGCACATTTATCTGGATCCTATCTGGACCATGATGGGGAAAAAAACAAATTCAAATCCTTTCTTTCGTCTTCCTACCTCTCATTCTTCAAAAAAAATGAAAGATGATGATAAATTCTCTAAAACAACGTTGAGATGTGGCTTGAGCGGCCTGTTACAGAGGTGCCTCCTCAAGTGAAACGGAGCCAAGGGCCCCGAAGGAACTGTCCTCCTTGTAAGAAATCAGGACGCTCTGGCTATGAGAAACGTTAGCCATGTGAGTTCTCAGTTTCCTAAGAAGAGATTAAGCCAATATGCACGACATTTGTTAAAGTGGTTTCCTTATCACTGTAAAGAAATCCCCAAAAGCTGATCCACAACCAGGAGCCCCCAAGGGTTATAAATCTCTACGTACAAATCCAGCTGTGTCAAAATAGATGCCTGAAATAAAGGTCAGAAGTTTTACAAGTTTGCTCCTGATGTGGGATCCCTTTCCGCTGTGGAAGGCAGGTGTTCCACTGGTTCCACTGAAGGGAATTGTAAGAGGCACCTAGAAGAGGCAATTCGCAGAGGCAGGGAACAGTAGAGGTTCCCAAGGATGGAGACAAGGGAGTATTGGATCTTACTATTTAAGGGGTTCAGAGGTTCTGTTTGAGATGGTAGAAGAGTCCTGGAGTTGGATGTTGGTGGTGATTTCATAGCAATGTGAATGTATTGCTGTGTATGGAACATACACTTAAAAACTGGATAGAATGACAAATTTTATGTCATTTTTATTTTGTCACCATTACAAGGCGGGGGGAGGGAGAGAGAGACAGAATGAGAGAGAGAGAATGTTTCAAAACCAGTTAACTGGAATTATCTCCTCAGAACCATAACCAGGTAATTGACACTTTTAATGACAGACCAAGTTTTAGTCAACTTCTGGAAAAATATCATAAATGAAAGGAAGGGAGAAAAGAAGCCTTTTTTTTTTTTTTTAAACTCCAGAATCGAACCCAGGGGCACTTAACCACTGCACCACATCCCCAGCCCTTTTTGGTATTTTATTTAGAGACAGGTTCTCACTGAGTTGCTTAGGTCCTCACTGAGTTGATGAGGCTGGCTTTGAACTCACAATCCTCCTGCCTCAACCTCCTCAGTTGCTGGGATTACAGGCGTGCGCCACCTCACCCAGTAGAAAAGAAGCCTTTTGAAGTGCACAATATGAAGAACTGTTTGCTGGGACATGTAGTATGAGTCATTCAGGTGAAACGTTGCTGTTTCCTGGATTATTAAAGGCATAACTCAGTCCTCCAAATGGTTACTCAGAAATCTACTAGAAGTACATTGAGGTTTCCACCCAATTTTATTTTCAGTTTAAGATAACCAAGTCTTCCAAACTATATCTCAATGCTTAGCAGAGGCAATTTCAAGGAGACAGAAATAAAAGGGTTTCCAGGGGATGGAGAGATATTTTTAAATAGGTTCAGAGCTTCTGTGTGGGATAATGAGAAAGTTCTGAAAACAGTGATAAGGGTCACGTGACATTGTGAATGAACTTAATGCCACTGAACTCCACACTTGAGAATGGTTAGCTCTTGATATATACATTTCATCACACACACAAGAAGGCCATCTTGTTCACTTGAAATGGAATGATCTTTCCAGGTAAAAGAAGACAGACGTGAATGCTGAAGGAACAGACTAATAAGGAATTGGTAGACATTGGCAGGAATGGCTCTGTATGTCATAAAACAGACTATTAAGGGCATGAGAGAGCATTTAAGCAGTCAACTCTGCAGACATCTGTCTTGGGTCTTTGGCTACCAAGGCCCTGTTCAGCCAGAAGTTTCCCAGTAGCCTAGTCCCTCTCCCCCTGGCCTCTGGGCCCCTTCCCCGCCTCCTCCTAAACTATTTGGAGCCCTAACTGGTTATTTTCTTCCTTTCATATTGGCAACCACCCACGTAAAATAAAATACCCAGGATGGAGGGGATAGTGAGGAGGAGGCACATTTCAGAATTAAGAAAATAAATAGCCAATGAAGCACAAGAGCCCACTATTTGCTTTAGACAAGTTCAACTACAGAAATAGACATCAGATGAGTCCATTGTTTCCACATCTCAACAGGCCAGGGATGGCCAGAGCAAACCATCCCATTTATCAGAGTGAGTTCACACCGGGTGGAGTCAAAGTTAAGGGAAGGGTTGGGGAGAAACAAGAAGTCGAGTTAAGGTCCCTTTTCATTAAGTTGTCACAGAGAAGCCAAGTGTGTAATAAAGCTCTGTTGGGTACTGATTAAACTGTGGTTTAGGGCAGGGAAGGGAAGGGAAAACCCAGAGAGCAGGAGAGGAACTGAGAAAGAACGACTTAATACCCGTTGTCACATGACAACTCCTCTCTCTGACTTCATGGAGCAGAGCAGGAAGAGTTGGACCAAACCAAACACAGAGGCCACAGAGCCACAGAGCCACTCACCAAGTGGTTCCCAAGCACTGTCTGAGTGTCTCCAGGGGGGTGAAGAAGCCCGAGGAAACAAGGATCATGGGGAAGGTAAACAAGCTCTGTCTCTTTGGCACTCCTGGCCACTGGAAGAAAAAGACAACCCAGGTGGACCTTGACTTTCCACGAGTTCTTCACAGAGACACAAGCACAAAGGCAACCAGAGCCTTAAAATGCCAACTGTGTTTGTTTGGTTGTAGATGAAATCCTTGAAGGCCTTGTGTTCAGATGAACAGAACTGCAGAATGAACCAGATGCAGTATTTGTAAGTCGACTCTTCCCTTTTGGGAATTATCAGTAAACATCCAGCTTTTTCCTATAGTAGGAAGTAAAAATGTCAGACATGCTTTCAGGAAATACCCCTCTTTCCACAGGATAAATTTGTCCTTCAGAAGTCATGTTCTTGGGTTGGGCACCATGGCATATGCCCGTAACTCCAGCAACTCAGAAGGCTGAGACAGGAGGATTGCCAAGTTTGAGGCCAGCCTCAGCAACTTAGCAAAGCCCTCAGAAATTGAGTGACACCATGTCTCAAAATTTAGAAAAGGGCTGGGGATGTAAATCAGTGGTAAAATGCCTTTGGGTTCAATCCCCAGCATGGAAAAATAAAACATAAGAAATGTCATGTGCCTGAATGCCCGTGCCTGTGAAATGTCTACCGAACTCAGTGTGAAGCACCATAGGGACCAAGAATAGAGGGAGAGAAAATAGATCCTACAAATTTCTGCGAATATGAACTAGAGATACACTCAGAGAACACCAATTATGACCAAAAATAAAACCCCAGGGCTGGGATATAGCTCAGTTGGTAGAGTGCTTGCTTCACATGTACAAGGTCCTGCATTCAATCCCCAGCACCACCAAAAATAAACAAACAAACAAACAAACAAACAAATAAAAAACCCAGAGCAGTCCCAAAGTACTAGAAGACCAAGGAAAACAAGAGATAGACTCAATCATGGGAACTTTCAGGAGAACCATGGAAGACTGTAAACATTTATTATTAAACCAGTATTGTTAACCAGTATTGTTAATATTAACCACAATTAATCTGAAACAAACGTATTTTTACTCCTTCAGAGCAAAGGAAGAATAAACCCTCAGCCAAACCTTCTAGACTTTGCTCCTTTAACTGCCAAACTCTGATTACAACTTTTACTAGAGGATTATAATTAGCTGTGTTAAACTGAAGAAATTTATTTTAACTCCATGTCCTATATATTATCAGAATGATAGAGAACGCAGCAGAGACGGGCTCCCTAATACGTTCTCAAATTTATTGCGTACTATCTTTACATATGAGAATCATCACTTTCAGTTACCAAGCAACCGCCATGATTCATTCTTCTATGTTCTGATGGTTTCTCTGCATCACATTTAATGGGGAGTTGGACAAGCTCCAAGGTCCTTTTCAACCCTGAGGTCCCATGAGTCTGTGAAGGGCATGGGATCATAAATTGTCAGAGAATTCTGACAAAGAGAAGAGGGTCCAGGCAACCCAAACCCTCACCCAAATCTGCCACTGGAACTTGAGAACCACCCTCCCTTCCCAGCAGAGTCTCCTCCTGTAATGATGGTGCCAAGGTGGCAGAGGTGGGGGAGGGGCTGGCCATATTTGAGGTTTTCTTAATTTTGTGAAACTAAACCTATGCAAGCACAGCTTCATGGCATTCCTGTCACTGTCCATCCCACCCCATTTCTAACCAGCTTCTTGTCCCTAAGGTCCTCCTATATAGAAGTTCTACAGCACTCACCATCTGCGTGCTAGTTTCTTAGCTATAAACCTGGAATAATAATAGGGACCTATCTCCCAATGTGGTGTGAGGACTGACTAATCAAGCCCTGTAAAAGACTCTGAAAAGTGGACAGTGGAACATTGCCTATCTGTCAGCAAGTATTCACACCATTCCCTGAACCATACCCTGGCTGGAGAGTAGGCTGCAGCACATGTCCCCCTTGCTAGTATTTTGTCACGCTTGGACAAAGGGCTCTGGAATCAAAGGGCAGATTAAACGGCCCACCCAATATGATGCTTAGAGGAATTCCTGAAAATTCATTTATTGCTGAGGATTGCCAGCTGCTCTGAATCACTTCCTTCCTTTCCACAGATTGGTTCTTTTTGACTTCTCTTCCCAGCTGAAATGGCATGCATGTCTGATGTGGGACAGGGACTAAAAGCAGGCCTAGGCTTTTAGGCTCAGTCAACATGTTTCTGTTTTTGTTGTTGTTTACAGTGCTGGGGATTGAATCAGAGTCTCATGCATGCCAGGCAAGTGCTCTACCACTGAGCTACATCCCCAGCCCCAACATGATGGCTCCAATGCTTCTTTCTACCATGAACGAGGTAGGGACTCCCTTCAAGCTTCCTTGTGCTATTCCCTCACCTATTTCCTAATCTTACCTCAAGATTTCACGTTGGTATTTCATGACCTTAGGGCTACCCTTGCCTAGCAAGCCATTCCAACCCAACTGAAGGGCAGGGGAAGCAGAGTGGTCAGCATTTTCCATGTACACAATTTCCTGGGAATGTTCTATGATTAAAAAGCTGCTCTTGCCTCAGTGGAAATATTTCCCTGAAAATACCTGGGCTTTCTACAGATGGCTTACTAATCCACACATATCATTGCCAATAAACTCTTTTACAAAATCCTTTTAAAATATATTGGATGTGACAGGTTTCCAGAAGAAGTTGGGATCATAGATTCCATGTGCCGACATTCGGAAAGGCTGATAGCACTCGTGAGCATCTGCACAGCTTCTTCTGAGTATTTGTGATGAAGTTAGTGACAAGGGCTAGACTTTCCTTTAAATTTGATGTGACGATAATAAAAATAACATCTCTGAGGCATATGCTAATGGGATCTATAAAACCTGTATGTCAAGGAATTTAAATGGTAATTTAACTTTTTTTTAGATCAAAGGAAAATAATATAGATAATTACAATAAGGGCTTAAATTATTATCTGTTTTGGATGGGTGGATCACAGCCTGAAGTATGAACCTATGTTGTGTATCTAGTACAAGTTCAACACTTTCTCTGCTGAATAGATGGTTCGTGTAATTAATACCTGACTCTCCCAAATTCTCTCAGGTTTTATGCCAACATGCTATCTTCTGAGGATACCATGATGAATATTTGTGGTTCATACCTTGAAGGAGCTAATAGTTAATTGTCTATTTGTCCAATTTTTCCTCTGGCTCTTATTGTGACTCACAGACTCTGAAAAGAAATAATTTTCGTTAAGGATATGGAAAAACTAATTGACTAATGGTCAAATTTGTGACCTTGACCTCATAAGCATAGCACTTAATCAAACTAAAATATTTTATTTATTTATTGATACCAGGGATTGAACTTAAGGGTGCTTAACCACTAAGCCACATCCCTAGCCCTTTGTATTTTTTATTTTGAAACAGGGTCTTACTAAGTTGCTTAGGGCTTTGCATAAACATTATTTTTAAACTGAAAAAAGTAAAGCTACTTACCCAGGATTGTTTATCCAATGTCATACAACAATGAAAAAATAGCCTGAACACATTCATACATATTATGAAGGGAATAGAAATTAATATAACCTCTCTATAGGATAATTAGTCAATGCCCATTACACTTTTGGGCAGACAACTTTTTACCCTTTGAATGACACTTACAGAAACTTTCCTACATGCAAAAATGCATATACAAAGCTATTAAATGATTTATAGTAGCAAAAAACTGAAAGACAAATATTCATCAACAGGGGATTGGTTGAATCAGTTACAGTATCTTCATATAATGCAATACCATACAATCATTTTTAAAGAGAGAAATAGATCTAGTTGTAATAATATGGATCAATCTCTGAAATATTAAGTGAAAAAATAAAACAAAAAAGAATGGAGGAAGTATGGACGGTGTAGAGGAAAATGGGATGGGAGTGGGTGGGGGAAGGAAAGATAGTAAACTGAGACAGACAGTATTACCCTATGCATATGTAAGATTATATGAATCATGTGAATCTACATTGTGAAAAAAAAGATATATTCCCTGCTGGATAATTATATCAAAATGGGTTGTACTGTTATGTATAATTAAAAAGAACCAATAAAAAATAAAATAAAATAAACAAAAAAACAAAAATAAGGCATAAATGATATTGAATGATACACTATCTGAGATTTTTAAAGGAAATTTAAGAGTTTTACCAAGACTTTGAATATACTATACATAAAGGAGCAATTATGTACATAAACATCTTAACTATATCATGCATACATGCTTAAATATATTTAGAAACACACAGAGAAGTAATAATGGGGATTGCTTTGAACTTAGGATCAGAGTTGAAGGTAGTCTACTTTTCTCTACATCCTTTTGTTATGATAATGCTTGAATATTTTTTCTTTTAGAATTTTTAAATAATTAACAAGGAAAACATGATGACTCAGAAAAATTATCCCTTTATCTTGTCTCACACTTCCATGGGTTCCTGTGCCCATCTGTACTTATAACATCTAGTGATGTATGTCTGAGTACCTTTAGTGGACTCTAAAACCACCTGAGGTCAGGGACAGTGGCTTATTTGTTTTGAACATCCCTGGACAAGTTACTTAATTTTTGTAACCTGGAGATGATAATAGTGGTAGTTGGCATGTACCAGGTGATTACCATGGGATCGGGCTCTGTACTTCAAGCTTTTAACATGAACTATTTCATCTAATCTCAAAACAGCCTTATCTAATATGTATTATTGCTATTATCTCCATGGTACAGATGAGGAAGACTTATGCATGGAGGAACCTGGATTTGTCTGTTCCCAGAATCCATGGACTTAGAGGGTTGTGGTAGAAGAAGGAGAAAAGTGCAGCTGAAAGGTTTGACACAGCATCTGCCCTCTCAGGATATGCTGGTGTTATTGTTTAGATCTGGAATGTCTTCCAAAAGCTCGTGCAGTGGGAACTTGGTTCCCAGTGCAGCAGCATCCAGAGGAACTTGTAGGAAATGATTGGATCAGGAGGACTCTAACCTCATCAGTGAACTAATCCATTTGATGGATTAATCATTTGAATGGACTACTGTGGTAACTGGAGGCAGGAGGGGCATGGTTGGAGGAAAGAAGTAGGTCACTGGGCCATGTCCTTGGGGACATGATATAGTCCAAGGGCATGCCCCCCAGTGATTTCATCTGGCCTCCTTTCTTTCTCTGCAGTGAGATAAGCACCTTTCCTCCCGCATGCTTTTCTGCCATGATGCAGAAAAGCTTCACCTCAGAACAGTGAAGCCAGCTGACCATAGACTGAAATCTCTGAAACTGAGCCAAAATAAGCTTTTCCTCCTTTAAGTTGTTTATTTCAGGTGTTTTGTTCACAGCAATGAAAAGCTGACTAATAAAGCTAGGTATGATTATATTACTATTTCTTCCCTACCTATAAGCTCTTCCAGCCATTAAAAATATACAACTGATTGAACAGAAACAAGGTAACTTTGTCCTGAAATAAGTGATGAAATTTTAGCAGGGTTATGGCCACAACTTGAGCTTGAACAAGTGGAAGTATCTTTTGTATCTTCAGATGTGAGGGAATTGCCATAGGAGGTCATTAGGGAAAGCGCTGTAGCAGAGTATTTTTTTTTTTCCTTCAGGATACAATGGTTTTACTGTTATTAATAACAGATGTGGCCAGGCAGTAACAGACTGGAGATAGGCAATCATGTCTTGTGTTTTAAAGTTTAATCTGATCACCTCTAGGGTCAAGGAATCAAACAACTGTCATAATGGTTAATTCTGTCTCGTGCCACCATTTGAGGATCAAAGTTCAACTGAAATGGAGTTTATCTTTGTTCTGCCTAATGCATGTATGTGTGTGCTCACTATGTGATTTTCTTGTATATGTGCTCTTGTATAAACTGCTCCAAAGCTCAGCCTGGACAGGAGCCCTGTTACCTTGGATCCTACTCAAGTTTACCTGATAAATGATTCTTCTGACAAAAACAGAAAGTTGAGTGGCCTCAATTCTGTTTTCAGCTCTGCTACAATTCCCTTTGCAATTCTGAGGCTTTCACTCATTTGTGAAATTAGGGCATGCTTGATATATACTTATTTGTCCCCTCTGCAGACTGAGAGCATCTTATAAAGCAGGAACTCTTCTATCAGTAATTGATCCCAACGTCTAATACAGTGTCTAGAATACAGGAGACACTCACTAAACACTAAATACATGAGTGAATGACTATCAAGTTTCTTTTCAGTTACAACATAATTCCATAAAACCATAATATGGTGTATTGAGTTGATTCCAATATATGCCGCTGATAACATTACCTATCAGTTTTCTACCTTTCTCTGCCCATCATGGAGACATCTTCATGAACATTTCCACCAGAATAGTAGTCATGTGTACAAAAGGAAATGATATGAGATGTCATCTTTTCCTCTTTACTAGCAGTATTGGACAAAGTTTGGATGAGGAAGAAACAAAGCATTTGAAGTGTCAGTGATCTACTAGTTTTATGTATGTGTGATGAGCCTGTCTACTACTCCCAACCATCATCAAGAATCAGCCATTCATATCATCAGTCTCCAAGGCCAATATATCAGTTCCCATGGGTGAGATAAACTGAAGAGAGGCCATTAGCTGACAATGTCTGAAAACTTCAAATGACATGACAATCTTTTCAGATCTGGAAGGGGAAATGACCAACGGGGACTTTCTGGGTTTTTTTGTTTGTCTTCATGTACATTAGCCAGAGTCTTGACTATTTACAAACCAACTGTGGCCAATGGAAAAAGAGGAATGGATTGTAATGATTTCAAGTGCTGCAGAACAAGAAGGGTACCCACTGGTTCTACCGTGACTGCTAGATACTACCTGCCTCTGGGGACTACTAGGATGAAGTTGAACCCTTCCCTTTGTCTTTGCATCATCTGAGCAAGATTCAGGGTTCCAAACAGGAAGGAGCAACTGATTGGCCAAGATGAGTCACATGCCCAAGCCCTAAGTGTCAGAAGTTGGGAGACTGAGTATCTGCTTCATAATGGGAGAGAGTGTCCTGAGATGCATACAGTGTGGGGTCCCCCAAATAGAAAGGAGGTCTGCATGCTGCTATGCCACTGAAAAATGACATCCACTACATCACAGTTTAACAATGCAGCATCTGTATGCTTGATAATACATCCTTTATAAAAATTAATAAAACCCAGTTTCTATACTCGCAAATCCAATGTTCTAACTGGGGCAGATTTAGGATTCATGCACAGCCTATTAGGAGTCCCTGCTCTAAGGTCTAAAAAGAAATCAGTCATAATAACATTTTGATCAGGAGTTTTCTGGTCCTTCACTCATGGCAATTTTAGTTGTTTGAACTCTGAATGCTACTGGCATGTCACAAAATTCATACTGTTAGCACACATTAACCAGGGGAGCTTTCCACTTTCAA